>JARYHS010009186.1:35155828-35356846 GCA_031002005.1 Vandiemenella viatica | reverse complement strand
TATTTGGTTATCTCAAAGAGTCATAATTATGACTGCCATTGGGTTTAAGAATTTTTCTTCATTCCCATTTGTTTTCGGTTGGCAGTGTCTGTGGCCCTATACCCCTAGCTTCCTGCTCCAAACCTCCAGTTCTCTGGTTATAGGTGCCCTCTCAACACATAAACAGATTTCTTGGTGCCCTCAGCTTAACACATCTCAGACACCATAACCAATCCTTCTATTTCAACCACAACAATGGGTGTCCTGGACTACCCATTCTACACTACTGAACACACACATTGCACACACTGAATAAGTAATGTTACTTCACTGCTGAAGATTCCATCTAACACTTCTGTTAGACTTCTCATGTCATCTCACAGTGCCAAACAAGAGTCAAGTTTAAAAAGAGTATTTTTTCCTTGCTAATTCCATTTCCTAGGCAGTAGTTTCACTAGATAGGGACAGCAGGATTCTTGCAATCCATTTGTTCATGTTATATTTGGCTATATTTAAGTGATACTCCTAATTTGTTTTGGTTGGCAATGTCTTTACCCTTTTACCGCTGCCTCCTGCACCAAACTGGCTATAGATCTGCTGCAGCCCCCCAATGCCCCTCCCTTATACAGCGCACACAAAATCCTCCCATGATTGCCAAAACCCTATGTCTTGTAGACATTATCAAATTTACCTCCATTCCTTTGTCAAAACTGCAACTATCTGGACTTTTTAAGGTATTCTCATCTTTACCAACCTAGAAGGTCAACCATACCACTTTGGTCTCGGACTGATTAATGTTTTGCCATACTCTCCAGTGGTAGTATCACTTTACTCATAGCTACCCTGTCCTAAACTTATTTCTACATTCCCCACTCCAACAATATTGGTTCCATTGAAACTAGGACCCTGAGAGTACTATCCAAGAACAAGTGTACAGTAGTGTAACAAGGGTCCCGGTGCAAAAAAAATATTGGGACCCTCAGGCTTTTTATCAAGTCTTGTGAGATTAGCTGGCAGGGGCTCCCGGAGCGAACTTTGGGGGCCTCATGAGCTGAGCTTGTGGGCCCCCTGAACTTGGGGGGACCCCGGTGCACGACACCACCTAAGCCTCTGATAGCTACACCACTGCAAGTATATCATCATCTTTCCAGCTGACAAGGATTCAACTACTGTAGCCATAGACCACAAAGATTATGAGGCTGGGGTTTTGAGACATCTCTTCAACATCAGCTTCTTTAGTCTACACTCTACAGATCCTGTAACTCCACATTTCCATGGCATATGTACTTTCCTCGATCTTCAGGGCCCATTACAAGGCTTTTTACCAAATCAATGTCCATCCTTTCTCCACAGAATCCCCGTATATCCTTCTTCCATAAGTTCACAAGGCTAAAAAACCTGAGCAACCTATAGGTGTGGAATATGGATTGCCCACTGAGTGTATTTTGGCTCTTGTGTGTAACTGCCTCCAACCACATGTATATTCATCAAAGATAGTCCACACTTCCTTGAGTATTTGTCCACAGTTCCCATTCTTCTACTGCCAAACTCCCTTCATCTCTCCATTGACATCACTTCATTGTATACCAATATTCCCCACCATCAAGGTCTCAGTGCCATTGGAACACTTTCTAGAAGTTAATCCCCTACAGGCTCCCCAAGAAATCCTTCCTCATTTTATTTTTTCAAGAAACCTCTTCAGGTCTCAACTTCAGCACCTTGATTACTTGCATGGCATCATTCAATGCAGACTTATTCATGAGATATCTGTAAACTCTGTAACATAATCTCATTCAAATCTCTTGTATGATTCAGATACGTAGATGATATATTTATGATCTGAACTCCAGAAATCCTTAATTCCCAAAACAATAGCCACTCCATCAACTTCACTTAGTCCCACACAAATGTCACCTTTCTTGATGTGAATATTTCCTTATGGAATGACAACCTGCATTTGGGCCTTCAAATTTACAACAACACATGAAAGTTGTCATCTTTTCCACACCAAACATTCCTTTCCTTATAGTCTGGCTATGTAATCCAGACACATCTGTTCTGATGAAGAATCACCATCTCCAAAACTTATCACAAGTACTAATTTCCGACTGTTATCCCCACAATCTTTTACAAAAACAAAACCATCACACTACAGTCCATCCTTCACACAACTACTCCAATTACACAAATCTAATAACTAACTGTAGTGCCCTAACTCGCTCTCTTGAGTCAGTTAACCTAATCTTTCATAATTGCCTTCTCCAAAATGCACATCATGCTCCACAACATTTGCTGACTGTCCCCTGCACATATTTCAGCAGACCACCCAATCTCAAGAACATCTTGCTTCACAAATACCTTGTGATTCTCCAAAATTGAGACATTGATCCTTCCCAAGGAATCAACCCAACCACAAATTTTGCACTGTGTGCTTGGCCACCACCACCTAGTCTAACATGACTACAGGGGAAACTTTTCCTATTATTGGATATGCCATGTGCACTACAACACATCTCGCAGACTAACTCACCTGCCTTCATTTTTACAGTTCACCTCTAAACAACTTTCCTTCAGAATGAATCTTCACAGGCAAACAATTTACACCAACAACATGGACCATCCAGTTACAACCCAGGTCAGTTTCAGCAACTAAACAATTGTTTCACATTGAGGGCTGTTACAGTCTTTCCAGAAGCCACAATCCCCTCTTAACTCCATACATGGGAACAAGCTGACCAACATCCTTGATTCTAGGCATCCCCCTGGCCACAACCTCTGATAAAACCTTACCAGCAAACATATCACTTATTTTTATTTACTCATATACATTTGATAACATCCCCCTTATTTTCCATTCATATAATCTTTATTATGATATTTTTGCTTTAATATTTTGCCATAGTTGCTGGTTATCATCTCGGTGCTTTCCCACCTCCCCTGCCACCTTGTTTTGTTCTCTATTTTCCATTCACTTCACAGGGGTCAGTATGGTTGCCACAAGGCTCATCTGCTCACAGGACTAAGGCTCACAACCAAAATATTGTTTTATATGTGTAAGTTTATGTGTGTGTTCATCACTGCCTTCCTATCATATATGGTAAGTGTTGGGTTTACTTTACCTGTCCTCCTTTATTTTCATTGAATAATGATATTCTGACTTAATGGTTTGTGCTTACTTTGCTACTACATGTATGCATCCAAAACTTTGTATACATTGCTCAATGTTGTTTTCTTTACTGAATGTAATATGGATACCAGATCACATATAAACCCAACTGGGCTCAGATACACTATTTTGATAATATTATAGTGTTTGTACTTAAAAGTTTGGTTGTTCTTTTGTTATGGGTTCACATTGTGTATGAGAGTATTATCTATAAGTTCCTGATAAATGTTCTTAAATAATTAATATGAAAATAAATTATTTAGAGTTCCACTCTCCCTCACCAGCTTATTTTTTTCTTTCGGAAGTATACGTTGTAACATACGAAAAAAATGAAATATCCTTAGTACTATTACTCGATGTAAAGACTGCTTTGTTTTATATGTACATATAATGTAAACTGAAATGTTATGGTATATAATATTTTTAATGTCTACTGTAGTAATAACTGACAACTGTATTATAAGATTTCTATTAAACAAAAATGCAAACCTGAACTCTGAAATAAGGCTTCCTTTTCAGAAATGTGTAATAGTGTAAAACGAATAAGGAGTAAATCAAATATTTTCTATTTCCAAAATATATCCTGTGTTGTATATAATAATTACCTCCTTAATGTATTATACTCTCTATGTTTTGTGTAGTTATTTTACAAGGAAAATATTAAATATAATTTATAACAATTCAAACCGTGTACAACAGTTATCAAACCTCAACCCAGTTTTTGATCTTATTAAATCTCAGATTAAGTGGACATTATGCATTCTGATATCTAATGTTATTGCTATCTTACAGATTAAAAAGCCCACTTTTTTTTATTTCATAGTAACAACATGGAAATTGCATCGAATATAAATTTTTAATTTTCTTAAAAATAATATGGAAATACCATAAAATATTAATACAAAAACCATAGTTTACTGTTGTAAAAATAAAACAAAGGATTTGGATATGAAAAAAAGAAATTTAATTTTTATGGAGATTTACGTGAGGGAGGTACTCAAACACTTATGAAATGAATGCAATCAGTACCGGATTAACCACGTAGCAGTAGTTAGCAAATGCTACGGGCCTCATGCCTCCTAGGGGGGGGGGGACCCCGCCTAGCAGAGGCGGATCCAGGGGGGCTAGGGGGCTAAAGCCCCCCCCCCCAATAGTATCTAGGTCCACCCCCGACATTGTAATTTTTTTTTTTTTTTAGCTCTACGGATTTGAGGCCGGAGAAGGCTATAAAGACTACCCTCCCCAAAACCAAAATCCACTGATGGAAAGCCCTCTGAACCAAATTTCATTCAAGCCAAGCCCCCCCCCAAACCAAATCCTGGATCCGCCCCTGGTGCCTAGGAATCTCTGGCCTCCCCATCAGGCTAGATGGGCGACTCCTACAATTTCTCCGGACAGCGAAAACCAAAAAGGCCTCTTCTTCACATTTGCTATGTCTTAATCTGGCCCTTAATGCAATGGACACAGATTTTGGGTCCCTGCTTTGGATTATATTTTAAATGCTGCACATACAATATGGCACTAATGTGCACATATAAAAAGCGTGAAAGCCATATTAAAAATGAACTTTTCATAAGACTAGTACACGACTTGAAAGTTTGTTTCATATTTATGTTTGCAGTATGCATCAAGTTCTGGTTGGTTGGCTCATGTTCACTTTGATTTGTTTTCTTCCTTTCTTAATCACACTTTCTTTTCCAGTTTTCATTCATATGGTCGGGAAGTGTGCATACATGGCAGTTTACCATATGACTAGCTGGGCAGCAGAAGACCTGCCCAGCCAGTCATGTGGTAAACTTCGATCCTTATAACATGGATAAGATGTAAAACTGAAGCATTGTATATGTTTTTGTTAGGCTAATTTTTTTTTTTTTCACTCACCACAGCCTTCCACTTTGATGAGTGATGAGTCATCTTCCCTATCCTTTGTTATTTATCATCACTGTATTCCAATACTTCTACCGAGTGACCACTAGTACAATTAATTATTTATTAATTATAAATATATTAGAAACAATAATTGTGAATATGATGTTTTGGGAGGATATCTGATGAAGGTTTGTAAGAATGGCAGTCAGACTGGCACTAAAACAGATAAAACATTAAAACACCACCATGCAAACTGGCATTTCCTAGAGATAAGCTCCGGTGATGTTTCAAAAGGATCGGAAGAACTTTTGTCTCATTAGCAAAAGATACATAATGGGACATATTATAAGTACCCACAGTACCCACTTAGTTGAATTTTCCAAAGAATTCTCAACGTGGAAAATCTGCCGATATATTCTCCGACTTGAAGGTATGTAGAAAAGGCAACTTTTAAGCATTTAACTTCAGGAAAGTTGACTGTTAAATTTTATTGCTTCCTCAGCCTATCATCAAACATGGATGAAGCACAAATGTCTGTATTTCAGAATACATGCATCAACTCATGAAACAGAGGATGCCAGAGTTAAGTGACTGATAGCACTTGATGCTGAAGACTTCTGCCTGGTAATATGCTTTGCCACAAGCACGTTTGCAAGTAATAGCAAATTCAAGTTGTTTCCACAGTGAACTGTATTGTCTTGATGTAAGTTATATACCATAGTGTTCACTGCTGAACAATATCGAGATTGCATCGATATATGCAGTCATTACCATGCCATAATATGAAGAAACATTACCAGTGAAGAACATACTACCAATTCAAGATATCAACACGATAATATCAACAACTTAACCATCCACCTATTGTAAATTTAAAATCTGAACATTAAAAATCTAATCAAACTCTTGTGATTTAAAACTTTCATGTTTTGCTTATTCCTTCAGTGCACTAAAGCCAATTGTATATTTTTACAATGATCTGTTTGTAGTCGTTTTATGATTGGAACGATTAAGGAATCATCCTGGCATTCGCTGGATTGATTTGGGAAAACCACAGAAAACCCAAATCTGGATCCCCGGATGGGGATTCGAACTGGCGTCCCAAGTGCATATAGATTAATGTCATTTCTCATATCCATTATAGCGTCCTAAGATCATTGGTTTACATGTCAAAAGGGATTGTTTCCATGCCACCCAACTTTAAAAGTAAATGTTATCAACAAGGCAGGTATTCAGAATTATTAATAATAATAAAGTATATTTTATTTTGTTTAGTTAAAAAATGATCATGTGGTACACCACATACTTTTGTAGTGGAATTGATCTTAGTGTGGCAACCCGATGTTATGAAAAGGAGTTTTATACAAAAAAAAAGGTGAAGTAATGCATATTCTAGGGAGTAGTTCATATTAAAAATAATAATAAAATAAAAAACATGCATTATGCAATATGAGCTTAATATATTTTTGAACCATGAAGAAAAAACTGAGGAGGAGAGGTGGCATAATTGAAAAACTTCTGGTAAACTGTTAACTGGGCTGATTTCCTGTTGACTTACCCATTCTGTTACTATTTGATTTGATGACTAATATTTGTGTGTTCAGTGTAGTGTGTATTTTGCTGTGTGTATGAGGTGGAAGAAGTTGAAACTCGATATTGGCCCATGCAAGTCTACTGTTGCTGCCAAGTTTAAATCCACTGTTAACAGTGTCGTGTCACAGTGTAAGTGTTCACGAATTAATACAGGACTCTGGAATACAAGCTAGCACATAGAAAGCATGCACTATCTCTCCAGGTCAATTTATGAAAGGTAGAATTTCTTCCATTACTGGATTTCAAATCAGCTAATCCCATGGCAGGCAGTGGGCACCATCATGGTGTTGCAATGAGCAGAGCCATGCACTTTTTTTGTATCAATGAATGTTTCTGTATATCCAATAAAAAATTGTAGTGCACCTGATTGTTCCAGTTCTGTTAGCAAATATCCACAGATTTATTTCAGAGAAGAGGACTCAAAATTGCCACCGGAGTGTGCACTCCATCCCATTTAAATTAAATAAAAGGCATTGTCATGCACAGGGGCGCCGACTCTGTGGGTGCTCGGGGGCTCCAGCACCCACAAGAAGTAAGTAGTGGGTGCGGAGCACCCATGATGATAGACATCTAAACAAATCATTAGTCGATTTTTGAATAATACCTGTATCACCGACCTCAAAAGTGGCTAGTTCAGATGTCTCAACAAGATAGCTCTTGCTTACATTTCGAACGTGCACGACTGCGCACCATTCCGCAGGAGAATACCTAACACCATCTAGTAAGTTGTAAGTAAGTATAGGTGTGAACTGTGATGAGCACGCACACAGGCAGGCCAAGCAACTCACCCCTCGCCTTCTCCCTTCATCGCTCCTCACCCGTTCTTCGTACAGCAATCGATTCCGCTGCTACGGTTCGCGACTGTGTCTGAAGTCTCTCACTCGTTGTCAGAAACCTAGAGCCTTGAGAGCATGCCGGCAGGGCCGGCGTTAGGGAGGGTTTAAGCGGGGCAAAAGTGCTCGCGGCCCGGGCCACCAAAGTGGGACCCGCCGGCCTGGGTGCCTGAATAAATATAAATCAAACACAAATTTTAAAATCTATACCAATAATTTTGAAAATTTTTGTATTAAAATGTTCTGAATTTATCAAAATAATCCAAAGTGTAAAGTAAAAATATCTTTGGGGAGGAGGGAGGTAGGGGGCCTAAAATCGCTTACCCGGGGCCCGAGAATCCTAATGCCGGCCCTGCATGTCGGCGTGTTGTTATCTTGTTTCTTTCAGAAAATCGGTTGTTTAAATGGATAAATTCGTAAGATGTACAAATCTGAAGAACACTTCACAAGTAGATCTTTTCAACTTCGTAAAGCTCCACAAATCCAACCAGAATATGTTATTTCTGCAAATTCATCGGAAAAAATAGCAATTTTCACAGCGGTAGACAATTTTTCCTTGGCTGTTATTTGTTGGAGATACAGTGTTTTGACAAATCTGTAAATAAATTATGTCTAGTGGCGCTTCTGCGCCAAAAAATCAAGAGCTGATGAGTCCACTAAGGCATTCAATCAAGTGGTTTTTTCCATCAAGCAATAAAGCTTTAGAAACGTTTAAAAAAGTATGAAAGTCTGATCTTTACTGTTTTCGTGTATTGCATAAGACCAGTTTAGAATGTGGCGGGAATGTATACTGCTTGTGTTGAAGTTACGACAGCAGCTAGAACCGCCTTCTTAAAATTTATTTCTACTCTCGTTTTTTAATCAGCGGAGGCCTAGCCTTATGGCCGCGAGGAATAACACTGAAATTACATTCGATTATTGAAGCTGTGATAACAGGATGTTCTGAGTTAAAGTTGTGGTTCCTGCACAGCAGATCCAACCAGAATATGTTATTTCTGCAAATTCATCGGAAAAAATAGCAATTTTCACAGCGGTAGACAATTTTTCCTTGGCTGTTATATGTTGGAGATACAGTGTTTTGACAAATCTGTAAATAAATTATGTCTAGTGGCGCTTCTGCGCCAAAAAATCAAGAGCTGATGAGTCCACTAAGGCATTCAATCAAGTGGTTTTTTCCATCAAGCAATAAAGCTTTAGAAACGTTTAAAAAAGTATGAAAGTCTGATCTTTACTGTTTTCGTGTATTGCATAAGACCAGTTTAGAATGTGGCGGGAATGTATACTGCTTGTGTTGAAGTTACGACAGCAGCTAGAACCGCCTTCTTAAAATTTATTTCTACTCTCGTTTTTTAATCAGCGGAGGCCTAGCCTTATGGCCGCGAGGAATAACACTGAAATTACATTCGATTATTGAAGCTGTGATAACAGGATGTTCTGAGTTAAAGTTGTGGTTCCTGCGCAGCAGACGTAAGTAATTGTGTACAATTTTGACTGACCAAGAACTGCGTGGCATAATCGAAGCAGTAAAAAGTACTGTCTACTGCTCAGGGCCGCATTTAGGCTCTGTGGGCCCCTAGGCTATACATGTGGTGCGGGTCCCCCTCTCGGCAATTTTTTTTAGCTCTACTACTGGCCCAGGCAGGAACCCAGGGTTGTGGTGCGGGCCCCCTCTTTGTGGTGTGGGCCCCTCTTTCTGGTGCGGGCCCCTAGGCTGCAGACTATGTACTCTATGCTTAAATGCAGTCCTGCTACTACTCAGTTACAGGTGATGAAACTAGTGTTATTTCAAATAATGAACTAGTCACATTCTGCTTTCGCTAAAAATACATGAAACTGTTATCGGTCTCCGAAAATTTTGAAAGACGTACCAATAAGATTCGACATAAGTAGTGTTGTTATAAGAGAGCAAGCCTGATAAGCTCTTTGGACAACTGTAAAGAGACTCCACTCGTCCGCATGATGTCACAGTTGGATGGCGGGAAATTCTAATGGACCAATGGCAGCCAAGGTCGTATGACGTCACAAGATGGCGGGCCGTTAGTTCTTTGACCGGCCGCACAGATGGCAGCACCTCCTGGGGGCGCTGGACCGTTAGTTCTTCAACCGACTGGTAGATGGCAGCCACAGTTAGTTCTTTGGCCGACTGGTAGATGGCGTTCGGTGACAGTATTTCCGGCGCGCTCTTCGAAATGTGTACACTGTTTCAAAATTCCCACTCGACTGTTATCTATGTTTGCTTATCCATTAAGCGTGACGAAATGTGTACTCTTCGCGCCGGTTGACGAGGAAATTTCTCTACCATATGCACCTTTACCGAGCACCTTAAATATTGTTAAAGTTCTATCTTCACGCGTTTTGAATGGACCCATTGGTGTAGGTAGAAAATGGAAGATACTATAATCTATTAATCGGGAAATCGAGTATGATGGTCTCCATTATGTGCCGGACCCTCTTCCTATTAGAAGTGCACGTGTTTGATGTGTTTCATAGCTAAAAGAAGATGGTGGACGAGGTATAAAGGGAATCCCCATCCAGGCATCCATGGTTTCCCAAAATCACTCCAAGTGAATGCCGGAATGCTACCTTCAAAAGGCCATGACCGAATTCATTACCATGCTTTCCCCGTCTCTAAAGACCACGTTGTTAGAGAGACAATTAAAAAAAAAAAAAAAAAATCGACTGCCAAGCTGCAAAGTACCCCGGTTTCCGATAGATGGCGCGGCGTGCATCATTTCTCAACGCGATAGGCATTTTAAGAGAAATATTTCAGGTATTCCTGCCTGCTGTCTGTCTGCTATTATCGGTATATCAATGTGACAAGTATTTCGAAACCATGGAGTTATTCTCGGCGTGCAGTAACGTTATTTCCGTTCCCCAGCGACAAACTCTTTATACAACTAGGTGCAAATATTTCAACACAGTAAAATATTTTCTTCGGTTCTGTGTCAAGATTTCGTCAAATATACTTAAGCGTGAACCATTATGATATTAATAATTAAGGATTGTGTGTCTGTGAATGTCATGTCCGTCCTGTTGGTGTGTCTAATTAGCTAGAATAAATTCATTCGCATGCAAATACTTAATAATGATGTGAGTAACTTCAGCACTCGGGAATTCGATCCGAGGGGGTGTGCTAGGCGAAAAGAAAACATTAAGTTCTCGCCCGTGTAAATCTACTTGTATGTCATTTTCTCATTGCCACAACTATTTACCCACCCATTAAGTGTTTCAGAATAAAAGCGTCATTTGCTTCTTCTTTTTTTCAACTGGTTAGGCAAGTTTAGTATATTGGGTATCAGCAAATTTTTTTACTTTTTATATATTAAGTATGAGTGATGCAAGATCTACTAAAACTTTACTGGTTGTAATTATTCAAGATAATTTTTTAAGTCGCGGTGCCATGAAATATTGAAGAAAAATTTAAGATACCATTAAATCAGGACACCCCCGCCCCTTTAATTAAATACTTAGGTCCCATCAGAGTAAATTTCAGGTTGAAAGAAAGACATAAATAAATATCCTAATTTCAGAGAATCATTATAAATAAATAAATACTTGTAGCTTTTTGCAGGGAGTTGAATTTGAAAATTTTATGTACAACTAAAACTACAGAGTTCTAACAAGCTAAATATCCTAATTTCAGAGAATAGCACACATCCTTCTTGATTGATATCATAAAAAAGCAAAAGAATAATATGGGTCCTTATGAAAACGGGATGATTAATTCTACTATAGTAAAACAAAAAAAACTATGAATTATTATATTTTTTATTTTAAAAAAGTCTAATAATCAAGAATTATTGCATCATCATCATCATTTATCAGATTACTTCTTTGTAGCCTATCTAATTTTGTTATAAGGGCTTCATCATCATCATCGTTTTCTGACTCAAGCCATTCATTGATTGTATCTAAAAAAAAAAATACACCAATTATTCCTATGCTCAACCAAGCTCGAAAATAAAAACAGATTTACACAGGGGAAGTAACAAAAAGAAATTTTGCACTGGCTGTATCACACGATTGAGATAAGTTTATGAAACGTCACGAGAAATTTCAATCACATTGGTATTGGGGGGAAAGAAGAATGTCACAGTTTAAACCATTAGCTTACCACTGCAGTCAGCTATTATTTGTACATCATCATCGTTTTCTGACTCAAGCCATTCATTGATTGTATCTGAAAAAAAAATACACCAATTATTCCTACGCTCAACCACGCTCGAAAATAAAAACAGGTTTACACAGGGGAAGTAATAAAAAGAAATTTTGCACTGGCTGTATCACACGATTGAGATAAATTTTTGAAACGTCACGAGAAATTTCAATCACATTAGTATAGGGGAATGAAGAATGTCACAGTTTAAACCATTAGCTTACCACTGCAGTCAGCTATCATTTGTACATCATCATCATCATCGTTTTCTGACTCAAGCCCTTTATTGATTGTATCTGGAAAAAAAAAATACACCAATTATTCCTACCCTCAACAAAGCCCGAAAATAAAAACAGATTTACACAGGGGAAGTGATAAAAAGAAATTTGCACTGGCTGTATCACACGATTGAGATAAATTTTTGAAACGGCACGAGAAATTTCAATCACATTAGTATTGGGGAAAGAAGAATGTCACAGTTTAAACCATTAGCTTACCACTGCAGTCAGCTATCATTTGTACATCATCATCATCATCATGGTTTTCTGACTCAAGCCCATTATTGATTGTATCTGAAAAAAAAATACACCAATTATTCCTACGCTCAACCAAGCCCGAAAATAAAAACAGATTTACACAGGGGAAGTAACAAAAAGAAATTTGCACTGGCTGTATCACACGATTGAGATAAATTTATGAAACGTCACGAGAAATTTCAATCACATTGGTATTGGGGGAAAGAAGAATGTCACAGTTTACCAAGCTCGAAAACAAAAACAGGTTTACACAGGGCGAAGTAACAAAAAGAAATTTGCACTGGCTGTATCACGCGATTGAGATAAGTTTATGAAACGTCACGAGAAATTTCAATCACATTGGTATTGGGGAAAGAAGAATGTCACAGTTTAAACCATTAGCTTACCACTGCAGTCAGCTATTATTTGTACATCATCATCGTTTTCTGACTCAAGCCATTCATTGATTGTATCTGAAAAAAAAATACACCAATTATTCCTACGCTCAACCAAGCTCGAAAATAAAAACAGGTTTACAAAGGAGAAGTAACAAAAAGAAATTTTGCACTGTCTGTATCACACGATTGAGATAAATTTATGAAACGTCACGAGAAATTTCAATCACATTGTTGGTATTGGGGGGAAAGAAGAATGTCACAGTTTAAACCATTAACTTACCACTGCATTCAGCTATCATTTGTACATCATCATCGTTTTCTGGCTCAAGCCATTCATTGGTCGTGTCTGAAAAAAGTTACACCAATTATTCCTACTGTTAAGGTTCCTCGGTGGTTTAATTACTGATTTAATTAATTAAAAAGTCCACCAAACAGGTTAAGTATGAAGATGGTTGTTTAATGTTTATTTTGATCCAAACAAGTCAGCGATATTCACAAGTATAGGTACAATACAGAGATGCACAGTCGCAAAGAAACTCTCTGTGAACCATGGAGGAAGGAATATATGGAGACGACTCAAGGGTCCTTCGCCACATACTGGAGTGAAACAGGGTGGAGACAAGTGGGGAGGGGAGGCCGCCATATTGCTTGACCAGAGAAACACGGAAATATGCACAAAAACCTCAAGGGAATCATAAGACCACCGTGGCACCGCAATTTGATGATGGATTATTATGTAACTCGACGAGACACATCAAAAATGAAGAATAAAATTTTTTGATATCGTGCTTAGATCTCGAGATATACTGTCTCAAAAGAGTGGAGTTTCTGGTTAAAATTCAGAAGAAACGTGTCCCCAAAGTCAATTTGGTGATAGATTCTTATGTAACACGACGATACAAATCGAAAATAAAGAATAAAATTTTTCGATATCTCGCTTAGTTCGCGAGATATACTGTCTCAACAGTGAGGTTGTTAGGTTATGAGGGGATTCAACGATAACCGTGGAGCCGCAATTTGATGACGAATTCTTATGTAACTCGATGAGGGAAACTGATAGTAAATTATAAAATCTTTTGATATCTCGCTTAGTTCTCGAAATATTGTACCTTAAAATTGACGTGGTTAGGTTGAAATGCGGCCTGGACCAGAAAAAACTATCGCCATTCCATATTTGATGATGAATTCGGACGTAACTTAATGAGCAGGTAATTCTTTTTAACTTGAATAACAAACTGTTTATTTATACAGTCCTTAAATTTTAGTTGATGTTCTAATAGGTTATATTTTCACATTCTATTTCAGTAATTGACAAGGAAGATTTCAAAATCTAGAAATATACTTGTAGACATATTTACAAACAGAAACAAGTCATATATGAAATTTAAAAAAAAAAGCATAAGTCAATGTTTAGAGCTTTAAAAAAAATTAATACTTCATAAAACCTCATAGTTTCTGAGCTTACTTAGAAGATATTGTACTGGTAGTGGCCCTTATAATTTTGCTAGAAAAATCAGTAAATTCAAAAATCAGAAGGTAACAGCTAATAATTAATAAATTGTTTGTTCTCTTCTGGTATACACCGCATTTCAACCTGACAACATTTCCATTAATATTGCCGCAACAAAACCAAACTATGTAGTACACATCTAAACATAAGAAATGCATCGCGAACTACATTTCCGTCAACAAAGTTTATTTCATCACGTTTAGTAGTTCGCACAGCACAAATTATCACGATTAATTTCATCGTGCAATTTCAGTGTAAACTTAAACGTAAGTAATGCATGCAGAATACCATATTCACTGCGTCGCGATGTAAACATGACCCCTTTAAATTAAATTTCCAACATTTGTCTACAATAAGGCTAGCTTTTCAGGTGCAAAATAGTAACATATGCTAATTGTCTATACTACACCAACAAAAATTTGAGAATAATATGATCCTATTGAGAGCAATGAATAAATTTATGGCGAATGGCACTAATGTTGCAGTTGCCTGTCAGATACTTCAAGAACGATAGTTACAATGTGACTTACTTATGAAACGCTATTCCAGGTTTTTTCCTATCTCGTCTGTTTGTGCAACCATATGCATCACAACTTGGCATTATAGAAAACTTTAGAATATTAGAAAATGAAATATTCTCAGCAGCTGACACAGTGCAAACAGCCCAATGTTTTGGTACTCCTACGATGTCCGCCGCGCAAGCACAGTTTTTTCACGAGGTTTCACGGATTTCGCGTTATCTCGTCTCCATATATTCCTTCCTCCATGCTGTGAACTCAACTGAATGATTGAAACTCTCTGTAACACTGAATACTGTCAACTAAACTGACTTACTAACTGAACTTCTCTGTCCAGGCGATCTGTTTATATAGTCTTTATCGAAATTACGAGAATTCTTCAAAGGCATCCGCCCGATATTTCTCGATCATTAAGAATCACTCAAACAATCTAACATATTAAAAACAATCGGAATTAATACAAAATTAATTAACAACATTACAAAAAGATCAGAAATGGTAATTATAGATACTTAAATACAAAATTATTTACAGAAATACTTTCAACAGTAGAAAAATGTCCTGTAGACATCGTAACTTACATTAATACATGTAATTACAAACATTTAAGAATTTCTCTTGCATCATTCGGTTCTTAAACATATTAAATGGACTTTGAATAATTTTCTTACCTAAAACAAAGTCTATATACACTGATTTACAAGAAATTACAAAACAAACATATCAAATCACTTTCAACCAAACATTAGCTCATTACAAATACTTCATACAGTACAATGCTATTCAAAATTCAGGTATTAGGGCTGTTACACTACGCTCAACCAAGCTCGAAAATGAAACATACATTTTAGCGGAAAAAAGAATGTCACAGTGTGAAAATCATGAAAAATGAAACAAAAAATGTTACTCTTACACAGAGGTAATATATATATATATATACAACGTATACTGAAAAAAAAAGTGTAACAGTCACACAAGAATAAAATATGTGAGATACACAAGAATAAAATATTCGAAATACTTTACTCACCAGATTGTAATAGCTGAAATATCTCAGCGAAAAGTTCATCACTCATAACAAAAGGCATTTTTAGCTCTCTTGGGAATCTGGTACGATTCAATGAAATTTACAGCACTGACCACCGTGCCAGACGACCGAGGCGATTTATACCCAACCTACCTTAGGGATTGCAAAATTCGATTTGTACACAGTAGGCAGATTGGTGGGGAGGGTTTATCCGCTGTATAAAGATGAATATAGTACATCCAGTTTATTGCACTTGTTTCCAAATAAATACTCGTCTTAAAATATATCTTATTTAATTTTTCAAGTCGCACATTATCTTGGAGACTGTTGTTTTAAACACTTAAAAAATGATCAGGCTGTTTACTACTAATACTGGATCATCGAAACGTTCACGTTGTAGTTTGACACATGGCTAATGAACTTATACAACCTTTGTTTGATTTCTTATTACAATTTTTAATTCAATACATCATTAGTGCAGACTTTTGTGATGGTCATTAATATCGAATTGAATTCTGTGAAATAGCTAATTAAAATTCACTGTAATGTTTTGACACTACAGAGGGCAGAGGGATCGAGTGTTTAATAAGATCCACCAGATATTACATTGCTGAACAGTACACTGAAATCCTTTTCATACAGACATTTTGGGCGTAAAGCCGTAAGCCAGAAAAAGGAGCTGTAAGTGGCTCCAACTACAATATTTGTCTCTCTAAATCTTTTTAATGACTGATGCCCGGTGTTTCATCCATGCTTCACTAATGGAAGCATGTTATTTCGACTACGAATTCCATCTCACTCGAGGGTTTCATGTAAAATGCATGGGAATTTTATCTTAATAAAAAAAAATGTACTACGAGCCTATGTGACTACTGAAACATCTAAAAGATAAATCTCCGGTCTGCAATTGTCAGACATAAAAACTCACATATTAACTGCAAAGTCACCTCATAAATGGTGTGGCATACAACTCAGTACTTAACCCAATTGATTTAATGTATCATCTACGCATAGGTAACCAGTCATTGTGAAATCTCAAAGTCGAGCTGAATCCTAATAAGCCAGAAAAAAGGAGCTGCATGTGGCCCCCCTCCCGCTCCAATATTTGTCTCTCTAAATCTTTTTAATGACTGAAGCCAGGTGTTTCATCCATTTTACATTTAGAAGAAGAAGTTCGAACGAGGTTTTAATCCAGATAGGGATAAGGACCCATATTATTCTTTTGCTTTTTTATGATATCAATCAAGAAGGATGTGTGCTATTGTCTGAAATTAGGATATTTAGCTTGTTAGAACTCTGTAGTTTTAGTTGTACATAAAATTTTCAAATTCAATTCCCTGCAAAAAGCTACAAGTATTGATTTATTTATAATGATTCTCTGAAATTAGGATATTTATCTATGTCTTTCTTTCAACCTGAAATTTACTCTGATGGGACCTAAGTATTTAATTAAAGGGGGGCGGGGGTGTCCTGATTTAATGGTATCTTAAATTTTTCTTCAATATTTCATGGCAACGCGACTTAAAAAATTATCTTGAATAATTACAACCAGTAAAGTTTTAGTAGATCTTGCATCACTCATACTTAATATATAAAAAGTAAAAAAATGCTGATACCCAATATACTAAACTTGCCTATCCAGTTGAAAAAAAGAAGAAGCAAATGACGCTTTTATTCTGAAACACTTAATGGGTGGGTAAATAGTTGTGGCAATGAGAAAATGACATATAAGTAGATTTACACGGGCGAGAACTTAATGTTTTCTTTTCGCCTAGCACACCCCCTTGGATCGAATTCCCGAGTGCTGAAGTTACTCACATCATTATTAAGTATTTGCATGCGAATGAATTTATTCTAGCTAATTAGACACACCAACAGGACGGACATGACATTCACAGAAACACAATCCTTAATTATAATAATATCATAATGGTTCACGCTTAAGTATATTTGACGAAATCTTGACACAGAACCGAAGAAAATATTTTACTGTGTTTAAATATTTGCACCTTGTTGTGTAAAGAGTTTGTCGCTGGGGAAACGGAAATAATGTTACTGCACGCCGAGAATAACTCCATGGTTTCGAAATACTTGTCACATTGATATACCGATAATAGCAGGCAGGAATACCTGAAATATTTCTCTTAAAATACCTATCGCGTTGAGAAATGATGCACGCCGCGCCATCTATCGGAAACCGGGGTACTTTGCAGCTCGGCAGTCGATTTTTTTTTTTAATGTCTCTCTAACAACGTGGTCTTTAGAGACGGGGAAAGCATGGTAATGAATTCGGTCATGGCCTTTTGAAGGTAGCATCCCCGGCATTCACTTGGAGTGATTTTGGGAAACCATGGATGCCTGGATGGGGATTCGAACCTCCGTCCTCCCGAATGCGAGGCAAGAACGCGGCAGTCGCCCTGCATGCCACGCCATCTATCGGAAACCGGGATACTTTGCACCTTGGCAGTCGATTTTTTTTTAATGTCCCTCTAACAACGTGGTCTTTAGAGACGGGAAAGGAATGGGGATGAATTCGGTGTAGCATCCCGGCATTTACCTGGAGTGATTTGGCGAAACCATGGATGCCTGGATGGGGATTCCCTTTATACCTCGTCCACCATCTTCTTTTAGCTATGAAACACATCAAACACCTGCACTTCTAATAGGAAGAGGGTCCGGCACATAATGGAGACCATCATACTCGATTTCCCGATTAATAGTATATATTATCTTCCATTTTCTACCTATACCAATGGGTCCGTTCAAAACGCGTGAAGATAGAACTTTAACAATATTTAAGGTGCTCGGTAAAGGTGCATATGGTAGAGAAATTTCCTCGTCAGCCGACGCGAAGAGTACACATTTCGTCACGCTTAATGGATAAGCAAACATAGATAACAGTCGAGTGGGAATTTTGAAACAGTGTACACATTTCGCAGAGCGCGCCGGTTATACTGTCACCGAACGCCATCTACCAGTCGGCCAAAGAACTAACGGTGGCTGCCATCTACCAGTCGGTCGAAGAACTAACGGTCCAGCGCCCCCAGGAGGTGCTGCCATCTGTGCGGCCGGTCAAAGAACTAACGGCCCGCCATCTTGTGACGTCATACGACCTTGGCCGCCATTGATCCATTAGAATTTCCCGCCATCCAACTGTGATGTCACGCGGACGAGTGGAGTCTCTTTACAGTTGTCCAAAGAGCTTATCAGGCTTGCTCTCTTATTACAACACTACTGACATAAATTACGAGATGTGTAGGGGTCCATGTACTCTTGATGCTGCTAATATTAGTGGATCCCATACTTGCCTTCACATATGGATTAAAGCTATTGAAGCAAGGGCAATTGATGTGCATTTCGTCGCTCACTATGTTACATCTGATTATTCAACACTCAATGAATGAAGTGCATGCAATAAGAGATATTTTTTTAGTGAGGGAGCTTAATGTCTTCGTTCATGGTTCAACGATACTGCCAAACTTGTTTTCAATCCCTACAGACAGTTGGCGATGCTCAAAACTTTACTCTGAGGCATTTTTTCCCAGCAAGATGGTGTTATATATCTTCCTTGAAAACTATTATAAACAGTTATAGTGTACTGCTAAGTTTTTTGAACGACGCAGAAAGTCAGAAACACAAAGCCAGCGCGAAAGCAATATGTTTTTATGAAGTCTTCTGTCTTTTGAATATCTTTTTATTATCCAAATTTCTGATAGAAATTCTCGATCATGTCGAAGCTCAGAATGCAAGTTTATAGAAGATTTCTTTGCACCTGCAAAAGCTATCGACAGTATTAATACAGTATGACTACTAACATTCCAAGATGCTTAGTGAATTCAGAGTAAAGAAAACAGCTGCCACACCAAATTCTGACTATAAAAACGCCACAGAGGGCTCACGATGTCTATTAGAGCATAGGCAGTAATGTGCGTAATCTTATATTTTGGTGCTAATTGCAACTTTGTTACATATTTTATGGATTTCGGGTACACTTTTCCTTAAAGTGCCAGAGAAGCAGCTAGCCTGATTTAATAGTTTTTTCTACTAGCCGTACTTTGCACAGTAAACGCGAGTTATAGTATAGAGAGTGACCTGAGGAAGGTGGTGAAGGAGGCACAGCATACCAGGGTGGAGCTCATGCAGGCCCTAAGTCGCCATGACCGGCCACAATTGAACTATGCTGTGATGCGGGTTAATGTGGAAACGGAAGTGCTACTTGGGAAAGGCATTAGTTCTGTGTTGGGGGTTGGGCCTGTGAACACCATTGGTAGGTGGGGGTTCACTAGGCATGGCCTACACCTAAACAGAAGGGGGAAGGGAGTACTTTCTGAGTTGTTAGCTAAAGCAGTGAGGGAGCCCATTTCCAGGGATGATGGGGTCAGGACTGTGCCTTTTTTAGGTTAGGGACTGCTGGTGAAGAGACAAAAATAGATTATCAAAGTGATACTGATTGCAGATTCACGATGGGGAAAGTCACAGATGTTAAAGAAACAGATGAAGTGGCTGAAACAATAACTGACTGCGGTAAAAGTGGGAAAGAGGATATAAATTCTGAAAATGTAAAGCCAGTAGTAAGGGTGTTAATGGTAAACTGTAGAAGTATAATGAACAAAGTAATCGAATTTGCAAACTTAATAGAGATACACGAACCACAAGTAATAATTGGGGTAGAGAGTTGGTTAAAAGAAGAAGTACTAGACAGTGAGATTTTTCCTGATGGTTACAGAGTGTACCGCAGAGATAGAGGAGCAATTGGTGGAGGAATTTTCATACTAGTTAACAAAAACTACCACAGTTCACTGGCGTTCATAGATCAAGACCATGAGTTACTTGGGGTAGATTTCTGGGGTAATAAAAAAGAAAAAATCAGAGTGTTGGCTGTTTACCGCAGTAGAAGAATGACAGAAGAGGGTGAGGCTCTTGGGGAGAAATTAAATTCATACTCAGATTTCACAGGTGAGAATAGAATGATCATCATCGGTGGGGATTTAAATCTACCAAGTGTAAACTGGGATGGAAATAAGATAAATAATACAAGGGAAAAAAGATTTGCAAATATCTTAATAAGGGAAGGAGGACTTTACACAAGTGGTTGAGCAAAACACTAGGGGACAAAATATTTTGGATATATTTCTATTTAAGCCCGATTAAAACCTTTTGAGGTATCAAGTAACTGAAGGAATAAGTGATCATGAAGCAGTTCTGATGGATATTAGAGGATTCAATAAACCAGCAGCCAAAATTCAAGGAGGAAATACAAGGGTTGTTTCAAAAATAAGGTTCACACATTTTTTTTAGGCACAAGGAATTTTATTCGAAAAAAAACAAACGATTACACCATTGGAAACGTTGATCTTTAAGCTATTTTCCCACATAGTCCCCATTTTTTTCTATGCATTTTTTCTGTCGGGTAATCCACTTTTGCTTTCCCACCTCAAAGAAGTCCGCCGGCAACCCATTGAGAAAGTTGGAAACTTCTTCTTGCAACTCCTCGTCCGTCTGGAATCGTAGACAGCCTAGGTGCTCCTTCAATTTCGGAAACAGATGGAAATCGCTGGGTGCCAAATCGGGGCTGTAAGGGGGGTGGTCAATGACATCCCAGCCAAATTTTTCGATTAACTCCTTCGTTTGTTGCGACACATGTGGATGGGCATTGTCGTGGTGCAATCTTACGCCTTTGCTAAGTTATACCCAACGACGATTTTGGATTGCCCGTCTGAACTTTTTAAAGGTCTCACAATAACCTGTGGAGTTTATGGTGCCATGATTTTTCCTGCTGACAGCTGCTGCTTAAACTTCTTTGGTGGTGGCGATACGGTGTGTTTCCAATGGCGCGATTGTTGTTTTGTTTCCGGAGTAACGTCATGCCACCACGATTCGTTCCCCGTAACAATGGAATCAAGGAAGTCTTCGTTATTCTCGTCCATTCACTGCAGAACTTCCTAGCACAGTCGATGCGCTGCTGTTTGTGGACTTCTGAAAGCATGTGCGGCATCCAGCGCGCGCACACCATGTGGTAGTCTAGCTTTTCATTCAATATCCTGTCAATTGAAGCTTCAGAAGTCTCAGGAATTTGAGCATCCAGTTGCCGGATGGTGATTCGCCGACCTTCGAGCAAGGTTTTTCTCAACTTTCGCCACAACGTCGTCTGAGATCGTCGACCTCCCGCTTCGTTGTTCGTCGTGGACTTCCGTACGGCCGTTGGCAAACTCCCTACACTATTTGCGGACGTGTTGAATGCATATACACGTTTCCCCATACACTTCACTCAATTGCCGATGAATTTCTACAGGTGGTAACTTTCTTGCGTGCAAAAATCTGATGACCGCACGAATTTCACACCTGGCGGTGACGTTGATGATGGGCTCAATCGCTTTTTAATGTCAGGCCGGTACTGACCGTTGTAGAGCCACGCAGGTTGTTGGAATCGATGGTGGGGGATCCGGCGAACACGGTGGTGTTCCCAGATTTCGCATTGCACCATGCACGGTAAGGGTACAGAGTTGGGAACCTTACTTTTGAAACAACCCTTGTAGGTATAATTATAAAAAGGCACAGGTTTCGCATTTGAAGAGATATTTCAGAGAAGAATTCAGCAAATGGAAGGAAGGCTCAAGTACAGTAGAGTCAGGGTGGGAGGAGTTCAAGGAGATAATAAGAAAGGGGGAAGAAAAATTTATTCCAAGGCAGAAAATAAAGAGAAGTAGAGAACCTATGTACTATAATAGGGAAGTGAGGAGGTTAAAGAGGTTGGTAAGAAAAGAACATAACAGAGTTAAGAGACAGCAGGGTAGTAGGGAATATTTAAAACAACTAAACAAGGACTTAGTTAGATGCATTTATGAAGAGTACTGTCAGTGCAGGAGGACCATTGACTGATGCATCTAGAAATTTCTATGGTTATATCAGGAAACTGAGGGGAAGGGAGGATGTAGAGACACTCATAGATAAGGATGGAGATGAAGTTACTGACGATTTGAAAAAGGCAGAGATTTTATGTAACTGTGTTACGGGACGTCATTTATTATAATACTAGCCAAAAAAAAAAAAAAAAAAAACGTCAAAAATGACGGGTTTAACGGACTGTGCTGGCAATTGATTTCATTTTGGTTGTTTACCTAGATAGAAATTTTATAAAATAAAGCTCACTATGCTGTAATTTCTCGTCCCTTGTGATGTAGAAATAGTTTCAGTTGTCAATTTGGTCCAGGTTGCGTTTCAGCATAACTACAATCTTCGCCAATATAGCTGGTAGAAAATCAAAGCTTCATTCACACGCGAATTTATACATTCCCTGAATCGCATGTCAATGTCATGATGCATCTATACCAATCATGCATCATGCGATACAAACTTGATCCAAAATCTTCACAGTTTCTTACAACTTTCTTATTGTCTATGATGAAGATGGAAGGTTTAATGCCTGGCACTGCTTACATTCGGCTGAAATAATGACCCCAGTGAAAACGAAGGATGCTAAAAATAAATCTTAACTTCTTATGTCATGTAATATTAGTTTCAATTGTGGTTTAGGTTGCATAGATCACGAACAATTTGGAACTTCTTTCATTCAAACCAAGTAATCATATCACTAAAAAAAAGCAACTAATAATCAATATGACAATTTAAACAAAATTCATACTTTTCTTTCAGTATTGTAGCAATTCCTTTCTTAGCAATTGTTGAAATAAATTGAATTGTTATAAAATAAATGCAATTCCTATTGCCTGGCGCTATGACAAAAGGTTTCGGTTGCTATCCTGGTCCAGGTTGCATTTTAAAACTAACCACATACGGGAGTAGTTTACATCGTGATTCATGATATCAAAACGTGACATAGTGCTAGTGAAACCTGCTTAAATAACTGATAATAGCTAAATTCAACATGCTATTGCTGTGATAAGGTTCTTTATTTATTTTTGTCCAGGCTGCACCTAACTACAATCTCGGGTAATACTGCCGCTACAAAATGAAAGCATCCAACCAAAACGACAATTCATTGATGAGATACATTAGGGGGCATCCACAAATTACGTGAGGTGTTTTTCCGGATTTCTGGACCCCCCCCTCCCCCTTGGTGAGATTTCGTGAGATCTGGCCGGCCCCCCCCCCCCTCTGGTGAGATCAGGTCCGTGAGAACCCCCCCTAGAAATCGCACTCGAAACTTTTGTAGACCTTTTTTTTTTTTTTTTAGGTCACACCCTAACTTTTTGCCGAAATACCCTCCTAAACTCGACTTAGGCGCAAATTGTAGACCTTTTTTTTTGGCTCTACTATCCCCAAATTTTTCGCAAAATCTCACGTGAGATTTCCGTAGCCCCCCCCTCCCCCCTGGTGAGATTTGGTGAGATTTCGCCGGACCCCCCCCCCCTATTTCACCTCACGTAATTTATGGACGCCCCCTTACGCAACAACATAAATTTCATCAAAAACATTCAACAAAAAAGAAAGGTAATAAACCAAAAATCTGCAACGTGATTCAGACCGATATTACAACGTTCGAATAGCTGTCATAGTTACACATTGCGGAAATACGTAATAGCCTCAGTAATATTACTCAGTGAAATCAAAGAAGATTAAAATAAATCTGATAAACTTACATTATTAATTGTAGTGTAGGCTGCACAATCCGAGATGAGTGGGCAACTATTTCGGTTAAAACGAATTAATAATTTCAATAATAGGGTACAGTTTAAATTATTTTGAAAAAAAGCTAAATTATTCATGCCCTCTGCCGTAGCGTCAAAAGCCAGTTGTAATTCTGATCCATTTTAAGTAACACTTTAACCAAATTTTTTTCTACATTGATGCTCGAAATACAAAGCTTTTATCTTACAATATCTATGGACAAAGAATTTAAGGAATACTTGAATATATCAAAAGAATATTCCGTAAATATAAGCATCTAATGACTGAAATATCGATTTTAAGTTTTTAACGCAATACATACTTTTATTTCAGTATTCTGTGAGTTAATTTATTCACTGTTGCTTGGAAATGATATTAAATAACGCGCACTCCCACAAATAATATCGTAAAGCTTGACGTCATAGCGCAACGTCATAGCTTGACGTCACCGCGTGACATGACGTAGGTGTGACACCGCTACATCTTGTCTATTATACTAATAGAAGATTTTAATACCAAAATCATGTACGTTTTGCAGCCAGACGTCGAGTAAGCACGTCCTATTGTTCGACTTTCTGCCGTTACTAATCATTGGTCAGTCATTCTTGATTACGATCTACAAGCTTTGAGAGATGAAAGCATACAACTTAATAGTATTTTCAATGATTTAGATACAATTCTTAAGGCAAACAATTCTTACTACAGTTTCATTCTAGAGTCAATTTCTTCAAATCTAAGGGTATTCATTTTATCCCTCCAAGAAGAATTCAGCAACATTTTAGAAATATTGCCACATAAACCAACTAGAACTAAGCGATCTTGGTTCGACCTTGTGCGGTAAAACCCTAAAAATTTTATTTGGAGTCCTAGATTCTGATGATTTATTACAAATTCAAGCTAGATTACAAACCTTAGAATCTAATGATCAGGATTTTACACTTAGCATTGATTCTCAATTAATTCTCATAAAAATTTGGAAAACGCGGTTTCAAATCATTCTGCAGCAATCATATCCCTGGCTAATGATTTCATTTCACAAACTGAGGAGATACAGGCAGTACTAACACACAGTATTCATAATATTGAAAATATTTTGCAATACCAAGTATTCAGTATTCACACTTAACAAGAACTTATAGTTGGATTGACACACATGCGAATAGAATTAATTAAGCTAAGAATGGCCTTAATTCGAGGTTCACATGGTAAATTAAGTGACATTCTTTTAGGCCCTAAACTTTTTTTGAAGTATCTGCATTTAATTCAGAATCAATTAGATTCCAACTCATTCATGATTGTTCCTTGCACAGAACAGAATTTACATATTTATTACCAGCTATCAAAAGTCAACACAGTTTCAATGGGAGATAATTTAAGATTAATTGTTAACATTCCTTTAGGAACAATTGATTCAGTGCTAGAACATTATACTATTCACACATTTACTGTTTTTAGGAATGAAACAGAAAAGCATGTAAGATGGGTTATGCAGGACACACTTTTACTCAGCAAAGATCATAAAATGTACAAAACTTTTAACCACAATGAGTTACATATTTGTCCTTACAATTTGTCCAGTAATGTCATTGCATGATGTGCAAGTCCATACTTGTGAAATTGATATGTTTTTTTCCTGGCAAAATTTTGAATCATGTCAGAGAAAAGTTTATCCATATTTCTCCAAGATGCATACCAACTGGATATTTTCATTACCATCTGAAGACACTATTACCGCAACTTGTAAATCAGCAGATCGAACAAAACCAGATATTCATAAATTGTTAATAGAAGGATCCGGTTTACTTGTTAATGCAACCATTTGTCAAATTTCAGGAACAGATTTTACAATACCAGAAACTTACATCACTCAGTTTCATTCTTCATTATCTTATCCAAACTATTTTTTACCTACTTTTACTCATGAAATTTATCATGATACCGAATTAGTTAATTTAAATGTAACCCATCACTTTCCTCTCAAAGATGAGGTGCATAAATATTTACACAACGCTCAAGATTCTGTAAAACTTAATCACATTGTCACTCACCTAAGATCTCAAATTCACTCCAAAGCACACCAAACAATTCTCATTAGTTCCATAAGTGTCTCCACAATCATTGGTATTCTAGTAATTTCTGCTATTATGTTTTTTATATGTATACGCCAGATTAATAAGATGTTTCACAAACGTTCCATTATGAGCAATACAATTCCAACAAGCAGTCAAATTATTGTACGTGTTCCAGACTCGCCAAATACTAATTCTAATGGGGAAACACCCAGCACACATAATTAATATATTTTCAAATTTTCATTATTATTACTTTTGCATATCTTATGATTATTTTTATTTGGTTTTATGGGTATTCATATCTCTGTTATTTCATGTTTTGCTTTGCTTTACCAAGATTCTATTTATGTTTATGAATGCATATTTAAGGCAAGAGGTATTTCGTAACACGTTAGCATGCATATATTGATCATTACTTATCACCAGTCCCATTTATACAATTTTTCAAAAAAAAAAAAAAAATAATTCTAATACACATTGTGGTGCCAAATATTGATAAATAATTAGTGTTTGATGTTATTCCCGCGCTTCGGGAGTAGCGCGTTTTTTCAACACCTGGGGATATGTGACGGTACGTCATTTATTATAATATTTAAATACCGAAATCATGAACGTTTTCTAAGTTTCACTGCAGCCAGACGTCGAGTAAGCACGTCCATTTGTTCGACTTTCTGCCGATCGACAGTTCGGATTTCAAGCTACACGTGCAGTGCTGAGCATGCAAGCCAATACTTTTCCAGCAAGCTAGAATACATTGATCACTCTCACTTCTTGACTGACGATCTACAAGATATCATCTAGGCCTCGGAGATAGATATTCGCTGCACCAACCTCACCATTCTCTGTTAGTTGTGAACTGTAGGGCTAAGTTTCATCCCTAGGGTCAGTATTACGGGTTACGGGATACCTCTGAATTTGTAAAACATCGACTGTAGTTTATTTATGGTCCAGTGCAATTAAATGGGGTTTCCAGAGACATTGTTTTATTTCAAGTAGCTCGTAGCTGCCTGCTTCCTCTCCTAATTAAAAGTTACACCCGATGCTCATGTTTATTTGCTAGCGCAAGAGAAGAAGAGGATAGGCTCAAGAGAGAAGAAGTCAACAGCAGAAGATACGATCAAAGTCGGCGCAAGTCATAGGGGATCGTAGGTTAACCATTTAGAACCCACGTGTCAGTCATCATGGCACACCCTTTCAATAGGCATAGCACGATCCTATAAATATACATATAGAGTCAGCCACAACTGATTCAGTGAAAGCATTAGGGACAATGAATCAGAAACAGGAGGGTCTAATTAGGAGAACGAGCTAAACAACATAATTAGAAATGACGATAGTAAAAAATTTGATATTCATCCGGAGGAAATGATGAGGGAAATAAGAAAGCTTAAAAAACATAAAGGGGCTGGTAAAAATAATATTACTACAGCTACCTTAAAGATAGCCGGATGTGACAATGTACCTTATCTTGAAATATTATTTAAATTGAGTTTGGATACTTTCTGCTTACCACAGGATTGGAAAATTGCAATAGTAGTACCGGTACATACAGGAGGGGTGAGAAATAGAGTTGAGAATTACAGGCCAATCAGTTTGAAATCAGTGGTAGGTAAATTAAAGATTGATATGCAACCACATCAGAAATATATGTGAGGAACGTAAGTGGTTTTCAAGCAGGCAACATGGGTTCAGGCAAGGATATTCATGCGAATCTCAGTTGGTGGGATATATGCAAGATGTTTCAGATGAAATGGACAAGGTAGACTAAATTGGTAGTGTAGCACTAGATCTGTCAAAGGCGTTTGACAGAGTATAAGCCATAAAATGGTAGTAAATAAGGTAAAAACCATTGGAGCGGATGAGAAAGTGATTTGCTGGGTAGAAGAATTTTTAAAATGTAGAAAACAGAAAGTTAGGGTAGGAAATGTAGTATAAAAAAAGTAGAAGTAAAAATGGGTGTGCCACAGGGTAGCGTATTGGGACCATTGCTATTCATTATTCTAATGAATAATAGTGTTATATCTGAAATTAGATTGTCTGCAGATGACATAATGCTGTATAAAAGAATCAAAACGATAGAGGATTGTAAACAGTTGCAGGGTAATCTGGACTGGATATCTAGTTGGGTTGGTAAACATGGGATGAAGATAAATGCAAAGAAGAGTCAGCTTATTAGATACACAAATAAAAAACAAAAGGTTAATTATGAAAATAAGGTGGGGAAAGAATTGCTTGCTGAAGACTTGAAATGTAAATATCTTGGCATTATATTTGATAACAAGCTTAACTGGGCTGGACACATTGGACAGGTTGTAGGAAAAGTTTTCTAAGTTCTTCACTTGTTGGAGAGAGTGATGAGGGATGTACGGAAGAAGTAAAGGAATTGGGCTACAAAATTTTGGTGAGACCAATGCTCGAATATTGTAGTGTAGTATGGGACCCTCATTTTACGTATCAAATACAGGAGTTGGAGAGGGTGCAAAGAAGGGCTGCTAGATTTGTTTGTGGAAATTATCACAGAATGCAATCAGTGACGGATATGATAAATGAGCTGGAATGGGATTCATTGCAAGACAGGAGGAGAATGAGGAGGGTCATGGGAGTGTACAGGGCATATACTAGCGATGAGGCATGGAAAGATATTGCAATAGGTATGAAAAGTAGTTCATGGAAGGGAAAAGATGACCATGACCACAAGCTGGCACTCGATTTCAGGCAAAAGGGTGTGGGAAGATTTCTCTTTTTAGGTAAGGGTGCCAGGGATTGGAATGAGTTAGCGAGAGAAATGATGAATAATTTTCCGAAAACTTTGAAAGAATTTAAAAATAAAATTTGTAGAGGGCAAATATAGGTGGGTACAGGATAGGGGGAAGATGGGTGTGTAGGGAAATTACCACCGGAACCTGTGCTCCATTGCAATTAAATTAAATTAAAAAAATTAAATTACCGGTCATCATTAAATACTACCAGTTTAATTGTAAAACATTTTACTTTTTACTTTAATTTAATTGCAATGGAGCACAGGCTCCGGTGGCAATTTCCCTACACACCCATCTTCCACCTATCCTGCACCTAACAACATTTGCCCTCTACAAATTTTATCTTTAAATTCTTTCAAAGTTTTCGGTAAATTATTGATAATTTCTCTTGGTAACTCATTCCAATCCCTGACACCCTTACCTAAAGAAGAGAATCTTCCTACACCCTTGTGCCTGAAATCGAGTGCCAGCTTGTGGTCATGGTCATCTCTTTCCCTTCCATGCACTACTTTTCATAAATATTGCAATATCTTTCCATGCCTCATCGCCAGTATATGCCCTGTACACTCCCATGACCCTCCTAATTCTCCTCCTGTCTTGCAATGAATCCCATTCCAGCTCCTTTATCATATCCGTCACCGATTACATTCTGCGATAATTTCCAGAAACAAATCTAGCAGCCTTTTTTTGCACCCTCTCCAACTCCTGTATTTGATACGTAAAATGAGGGGTCCCATACTACACTACCATATTCGAGCAATGGTCTGACAAAAGTTTTGTAACCCAATTCCGTAGGAAAGAAATATATTGAATGCATAACGAATATGGAGTGGTCTGACAGCTCAAATGTAATTAGTTGGGCAAAACTGGTGTCTGCCCTAGCTATCAAAAAATTCTGGCTACGATCCCGTGTTCAAATCCCGGTTGGGGCAAGAATATTGAAGATTTGTATTTGATCATATGTACTACGTTGGGGCGTTCTGTGGTTCGGAATCTACGTTAAATTGTTGGTCCCAGGGGAAAGGAACTGGGCCGTCCTCCCTCTGATACAATGGCTTAGTATGCCTCTTTCTGGAGGATCCAACCAACCTTCAGGGTAGGTTTTTATACTGTCTATATATTTAATCTATCCAATCTAATACTATTATATGAGCAACTCTTGTAAATAGATAAACTTAATTTCTCGCTAACTTCTCTAAGGATTTTGATGAAATCTTGCATAGTGAACAGAAATCGGAAGATGCCGAGCGGTGATCGGTCACCTAGGTACTAATAATTAATATGCCGATTTAGAAGAAATAAATACATTTCTTTCAGTGTTCTGGCAATTCATTTTTGCAGCTGCTTAACTAAATAGAAATGTTACAAAATAAAGTTCAATGTAATTCCTCGTACCTTGCGCTGTACCAAAAATTTTCAGTTGTCATCATAGCTCAGGTAGCATTTCAACCTAACCACAAACTACGCTAAAATTGCAGCTAGAAAAACAATACTTCAATGTCACGCATATAAACTTGATCAAAAACCTAGGTAGGTTCGTTTTGTCATGGTGATCACGGTTAGGTCGAAATTCGGCCTGGACCAAAAGTAAAAAGTTTATGGGAAATTCGTTCTGCGGCAGCCCATGTCGCAAACCAGAGATGAACTGCGCATTTGGGCTCGAGCGCAACGCCAGGGTCGCAAGAAGTAAATGTGCTATCGGTCTGAAATTTACTACACACGTTCCTAAATGCATTTTTTTTTTTTTTTTTTTTTTTGTCGTCAGTCTTTCGACTGGTTTGATGCAATCCTCCATCCTTTCCTATCCTGTGCTAACCTCTTCATTTCTACATACCCCTTACAGCCCACGTCATCAATTATCTGTTTCATATATTCTAATCTCTGTCTTCCTCTACAGTTCTTACCTTCGACTGTTCCCACCACTAACAAGTTAACCAATCCAGCATGTCTCAAAATATGACCTACCATCCTATCTCTTCTTTCTGTAAGCTTCTTCCATAAACTTCTTTTCTCACCCATCATTTCCAAAACTCGTTCATTTCTTACTTTGTCTGTCCACTTAATTTTCAGCATTCTTCTGTAACACCACATTTCAAATGCTTCAATTTTCTTTCTTTCCGGTATTCCTAAAGTCCACGTTTCGCTACCATAAAGAGCTGTGCTCCACACAAAGAGTTTCAAAAAGTTCTTTCTAATTCCTAGATCAATATTTGAAACTAAAAGGTTTCTCTTTTTCATGAAAGCTCTTTTTGCTAGTGCTATTCTGCTTTTGACATCATTCTTGCTTCGGCCATCGGTTGTAATTTTACTTCCCAAGTAACAGAATTCGCTTACTTCTCCTATTGCATCCGATCCTATTTTTATATTTAATCTAGTATTGGTATCATTTCTGCTACAATTCATCACTTTTGTCTTGCTTTGATTTATATTCAGTCCAAAATCTTCCTTCAGTATTTCGTTCATGCCATTCAGTAACTTCTCAATATCCCCAGCCCTCTCTGCTAACAAGACAATGTCATCAGCAAAACGTAGCATACTGATTTTTTCTCCCAGAAAACTTATGCCACATGGAAATTTTTCTTTGACTTTCTTCATTGCTGCCTCTACATACAAGTTGAATATTAACGGGGATAGACTACAACCTTGTCTCACACCCTTTTTAACTGATGCATGTCTCTCGTGATTCTCTACTTTTATTACCGCCACTTGATTCTTATATAGTTTATAGAGTATTCTTCTATCTCGATACTTTAGACCTGACTTCTTTAAAATTTTGAACATCTTGTCCCACCTAACATTATCAAACGCTTTTTCTAAATCAACAAATGCCATAAAAGTATCTTTGTTTTTCTTGAGCCGCCCTTCAAGTATTAATCTTAAAGACAGAATTGCTTCCCTTGTACCGCGATTTTTCCTAAACCCAAACTGATCTTCACCTACTATCTCTTCTACTACCCTTTCCATCCTTCTGTATATTATTCTGGTCAGTAATTTTGAAGCATGTGATGTTAGACTAATAGTGCAATAATTCTCACATTTGTCGGCTTGTGCTTTCTTTGGAAGTGTGAACATGATATTTTTATTAAAATCAGTTGGAATTTCTCCTGTTTCTTAACTTTTTGATATCAGCTTGAATAATCTTTCGATTCCTTCCTCTCCTAGGGATTTAAGAAGTTCTGCAGGGATTTCATCAATTCCAACTGCCTTATTTGCTTTTAAGTCATTCAGAGCTTTATTAAATTCTGTCCTCAAAACAGGATCCCCTAAGTCATCAATGTCAACATCATCTTCCTTTTCCATTACACTATTGTTCAAGTCGTCCCCATCATAAAGTTTCTCAATGTATTCTTTCCATCGGTTAGCTCTATCTTCTGAGCTTAAAAGAGGTTTCCCATCGGCAGCTTTAATGTTCATACCTCTTTTCTTCATTTCTCCAAAATTCTGTTTGATCTTTCTGTAGGCAACATCTACTTTACCTACGACCATTTCCTTTTCTACTTCTTCACAATTTTGTTGTAGCCATTTTTCTTTTGCTATTTTGCATTTCCTATTTATTTGATTTCTAAATTGCCTGTACTGCTCTCTTCCTGCTTCATCCTGAGCATTTTTGTACCTTCTCCTCTGATCCATCAGCTCCAAAATTTCTTCTGTGATCCAAGGTTTTCGGGCAGATTGTTCCCTAAAGCCTAATGTTTCTTTACCAGATTTCATTATTTTGGTCTTTAATGCATTCCATTCGTCCTCGGTTGAGCTCCTTTCAGAGATACTTCTTAGACCCAAGTCTACTATTAATGCAAATTTTTCTCTAGTGCATATTATTTCTTAAATATTATTTCCTAAATAACACATGGAGTAATATTCTGTGGGAATTCTTCTTATAAAGACAATGTGTTGAGAGTCCAAATGTGGGTAGTAAGAATTATATTTGAGGTTAACAGTAGAACTTTATGCAGAGAGCTGTACAAGTAGACGGAGATTTTAACATTGGTGGCTGAGTATATATACTCCTTAATGTCCTTTGTAGTCACAAATTATATTCTGTTTGATTCAAAAAGTAATATACTCTATTATGCAGTACAGATAAAAATGATCTTCTCAAGGATTACAAATCGTTGTAGTTTGTTCAAAAAGGAGTTCGATATTCAGGAATGTATACCATCAATAAGCTCCCAACACATGTGACTAGCAGATATAAGAATAAATTCAGATTTTTTAAAAAATGATTTAATTGACAGCTCCTTCCACTTTGTCGTAGTATTAGTTCTAGGATAGCGAAAAAATAATTACAAGTAGTTTGTGTAAAAATTGTTGATGTAACAAATGTACCATGTATGTTGTGACTGTACATCTTCTGGTGTTTTTACCTATTTGGTTATGCTATTGTTTACCTGTAAATTGACAACTTTTTACATCCCACAGAGCCATTCTCTTATATTGGGATCTATGGTAAATCAATGTATTTTATTTATTGTATCAAAGATGTCTATATATTTCCATACTATACATTCATTTTAGATGGATCCCAATATAAGAGACTGGCTTTGTAGGATGTGGAAAGTTGTAAATTTGCAGATAAACTATTGAATAAGAAAATAGATAAATACACCAACAGATGTACTGTCACATCTTGTCAGGCTAAATAAATCTTTAAGTAAATAAATAAAATAAATAGTATATGAAAATTAATTATACTAACTGAATTTACACAAACTACTGGCAATTATTTTGTAGATACCTTAGAAATCAAATTATGTCTTTAAAACTGAGTATACTGTCATCAATGTCGACATCGCCTTCATAACTAGTACGCTATTCTTAATCTCCGTCATGAATTTTCACTAAATATTCCTTCCATTGGTTTACTCGATAATTTGAGCTTAAAAGAGGTTTCCCATTAGCAGCTTCCATGTTATAAATGAATACAATTTTTCTCGGCGTTGTTTATTTCTCGGGAAACAAACCGAGTAATAATATTTTTTGTTTTTATGAATTTATTATCCGTTCAACAAATATTGCTATACAGGGCAATGTTGAATATTACCAAAAAAAAACATAACTTACATTTTGCCATGGTTGAGGTCAGCCCACAGGGCCCCTCAGTGACTACAAGGTTATGATACAATACATTTTTTATGACAATGTTAGCAGGAATATCACTATTAAAGTAATAAAAACAGTTATTAGAATTAGAGCAGTTATCAAAACAGTTAAAATGAAATTGGTTTAAAGTTATTACACTTTTTATATTTATATATACTTTTGGTTTCGAGCGCTGACAAAAATATGTTCTATACATAACAAACGAGATGTCAAATAGAAGATGAAAAGCCACACGGTATTTAATTTATTTTCTGGTTCACTTCTTCTTCGGAATCACTGCCTGATAGAAAAATATCTTGAGGAAGTCGTTTTTTAAGCCTAGTTTGGTTGGTTCTTTTCCCTAGTTTGTAAAATTGCGCACCAGGTAATGCACTCATTCGTTTGACAAAATGTATGGACTTTTGTTTAATAAATACATAAATGTAAGCAACATTTAACTCTTTGTGTAGCTGACTGTTGCGTACATGTCATGGTGCGTTCACTGCTAATGTGAGTAGTTTGTTTTGAAATATTTGTATTCTATGTAATTTGCTATGGCTAGCACATCCCCATATAGTACATGCATATGTTATTAGTGGCCATAATATCATTTTGTAAATTAACAGGTAGCACTCTGTTTTTAATGATGATTTTTTTGTTTAACACAGGGTACAATTTGTGTAATCAGGCATAGGCTTGGTTTAGTTAATTGTTAACGTGTATTTTCCATGTTAACCGCCTGTCAAGATCAACTCCAAGATATTTAATAGATAGATCATTTGGATTCCATGGTATTTTACTTCCATTGATGTTTATCTCCGGGGAGTTTGGTGGGCGTCTCAGAGTGAAGATTTTGGCTTGACATTTTCTGGGATTTAAAGATATACGCCAGTGATTGAGCCATTTAGTAGTATTGATAATATAATAATATTACTCAGTTTGTTTTCTGAGAAACGTTTATAAAGCTCCCATGTTGATTCATTTATCGGAACTTTTGTTTGATCCTGCATTGGCCACATCTACTTTACCTGCAATCCTTTCTTCTTGTACTGCTTCGCACTTCTCTTACAGCCACTTTTCTTTTGCTTTTCTGTTTATTTGATTTTTAAATGTTTTTACTGCTCTCTTCCTTCTTCACCCTGTGCATTTTTATGGTTTCTTCTCTGATCCATCAACTCCAAAATTTCTTCTGTGATCAAAGGTTTCTGGTCGGCTGTTTTCCTAAAGCCTAATGTTTCTTTACCGGCTTTGATTTCCGCCCCTCTTCAGTGAATTCCATTCATCCTAACTTGAATTAATTTCAGAGTTATTTCTTAGACCCACATCTGCACCTCTTCAAATTTTGTCTTATGTTTGATTATTTGAATTTGTTGCCTTCCAGTCTGCCTGTGTTGCTTCCTTATTCTCTTGAATTTCTTTCTATTAGACTCTAGTTAGAGACTACGCATTTCATTGTTATATGTTACAGTCAGTCCTCCATGGTTACAGTATTGAAATTAATTCCAGTATCTCTGCTAAACAGTTATGTAATCTAGCTGATATCTTCCTGCATTCCCTGGATGGTACTAAAATAGTGTTTCCACCATGAAAAGTTTATATTTTTTCACAAAATTCTAACAACCTGCTTCTTACTTCATTTTTCTCTCCTAGACTAAAACTTTCTTCATTATTCCCCTTTTCCATTTCCCGCTAACACACTCTAGTCTTAATGATTCATTTTATTTCCTCACCCGTTTACAGATTGAATTGTTATATATTATATATTTCATCATATATTTTCTCTGTTTCTTCATCACCTTCCAGTGACGTTCGCATATGCACTTGTACTAACGTGGTTGGAGCTGGTTTAGTTTCACCCCTAATCAAAATTATCCTGTCACTAAATTATTCACACTACTCTCTTGTTCTTCATAAACAATACTCCACTGACAGCTGATGTGCTAATAATTCTGTATCTCCCAGACCTGAAATACTGTGTGTACTTCCGCTTAATTTCACTAATCACAAAAAATCTAACTTAAGTCGGTCCATCTCTCTTTTTAATTTTTTCTAATATACCTACCTTATTCAGACCATGGAGGAAGGAATTTCCTCCATGATTCAGACTTCCCATGATTCGTTTTGTAAAATGTCCATGACCATAGATGGCACATTGAATCTTTATTACAGCTCAATATTCTAGGGATTTATTTATTTATAAATAAATAAATAAATCCCTAGAATATTGAGCTGTTATAAAGATTCAGTGTGTCATCTTTGGTCATGGATTTAGTTTTCGTTTTATGTTGTCTCTGAGTTGACATGTTTACGAAAAGTTGTATTGTCTCTGACGAAAAGGGTGTAATTGTGGAATGTGGAGTAAACTACTGTTGGCTCCTCAATAGAATTTTTATATTTTTGACTAAGCTGTAGTTACGTGATGAGCGCGCTTATCACATCACTGTCTTCTTCGCAGTGCTCAGAAAGTTCGAAAGCAGTTGCGGAGGATGAAACTAAAAAACATTCCAAGATGTGAAATAGGTTGATGTTGGCAATACGGGTGTAAATATAAATACTCCCCACTTCGGTTTATTTTATTGTGGTAGCTGATGGCTTGAGAAGAATGAGTTGACGGCGAAGTATGGAAAGGCATTGGAAGTATTTTATTTTGCTTGTTTGGTTTTCGTATTTGCTCGTAGCAGGAATATTACTTTTTGCTCGTGGCTTCCTCCTCACTAGGGAAACAATCTTTGAGGATGTAAATCCGAAAACAAACTCGTCGTGTAGTAAAATCGACGAAGACAAATCTACCATTCTTCTGAAAGAAAAAAATGCTAATTTCATTAACATGGAAGAATGTATTAAAGATGATCTGTTTTTTACGTCGAATCAGTATAAAGTTATACTTGTCGTTATAGATGCCCTAAAATTTGAATTTGCTTTGCATGACGAGTTTTCTCAGGAAGAAGCATACAAAAATAAATTGACGATTATCCGAGACTTATTGAAAAATAAACCAGAACATAGCAGATTGTATCAGTTCATTGCAGATCCACCTACAACTACAATGCAACGTCTAAAAGGAATTACAACTGGTAGCTTGCCGACTTTCATAGATATTGGTTCAAACTTTGATACACCTGAAATAAATGAGGATAATATTATTGATCAGTTAATTAGAAAGAATAAGAATGTTGTATTTTTAGGGGATGACACTTGGTCTGGACTCTATCCCAGGCGTTTTCTGCGTGAATTTTCATATCCTTCATTCAATGTATGGGACTTGGACACTGTTGATAATGGAATTAAAAACCACCTTTTGCCAGAAATTAAAAAGGATGATTGGAATTTATTGATTTCACATTTTTTAGGCGTTGATCATTGCGGACATAGGTATGGACCTCATCATCCTGAAATGTCAAGAAAACTGAGAGAAATGAATATTGTTATAAGGTAAAATGTATTGTAATATGGCAGAAAGTTGAGTACTTATAATAGAAAATAACCCAAATATATAAATGGTATTTAATGAACTTCCTATTATGAAGACAGGAGTAGAACAAAGGAGAAGTACATTTGAATTGCAAGTTCATTTTTCTAGCAATAGAAATTGGATATTACGACAAGAAACATCTTTAGGGTGAACTGTCCATAAACGAATGATGTAAAAGTAGTTTTTGTTGGCACTACTTAGTGGTGTGCAGTACTATTTGTGGCTAATGATTGCTTGCGATTGACCATACTGCAGATTAATTGGACACTCACTAGTAAATTGTGAAGGAGAAGTCACTAGATTTAATGTTTAAATACATTTATTTTACCTTGTAAAACATTTCATGTGAAGATACACTTTTTCATCTTGTAAAACTCCTTGCACAATATTTGATGTGAAAAACCTACTTATTTTATTGTGTTAGCCAATTTTGAGACTTTCCTCTCTTGGTCCAGCATGTCCCGTAAGGTGGTCATTAATAATTAAATTTATTAAAAAAAATAATTAGTACTAGAATAAATTCATCAGCATTTTGGTCAAAATGCAGCCTGGATAACAGTAAAACCTAACCACCGCACATGATATTGTGGATATCCAATTTTCATGTTGTATCTATTGCTATACCATGGTCCAGGCTGCATTACAACCTAAATACAAACGATTATTGATGAAATCATATTTTGTAAATATATCCGTAGTGTTTAGGTCATAATGCAGCCTAGTACATAGTAAACTTTAACTATAACACATGATATTGTGGATACCTAATTTCCATGTCGTATCTGTTGTCACTGTTACTATGGTCCAGGCTGCATTACAGCCTAGATGCAAACAGTTATTGATGAAATAATATTTTATTTTGTATGCATAGTTTTAATAGCAATTACAGCTACGTTAGGAAATACGGGAGCATGGAATGAAATATAAATCAATAGATAGCGGACTGACAGACTGAATAATAGTTCCTTCTGCTGGAGAGAGTTTCCAAGCCTATTTTATTACTTTTAAACGATTATTAACCTCAATAATCAGGTTAATAAATAAAATTCGCAGCCAATATACTACTGACCATTATATATCACGATCAAGCACAAGAAACCATTAGCTGCGAATAGTACTGTGCACCTCTGAATAGTGCCAACAAAAACTTTTTCTACTGCATTCGTTCATGGAAGGTTCATCCCCCTCCGCCAAAAAAAGGATATGTTTCTCGACATGATGTCTGATTTCTACTGCTACCAAAATGAACTCACAATTTGTACTTCTTGTTGGTTCTGCTCAGACTCATTACTTTGAATTTTATCAACTGTGCTAAGTGATGGTTTTCTCCACCTTCCCATAACTTAATTTATATGCTGGTTGTGAGCTTTGGTTGCTTTGTGGAGTAATTGCAGGCCTAGTACTAGTTCAAACATAATATTTTCAGATTAAATTCTGCCATTGTTTTCATTCTTATATGAATAACTAAATTGTAAAGGTAGAATTTACCGGGTCTACTGGAGATCGCAATTCCACTACAACAACGTGCAGTAATATCGTTGGAATACTGCTGTAGTCAGTCGCAAGATGTAGTATTGTCAAGCAGTAATTCATTGTAATACAGCCTGGACCATTATTTTCAAGCAGAAATTAGATTGTAATACAGCCTTGACCAGCATGAAAGCATTAAATGTACTTCGGAAAGAACTCCTAGTGGAATCTTGCATTTGACCACTTCAGTATTATGATACCAACTCCTGGCGGAATTGCGATCTCCAGTAATCCCGATTTTACCTTAGATTTTTTGTGTCTCGGCAAGAAAGGAAACTAATGTATTTATTTTAAATTCCAGTGATATCATCAGTATAATGGACAACAGCACCATTTTGTTTATTATTGGAGATCATGGAATGACAACAACAGGTATAAAATTTTGTGTGTAGTGTAGGCCTACTTGTTCATTCTTTTTTACAACATTCTTTGCGAGTAAAAGCAGTATAGTGTTATATATGTATATACCTACAAGGGACTGTTAGAATCTTAAAATCTACAAAATATTTTGTACATAAAACCATTTTTTCCTTTAGTATTGTTCAGTGATATGTTTTTGTATTTTTAATATTCTTATCATACTGTTTTCTGTGGGCCTTCCCCATGCAGATATACCATATCTCAATTGGCTTTCAAAAAGAGAGAAGTGGATAGTCATCAGAATATCTCTAGTGCAGAATTCTCTGAGGTAGCTGGGCATAAATACTATAGGGCTTAGTTTCTTACAGCATTGATCCACCTGATTTTCCCAATTCATGAAATTGGCAATTCGAATCCCTAGCAAGTTAGCTGTTTTTGTCTCCTTTATTTGCTCACTGCTTATGTTTAAATTTACAGAGTACTTCATTTGTTTTTTTTTTTGTTTTTTTTTTGAAATGATATGTTTTGGGTTTTGTTTAGGTTAATTAGAAGGTAACTATCTTCCAACCATGTTGCTAGTTTCTGGAAGTAAAGATTAAGGTTTGTTTCTAGATTCCATAGTTTGATGTTTGACATCTTCATAGTTGCATCATCTACATATGGAACTACTGTGTCATTCTCTCCTATTGGTCTTGGAATATCGTTTATATATAGAATGAACAACAGAGGCCCCAGCACCGAGCTCTGTGGTACTCCTGCTTTTATAGTGAGGACGTTGGATGTTACATTTTTAAAGTCCGCGTTGCATTTTTATAATCGTAAATTGTTTCCTATTTGACAGATACGACCTTATCCATTCATAAGCCTTACACCTTATTCCCCATTTTTCTAATTTGTTGAGTAGCCTCTGACTGTGTAAAAGGCTTTTGATACATCTAATAAGTACTGCCGTTGTGTACTCTCCATCATCCAAGGATTTTTTTTTTTACCTAATATCTACAAACATTGTGACTGCTGTTTCTGTAGATCTGTACTTCATAAACCCATGCTGAGCATCTGTAATTATGTTGTGCTTATTAAGGACGTCAATAAGCCTCTGTTCCATTGCTTTCTCAAAAAAATTTGATATACTAGAGATTAGTGACAATGGTCTATAATTGTTTACATCTGACCTTTCCACTTTCTTGAATACGGGTATAACTTTAGAAATCCTTAAGGAATCTGGATATGTTCCACTTGTTAATGAATGGTTTATTATGTGTACTAAAGGTTGCAAGAGATAACTATTACATTCATTTATAAGCATATTGGATATCTCAGTTTCCATGGACGTTTTCGTCTTTAATGGCTTTATAATTTTACTTATTTCTTTTTCTGTAATTGGACTGAGGAATACTGAATCTGTATTCACCTTAATGTCTGAGCAGTCATTGTCTTTTGACTTGCTACTTGTAAGGGAAAAATCTGGTACCCGGGGTGTAGTATCAGTTTAGTCACCTCAACTGATTTTTTACTTGAAAGTTCTTCTAAATTTGCATTAATAAATTTAAATGACCATATATCAGCCTGGATAATTCAACTGTAAAGCCTATCAGTCGCCACAAAGCTTATTTAAACCAAAAGTTGAGGAAAGGTTAATGTTCATTATGAAAGCATGTAAAATCCACTTGATGATAAATTTGAATTTATTTCACAGTCACATTTGAAAAATAGCAATTACAGTCGAATGGGCAATCGAACTAAACGTTTCCAAGAATCACAAGTCATGAAGAGGAAGAAGTACCAGACTAAACCCCAATCGAAAATTTATAAGTCGATAGTCAATGCTAGAGTTTGTCACTGGCGGCAAAAGCTAACATGGCCGTATATCGCACGGCCATTATGCTCTATTGCCAAGAAACTAGAATTTACCCAAATTCTAAGGTGCTTACATACTGTGACTGTTAGTCTTTTTTTTCTGCTATATTTATATAATGTTCATTTAATGTGGATGCAATTTGTCTAGAATCATCTACTACATCATCATTATACACAATCTGCTCGATGCTTTGATCCTGCTTCATAAACTGATTTTTCCCCCTCTCCCTATTGATAATTTTCCACAATGCTCTTTGTTTATTGCCACTTCTGTGTAGTATGCTATAAATGTTGTCTGATTTTACCTTATTAATCTTATTTTTCAATTCATTCTTACACTTTAGCAAATATTTCTTCAGTGATGGAAACCTTTCCCTACACAATCTACTAACCCATTTTATATGTTCCTTGTATTGTGTATCATCTTCTGTATTCCATTTTTTTGTGTTGTTTTAAACATTATTTTTTCTTTTTGTTTTTATTGAAAAAGCTGTGTCTTTGTATTAATTAACTACACTTATGAATGAGTCATATTTTTCATCTGTTGCATAGGAATTAAATGTTTCAGTCCATGTGTCTCCCCTTAAAAGGTTTTTAAGCAATTCAATATTTTGTTTAGTGTAGGGTCTATATTCTTCAAGTAGCCAAGTTTCCTGATGGTCTGCTTCATTTTTTATACTAATTTGTTGTGCATAGTGATCTGATATTAATGTGTGTAGTATCTTTGTTGTATATTCATCCTCTGGATAGTAAGTTATTACATTATCTATTGCTGTTTTTGAAGTTCCAGTTTCCCTTGTAGTGATGTTTATGCAAATCTTAAGTCCCAATCATCTACAAATGTCTCCAAGATGTTTTGAAATCTTATTGCTCTTTAATATTTTGGGTCTACTGGAGATCGCAATTCCCCTACAACAACATACAGTAATATCGTTGGAATACTGCTGTAGTCAGTCGCAAGACGTATTATTCTCAAGCAGTAATTCCGTTTTAATACAGCCTGGACCATTATTTTCAAGCACAAATTAGGTTGTAATACAGCTTGGACCATCATGAAACAATTAAATGTACTTCGGGAAGAATTTATAGTGTAATCGTGCGTTTGACCACTGCAGCATTATGGTGACAACTCGTGGCGGAATCGCGATCTCCAGTAATCCCAATATTTCAATGTTTCCAGCAGCCACTATAGCTACAACTTTGCTTTGTGAACGGATTGAAATACCACACATTTCCAAAAAAAAAAAAAAAAAAAATATCACACAATAATTGTCATTTTATTTTTAATGCTTTATAATCTAATCTATGTTTTACTAAAATTAAAATTCCACCTCCTTTATACCTTTCCGTGCTGTAACTATTTCGCCCAGTATATCCTTCAATGTGCAGCCCTGGAATTAATTCATTTTTAATGCATGTTCAGTAAGTATTATTATGTTTGGACTTGTTTCATCTATCAATAATTCTAGCTCATTTGTTTTGGTTCTGATGTAATGTACATTCTGGTGTATGATTTTATAATGTTTGTTTTCACTCTCCCTAATCTTATGTTACTTGCTTTTGACTCTATTAATGTTTTGTGTGTTTCTACTGTGTTACTCTTTGTTTCTTTCTTGTCATTCCTAACATTTTTATTGCTTAGTAAGCACTTGTCCATAAAAGTTAACTTCTTTTGAAAGTTTAAATGTTTTTTACCTTGAGTTTCTGATTTTTTTTTTTATTATATCTACCATTCTACCACAGATTTTCATTTTTCCATCATAATTTAGATGTCTGGTGTAATGGTATAGTTCTTACCTTTCTATTTCAAAGTTTAAGCTTATCATTTTCTTATCACTACTTGAACTATTAAAGTCTTTTAGCTTGTTATCATTAAAACTCTCAGTTAAATTGTTCATATTTGGTCTGTCATATCTATATGGCACTGGATTTAAGATGACATTTGTCCTTTTATTTAAATCTATCAGTTTACCTGCTATATTCTTGAAAATATCATTATTATGCCATTTGTTCTGCCCATCACTGTAACTGTGTCATTTAGTCCATAAATACATGTCCATTCATCAATACTGCTGATGACCTCTGAGACTATCACATTTGACTTCATTACACTTTATACTTGATAATCTTCCCCAAGAAGAGAAATTAAAATGTTTGCACTGTACCTCCCCTGACTGTCAGATGGGAAAAGCACTATTTTCTTCTAATTTTTTTTTTGAGGCTGTAGACACTTGAGTTCCTGAATACCGGCGTCTTTTTTTTCTGTTATCTGCTTCTCTTTTGTTGTAATGTGGTTCCAGTTTTTCAGTTCACACTCGCTGATGTTCATCTTGTTTGTCTCTTTGTTGATCTCTTCACTTAGAACACTCTTTTTGTTTACAATGCTTGATGACGGAGCACACTTAATTTTATTTTCGCACTTTTTCTTAATTGTAGGAGTGTTTTCCTTAACTTTTTCACTTTTTTCCGTTGCACTTGTAATATTTTCCACCTTAATGTTCACCTAATTTATCTTCTTTTTATTTTTAAACAATGTCCAATTTTCGATACCTAACCTCACAGGGCAGTCATCACAGCAAAACCTTATTTTTCCATTCTTTGTTGCATTTACCATACAAGATTCATTGCTGGAGATATTTACGCATTGCGAATGAAATTTATTTCCACATCCAAGACTGCAATTTACCGTAATTTCATTACTTCTGCATGTTTTATTGCAGCTATTGCTCCTGCCATGACCAAAAAAAAATGCTTTAAGGCGATACAACTAATAAAGGATAAGGAAATATGACTTAACACTTACCACAGATGAAAGTGACTGGGAATGCTGAACTTAAGAGAGACAAACACAATAAATGCAATATTTTGGCAGTTAGCCTTATTCTTGCCAGGCGTGTAAACGCTGAATGCTGGCTAACCACCAAAATATTGCGTTTCTTGTGTTCATTTGATTTATGTTCATCATTCCCAGCCGCCTTCATCTGTGGTAAGTGTTTGGTCATATTTCCATATCCTTCCTTATATATATTAATCCTATAAGGTTTTTTTTTTCACAAGCCATTATTTCCCTTCATGCTTAACCAAAAGCAATGAATGAGGTGTCATTTTAAAGCTTATGGTGCTCACTTTGGTCACATCATAGTTTAAGAAAGGAATTTTTTGGAATTTGACCCTTAAAGGGCAAAAATGTAAATATTTGTAAAATGCTGTTTTTTGTGTTAAAAGTAATTTATCTCCCAGGATACCCTTCTAAAATCGTTTAGTGAAGTATCATTTTAAAGATTAAGATCTACACTTTGGTGACATCATATATTAAGAAAGAATTTTACAGAATTCGACCCTTAAAGGGCAAAAGTATCAATATTTCTGCAATGCGTTTTCGTGCCATTAGCCATTTATTTCCCTTCATATCTATCTGACATAGATAAATGATGTATCATTTTAAATATTAAGGTCTCCACTATGGTCAAATTAAAATTTAAGAAAGGAATTTTTCGTAATTCAACCCTTAAAGGGCAAAATTACCATTATTTCCATAACATACTTTTTTTTTGGTCACGAGCTATTTATCTCCCTTGATGTCTAACCGAAATCTAGAAATGAAGTACTATTTTCGAAATTAAGGTCTCCACCTTGGTCAAATCATATTTTAAAAAAGGAATTTGACCTTTAAGGGCAAAAGTATTAATACTTCTACAATGCGTTTTTGTGTCATGAGCCATTTATCTCCCTTGATATCTAACTGATGTAGATTAATGGAGTATCATTCTTAAGATTAAGATCTTAGCTGTGGTCACATTATATTTTAAGAAAGGATTTTTTCGTAATTCGACCCTTAAAGGGCAAAAATGTCAATATTTCAAAATTACGTTTACTTGTGTCTCAAACCATTTATTTCCAAGGCTATCTAACCAAAATCGATAAATGAAGTAGGATTATGAAGAGTAATGTCTCTGCTTGGGTGACATATATTAAGAAAGAATATTTTGGAATCAACCCTTAAAGATAAAAAGTATCAATGGTTCTACAACACATTTTTGTGTCACGAGCTATTTATCTCCATTAATATCTAACCAAAATAGATAAATCAGGTATCATTCTTCGCTGTGGTCACTTCATATTTTAAGAATGGATTTTTTTCAGAATTTAACCCTTAACTGCCAAAAATATCAGTATTTCTAAACAGTTTCGTTACACCATATTTTAAGAAAGGAATTTTTCAAAATTCGACCTTCGAAAGGCAAAAGTATCAATATTTCTACAACACATTTTTCTGTCATGAACCATTTATCTCCCTTGAGACCTAACTGTAATTGAAAACTGAGGTATCGTTTTAATGATTGAAGTATCCCCTTCAATCAAATGATATTTTAAGAAAGAACTTCTCCAAATTCAACTCTTAAGAGGCAAAAATATTACTGTATAATCTCAAAACTTTTTTTTTTTATCTTACTTGATGCCTAACTGAAATCGATAAATGACATTTTAAAGAACAAGAGGTCACACTATATTTTATAAAAGTTTTTTTTTTTTAATTTGACCCTTAAAAGGCAAAAGTATCATTATTATTATTATTATTATTTTATTATAAGTGATTTATCTCCGATAACTAACCGAAATCAATAAATGACATATTGCTTTAAATGTTAATGTCTCCAATTAGATAAAATTAAGAAGGAATTTTTCAGAATTTGATGATTAAAGGGGTCGCTTGTATGAGACAGTTCAGAGCCAAGTAGATTGCAGCTGCAGATATCGCAGAGATGTCAATAAATGGTTTTTTACACAATAAGTAGCATTTTGGATATTTTTTCTGGTACAGAAACATTTTTGTTCTTCTATACAATTCCAATGTAAACATTTTATTTGCACAGCAACCCATATCACAGAGATGTTAATATGCTGTGTGCATTTTGTTCAGGTTGGCTGTATTCTGTTAAGGTCAGTGACAGTTTGTCATACATACTGTGTTTTAAATTTTCCTAACTGTTTCATAATATGTTGTAAGTATTTTGATGCATACCTTTCAAACTAAACAAATAAATATTTTCTACAAAAGTACAGTTCTCCTTTTCATTATAATACAAGCTTTCAACCTCACTATTCATCGTATTTTATTCGTGAAATTTTCATGTGGATCATCTAGTATTTCAAAACAGGATAGCAAAATGAACCACCATTTACCTTAGACAATGGTTGCATGGCGTGAACACATAAAAAAGACAAGAACACCTTCAGTCATTCTGTTAGACGGTCCCTACAGCACCACCCCCCATAATGTTCTCCTGTTGACAAAGGGCCGAGACACAAAATATTCAATGTTATTCGTGTTACAGATTCAGAAGTATATGTGAGCATAGCATAATGAATGATCCATGGCTCTTGCGTTAGCATTAACAAGAATTCTAAATAGATAAATGATTGTAAACATGTTAACAAATTAAACTTTCACTGATTTATTAAAGTATTTTCATTGTTTGTTGAAAGTTAGAAGATTCAATCAGTACCTAACTTAACTACAGCAGCCGTCAAAATCCGCAGTTGCTGAACACTGTCTTGAGACACGGCATAATATTAAATATGAGGACACCGAGGTTCTGAGAAACACATCTCACTTCTGGGACTGTGTGTACAAGGAAGCCATCGAGATCCGGCTACGGAGTAACTTCATAAACAAAGACAACGGGTTCCAACTAAGCCAGGCTTGGAACCCAGCACTGAGGCTGCTCCGCAAACCCCAGAGCCGAGGCACTGTGCGCGGCGGAGGTGGCGCAGAGACTGATGGACACTGCTCGACGCACGGTAACGCACCGCCCCCACCACCGCCATCGGAGCGTCCCGGCGGGAGTGGGAGGGCGGGGTCGGAGGGTATAAATATCGATGCGCGCGGAGCAATCCAGCAGTCTCGTCCTTGACTGCGTTCCTCACGCCGACCACTGGACGCTACCTGAAGATGATGGCACGGTACGCCATCGAAAATTCGTACATATACGACCAAATGACCCGGCTGCACGCCCGAGAGATCTTCAAACAGTACCTAACTTACTTAAGAAATCAGTTTACAGATTAGTAATCCATGCAAATGAAGTCTTGGGTAAAAACTAGTATAAAATAAAAGGTTCTTATCAATAAAAAGCAAATATGTAACAATAATAACAATGAATAGGAAAATGCTTTAGGAAAGATAGGGAAATAGATCCAACACTTGCCACTGGTGATGGCGGCTGAGAAAAAGGAACATAAAATGGACAAACACAAATAATGCAATATTTCGATAGTAAACCTTTTTCTTGCAAGTAGGTGAGACACCAGATGGATTTAGATGTGTACACACAGATACCCGACTGTTGTTTATTTGCCCAAATCACTCCAGGTGAAGGCCAGGAAGCTTCCTTTAAAAGGCCATGGCCAAATTCCTTCCCATTCCTTGTCCACAATTCTTTCCTGTCTCTAAAGATGTAAATGAGGTGTAAATCCATAAAAAAAAAAGCTCTTAATCTAACCCTCACTTTGGTACAGCTTGATGCATAATGTTAAGTACAACAAAATGCTTCTGTGATTCTAATTCCGTGTTAAACTGTAGGTCCTCTATACCCTTTAGGATTATTGTGTTTTGGTTGGCAGGCTATGCAGGGGTGGGTTGCACAGCCAACAAAAACCCTGTCACCATGTCATTACAACTACACAAACCTTAACCTTTATTAATTTGTTTTTGTGCTTGTTGGAGTGGACACAAAAGAGAGATTGATATAGTGGATAGTAATATGAGTAATTAAAACAAGAAAGGTATTTTAAGTCAACCCTTCATTTACCAAAGGAAAAAGCAGTGATGAAACACTATAGTTTTGTTTAAACCGTAATTGTATGTAAGATGATCGAGACATGGTAACAAATGTTCACTCACCAGGTGCTTTTATGTTAGTCACATTGTGACACAAGGTGTACACATCTGACCCCCTTACCATTTGTCTCAATCCTCTTAAACATAATTATTGTTTAACCTAAAATGTAGCGAATAGTGTTCATAGTTTTGTTTTTGTCACTACCTTCTTCATTAGTATGTGGGCGTCCATTAATTACGTGAAGTGTTTTTTTTTCCTTCAGCATTCCGGATCACACCCCCCCCTCCCCCCCCCCCCCCCACCGTGGTGAGATTGGGGGATATATGGTCAGACCCAGACCTGCCCCCATTCCCCCTATGATGATGTGAGATCTTGAGGGGGGCGACCCCCGCCTGCTGAGATCGACCTCGTAGTTTTTTGAGACATTTTTTTAAAGCTCTTCTGCTGCTTCAAGAAATTAAAAAGGTGACGTGAAATTTCAATCGACCCCCATCCCACCGTGGGTGATATTTCGCTAGATCCCGCTCACCCCTGTGACAGGTTTATTTTTCCTATCCTTTCTTTTTTTTCTTATTATCTAAAAGTATTTTCCTACTCATGAAGAATATAAAATGGTTGTGAAAACATGGCTCTGAACATGTATATGAAACGTGAAGTTTTGGATCAAACCCCAACTTGGATGAATAGTTAAAATTTCAATCTGAATTATAAACATAAATAACAGATTGTTTTATTTTTGTTTGTTTAGCCATGATTTCAACCTTTGTATCATAACCATTGTTATTATTTGTAGAATAATAGGGTTTTATTTAGATACAGTAAGTTTTCATAGTGACACTTGTCTGGCATGACTCTAGAATGTGGTGTGGTAGTCTTGTGTATGTTACTATGCACCTTTCATTTCATATGATAAATAAATAATAATTATTTTATGCAAGGTGGAAGTACATTCAGTGGGGTAGCTATCCGAGGGCTAGGTGGTGCCATGCACCTGGGCCCTCAAGCTAAGGAGGCCCCCAAGCGCAGCTCAGGGGGTCCAAGCTTAACTGCCAGCTAGCTTCACAAGACTTAATTGAACTAAAAAAAAAAAAAACTGAAGCCCTTGTTAACCTAGCTATGCCACTGGGTAAATTTAGTTATTTCACTATAACCATGAAGTTAAAATTAAGCATGTGTAACTGCAATATGTAGTTACATGAGTTCTTGTTTAAAACATGTCAGTTTTTAAAAGTAAAAACTGTTTTCCTCGTATGTTGTGTTTCCATTAGTTTTCAACCCAACAACATTCTATGAAGAACATTTAAGTTTCGTCATGGCCTTGACCCCATGCATATCCTCAGAATTTGTGAAAATGAATGTAAAAAGTGACTGCTTCTTGTTTAGATAGTTGCTTAATCACTGATGTTACACACAAAAATGATCTTTTATTGAAGATATATCATTTTGTATTTCAGGAGACCATGGCGGAGAAAGTGAAGCAGAAGTGACCGCTGCCATGTTTGTCTACTCACCGGTACCACTTGTCTCATCCAGTATAGTTCCTCACTCCAGCATTGTTAGTCAGATTGATTTAGTTCCTACTTTATCAACTATTCTGGGTGTAAAGATTCCATTTTCAAACCTTGGAAGTCTAGTGTTAGATGCATTGCCATCATTTGGGAATGGAAATGACACATTGCCAGAGTGGAAAGTACTGTTAAATTCTTTGTGGCAGAATGTTGAACAAACATCCCATTATATCCAGCAATATTCAAGAAGAACCAATCAGTTACCAAAAGATAAACTTCTGTTATTAGATGAAAAATATTTGGCATTGGAAAAACGTGTTAAAAAGATTTCCAGTAAAGAAGATTTTAAAAAGTTTGCTCAACTAGCAAAGGACTACTTACAGTTTTAAAAGAAATGTGTAAGGAAATTTGGATTCAGTTTGGTGCTCTGTCCATATCTCATGGCCTAATAATTACTTTCCTAACTTTGTTCTTATCATCTTTGCTTGTTGATGGCCTGTCTGGTGACAAATTGCAAAGTGTCTTAATTGGATCATTTGGTATAGCAATTTTTGGTGCTACAATCTTAATAACAGTTGGTACTTATTTTTGTCATTACATGAACATTGCTAAAGACTTGGTAGAGAACATATATTTTTTTACCAATATTGTCACTGTGTTTTTTATGTGTGTTACTGTCTTTCAAAACTGGCAGTGTATATCAGACAGTTGGTACAAGCAACTAAAATCAAATGACTTCTCAAGTATAATTAGTAGATTACTGGTGATATTAAGTGCAGCTTCAGTATTTTCTAACAGTTTTATTGTGGAAGAAGCTAATGTGATTTCATTTTTCATTGTCACTTTGTTGTGTGCATTGTTATATGACTTTAAATTGATGAAGTCAAGTCAAGGCAGTCAAAACGTTGATAAATCTTTTGTGGGATCTCTTGTACAGTTGACATCATCACAGAGGAGAATTCTTTGTTTTGGTTTTATTCTGTGTATTTCCATACGCTTGTCTCATTATTTTTGGAGATGTAGAGAAGAACAAATTGGTTGCGAATCTTATGTTACTCATAAACCTCATTCTTCAGCAACAGTTACTGATGGCAAATATAGAAATGCAGAATGTCTTTTCACACTTGTGTGTATTGCATTTTTTGTGACTGTGACTAGAATGTGGCTAAGAAGCTGTGGAAATTTGGCATCATTCTCAACAACAACTACTCTAACAAAATATTGCCCAAATGTCATTGTTGTTTGTATTGGTGGATTTTGGGTGCTTCAAAGTTTACCAAGAGACACAAAACAAAAATTCTTTTTGCCTTGGCAGCTACAATTCTTACCCTGGATCATATATGCTTTAATGTTAGCTGCACTTCTCAGTCTTTTTATTCAACCATTGTGTGTGTATATAGTTCCAAAAAAGAAAGAAAATATTATTTCACTGTATGGACAAGAAAATGCTATACCTCATTTGTTTAAACATGTAAAATCTATGATGCAAGAACAGAAGAACACAAAAATCACTGCTAGTGGCGACAACAATATTGCAACAGAAAATTTACCGGTGGTGTATGGTTTGGCAACTGTGTACAGTGCAGTATTCGTAACTGCTACTATATTCATTGGTTTGCTTATAACTCTTCTGCTGGGGGATGTGTTAGCTCCATCAGCAATCCTAATGATATCGACAGCAGCTGTTGTTTTGTACATGCTGTCAGCTATAAAATATGAAAAAGCTGTATTGTCAGGTATGTTTTCAATTATATCTGTATATATGATTTTTTAAAATAATTAATAATCTGAATGCTCATGTACTATGTAAGACTTCTGGTTGACCATTTATCAGTAGGTAGTTGTAATGTAGTTGGCTTTATAGGCAACTGAATATGAGAGGAAGAAAATGATCGGTTTGGGTATGATACCTAAAGTGATACCAGCCACAAAAGATAACTTTATCAGGAGTATAAGGGAATGTAACAATCACATTGGTGATAATTTCAAAGGCGTGTGAATTTTCTAAAGGGAGTTATGCAAAATCTTAGAATCAGTACAGAAGATCCTTGAAGTGTCAAATGTGTTATGCAATGGATTTATAGAGGTATAAAGAAGAGTAGTCAATGAATTCTGATACAAGGACGAAAGTGGGGGATATAGATTTAGAAGTCCAAGAGACAGTTACAAACAGACTTTAAAGTAAATAAGACGAGTTTCAATGTGATTTTGTACTAAAGAAAAAAATTACGAATTATAAATAAAATAGATTCATAAACAAATTTTACATTAAATTAAAGAACTTTTTTTGGGAATAAGTTGACAGTAGTTGGAGATCATTTGGTTGAACAGAAGTATTCTTAAAATAATTTCAAAGCAAAAGTTTTGAGTGCGTGGGGTGGAATGAGTTCTCAAAACAATGTGAATCTGCTAACGAAGAAGAAACAAGAAAATTCAAATCTGAAGTATGCGGAATTTCTGGGAGGCACCCTACTTAATGAAAGCGCAATTTCTTCAAGTAAGTTTAACATAAGTTCCAATCAAAACAATCCTCTGCTAATATATAATATTTATTTTTGAAAACTTAAAATGGGTTTTAATAATGGTGGACAAGAGCAGTGAAAACCTCGAAGGTTATATTTCTTTAAATAAATGCGTTTAGTTGGGATTACAATACATGAAACTAATTGTAAATATATGTAGAATTTTCTGATGTTAGAATGAAAATGTTAGAGCAAATAGTTTTGATAGTAAATCTAAAAGATAGCTTTTTGGACTTCAAAATTAATATCAAGGAAACGAAAGCAGATACGGTAAAATTTATTAGGATATAAAGTACTTAAAATAAAAAGTTCTACATTATTACAACGTTTCAAAAATATCGAAACATGAGGATGCCCTTTTGCCACTTTAGTTTTTTGGCGGGGAGTTGCTTTAGTTTTGGATTGGAACTGTAGAAAACTAATTCTAAACTAAGCTTCTTTTAGCAGTTGTAAGAACGAATATAGTTTTCATAGTGTGAATGGCGTGTGAATGTTTTTCTCGCCATTAATCTTCATCCTTTGGAGAGAAGTCAAGATGGACATATTTCTGTTGCCATGGTAGAGATGCCTTAGTATTATGGAAATAAAAACCTCGTACTTTTAAAATTAATTTTGTCTTTGGGACTATAATTTCATATTTATTAGATGATCTTATTAAATCATCAGGGTTGGCGACCGGTTAATTTATATGAAAACTGCAAAATCAATCTCCCTGTTCAGGATTTAAATCCCCCTATTAAAACCCCAAATTTCTTGACATAGTCTGTGCCTGCCAAAGTAGAACCTTCTTAACTCGTAGTTTCAAAGTAATTATAAGATTATTTTAGGAATATCTGGAAGCAGACAGTTACAAAAGTATAATAAATATCTTCCCACCTTTTTATAGGTATGTCTAAAAGCAAACTTCATCAAGCACAGATGGAATCCTATTTCGTATAATCTTCTGTAAACTTATTTGCTTGTGGAGAAATAGAAAATCCCCTTAAGGAATCAAAATTAATTAGAAAAGAAAGAGTTATGCTTAAATGAAGATGAGAAAATTTCTTGACTTCTGCCCTGTGTACTTCATGTTCTACTGCTGTTGAAGTGAGAAAATTTCAAAATTGTTCTGCTGTTTGTGTTTTTGTGTATCTTCATAATGAAGTTGTTGCCTTTGTAAGTGTGGGTTGTACAGTATCAGATGAACAATCTACATTTAGGAGAATGCAACCTCAAATCACCATCCAGAGTATAGCTTTCCACAGTTTCCCAAAATCATTCCAGGTCAATGTTGGGATGGTTCCTACAAATTGTCAGACTAAATTTCTTACCATTCCTTTTCCCCAATATGCTCCCATCTGTAATGGCCTTCTCTTTAAGTTGCTGGGCTGAATTCCTTCCTATTAATTGTCTCCAATCTGCTCTTACCTCTAATGATCTTAGAAAGGTATGAAGTGCTAAGAAAATAATCCTTCCTAAATTGATTTAATTAGTTTGTGAGTGAATGATTGAAGTTATGTTGTTCTGCTTAGACTAAAAATCAGTGTAAATGAGCAAGTATCTGTAGTGGAATACATTTTCCTTCTTTCTTTTATTTCTAGCTGATGAAATAAGTATTATTACAGCATGACATCTATTGTATTGACAAGCATTTTTGGAGAGTGGTCTAAGTTGAAAACTGTTTTGGCTGACAGTTTCAAGTAAAAGTAAAGAGAGACACATTCACTTCGTATAATTGCTGCCACCTTCGATAGAATTACAATAGAACTAAACATAATTATAAAATGTTTTTTCTTTCATATTAGTGTATCTTATCATTCTGTGTTTAACGATGGCTATTTGCACTGTCTTTCTACCTACTTATTTGTAACTATGTCAAGTATTTGACTCAAATATAGTATTCAGTATATACTTTTTGAATAATTCTTATTTTTCTCTTTTTTCAGGTTTTAATTTTCATCCTCCTTGATATATTGAATTTAAAGTTTGTGACTGTATATTGATACACTAATCAGTTAAAATGTTAGTGTGTTTGTACAATGGGTATCCATAAAGTGAGTTCTGATTCCTTTTAATTTTAATTTAACTAGATAGCCTGTGTGGAAATTTCACAAATTAAATGTGATGAATAGGAAGGTTGGTGATTTAGTAGGTTGAAAGAAGAACTGGCTCATTTGTAACAATATCTTTTTGATTTCAATTGATGTATGTTATCCTGCAGCCCTCTACTCTGGTGTAAACACCTGAAGCTATTCATTCCAGGAAGCCAAACTGTCATAAACCTCACCTGAATACAAGTAACCTTTACAAAACACACACAGTATATCAATATCTCTCTTATATGTGGTGCTGCTATTTAACGGTAATGCAATCCGTAGCCTGTACAAAAATTTAATTGAGAATATTGTATAGCAGATCAAAAGTGTTTCCTTAACAGGAAAAAGTATACGAAAAGCAGCTTATTGTACAAAAAATGTGCTATTTATTGCTATCTATGTGATACATGGTGCTGCTATCTAGCAGTAACTTGGTCAGTCATTTGCTGATGCCAGCAAAACAGTTTCTTGATATATCTGTGATGTGTGCTGTCGCTATCTAGCAGTTTGTGATCGATCCTTTATTGATATATCTGTGTTATATGGTGCTGCTATTTACCGCTAACACAATCAATCCTTAGCAAGACCAGTGAAGCCTAATTGCTTTGGTGGACTACATGATATTTAATGGTGAATTGAAGAGGAGTGTGGCAGATGTAACCATCAGAGGCATTAGATAGTGATCACCGGCTGTTGGTAATGGAGCTAAGAATTGTGGCAGATAGAAGAAAATCGGGAAGACAGGATTAAGGGTATGGAAGTTGAAAGAGAGGAATAATGAAGACGAATACCAGAGAATTGTGAGGAGCAAGATACCCACATTGGAAATGGGAACAGTGGAAGAAGTGTGGGAATATTTTAAAACAACGTTAGTTCTAATAGCAGAAACAATGTGTGGAAGGACTGGTATCACCAAAAAGTGGAAAGAAATGGCATGGTGAAATAATAGAGTAAAACAAGCAGTGGAACTGAAGAACAGGGCCTTTAGAGAATGGTTCAAGCAGAAAATGCAGGAGACAAGGAATGAATATGTGAAGAAAAAGGAGGAGGCCAAAAAAATAATAAAGGAGGAAAGTTGCTGGAGAAATGGACCAAGAAGACGGAAGAAGATAGCAAAGGTAATAAGAAAGTACTATATGAAATGGTAAAAAGGAAGAGGAAGGATTGCATTGAAAATGTCAACATGCTGGATAAAGATGGAAGGAAATAAGCAGCACAGAAAAACTAAAAAGGATGTGGAAGGAGCATTTTGAAGATTAACTGAACCAGATTGGACACGGGATGATACAATTCTTCAGGAGAAGCCGGAGAATAACAACCATGTAGGTGAGAAAGAAAAGGATTTAAATTGGAAGAAGTGGAAACAGCTCTGAGTAAGATGAAGGGAGGAAATGCACTAGTCATCAACGAAGTGAATGTGGAAAAGATAAGGGCAGCAGAAGTAGTAGGAAAGCAGTGGCTATCCTGTGTGATGAGAAAAGTATGGAATCAGGCCGCAACCCCTGAAGACTGGAAATAAAGGAATAATCGTACCTATATTAAAAAAAAAAGGGACCAGAAAGGAGGTTTTAAAAACTACAGAGGGATCATGCTGACGTGCCAAGTGCTAAAGTGTATGAGAAGATCGTTGATAAAAGAATACGTGAAAGGGTGGAAAAAGAACTAAGGGAAGAACAGTATGGCTTTAGATCAGGGAGATTGATGGTAGACCTGATAATTACAATGAAGCAGCTGCAGGAAAAACATTATGAATATAGAAAGGATCTACTGTTGGTTTTCTCGATATTGAGAAAGCATATGATTGTGTACACGTGAGTAAGGCATGGACGGCCTTGGAGAACAGAGAAGTTTCCAAAGAAACAATCAGGATTAGTGACATAACTGTACCAAGGAAGTGTGAGCTGTGTGAAAATATGAAAAGGAAGAACAGATTGGCTAAAACAAAGGAGTGGAATAAAACAAGGAAGTGCCCCCTTACCATACTCATGGATGACATAATGCAGAAGGTGGCAGTGAGGATGGGAGAGGAAAACGCGAAGGTGATGGCTTTTGCAGACAACTTGATGATCTGGTGAACGGGAAGTGCAGCAGCAGTTGGATGTATGGATAGACAGTGTGGTGAAATATGATCTGAAATTTAATGTAAAGAAATGTGAGTACATGGTAACAACAAGAAAGAAGAAAAGGATAACCAAGGGAATTGTGATGGCAGGTGAAGAGCTAAAGAAGGTAAGCGGGTTCTTAGAGGAAAGTGGAAGGAATGGTGGTGAAGTAGGTGAAAGAGGAAGACAAGCAGAGGCATTTTAATGAGCATTAGAAGCCTGATATGGTATAAAGATGTGACAGGGAAGCAAGAAAGTAATTTATCACACACACTATGTATCTATCTTGACATATGCTGTTGAAATGTGGGCAATGAAGAAGCGGGACGTCAGCAAAGTACAAGCAAGTGAAATGAAATTTTTAAGAGGTAGAATGGGAATTACTAAAATGGACAGGATAAAGAATCAAATGATTAGAAACACCATAAAAGAGGAAGGATAGAGAGGATCAGATTAAGATGGTATGGACATGTAAAGATAATGGAGGTTCAGAGAATCCCAAGAAAAATCCATGAAATTAATATGCTTGGTAAACAGCCCAGGGAAAGACCAAGGGATGGATAGCTGGAGGAGTGTTTATGGATGAGAGGAGAGGACTGGAGTGAGTGGTGACAGGGGTGGTGGGAGGATAGAGGGAAATGGAGAGGCTTGTGCATGAAGCTAACCTGGTCAGTGGTTCGAAACTGTTGAGGATGATGATGATTGAGATAGGAATAAAAGAAAATAAATACAATATAGAGCAACTTTCATGAGATTGATCCAAAATTTTTAATGGTTTCCTGAAGAAGGAGAAAAGAAAATGTAATAATACATGGACTGAAGAAACAGCAAAGTCAAAGGATGAAAGAAAAGAAGCATCGAAATGAATGCACAAGATTACTCTTTGTGGACCTTAGATGGCAGAAATCAAAGAGAAGAAGAAGATACTTTTGATTTTTAAGGACTAAAATCCAAAAAATTCCTTTCTTAATGTATGATTATATCAAACAGGAGACCATGACTTTTAAAATGATTCCTCATTTATCGATTTCAGATAGATATGAAAGAAGATAAATGTCTAGTGAACAAAAAACATATTTCATAAATATGATACTTTTTCCCTTGCAGGGGTGAATTCAGAAAAATTCCTTCCTTAAAATATGATTCACTCAAAGAGGAGATATTAATTTTTAAAATGCTATCTTATTTATCGATCCCCATCAAGGGAGATAAATGGCACGTTTGAAAAAAGACACATTTTATAAATAATTATACTTTTGACCTTTAAAGGTTGAATTCCGAAAATATACTTTCCTAAAATATGATATGACCATAGCAGAGACCTTAATCTTTAAATTGATACCTCATTTGCCAATTTTGATTTGGTGTAAATGGAGATATAGCTTATGACAAAAAAAAGCATCTTTTATAAAAAATATATGTGACGATTTAATTGCGATGGAGCACACGCTCCTGTGGCAATTTCCTTACACACTCATTTTACCCCCCTATTCCTGAATCCACCTACTTTTGTCCTTTACAAATTTCGACTTTAAATTCTTTCAGTGTTTTAAGTTAATTATTCCTCATTTCCCTTGCCAACTTATTCCAATCTTTAACCCCTTACCCTATGAAAGAAAATCTTCCCACTTCCTTGTGCCTGTAATCGAGTACCAGCTTGTGCTCATTGTCATCTTTTCCCTTCCATGCTTTACTTTTAATTCACATGAACAATGTTCCACAACTCATCACCAATATACTTTTATCATATCGGTTACTGATTGTGTTGTGCAGTAATTTACAGAGACAAATTTAGCAGTCCTCCTGTATTTGATACCAAAAATTTTGGTCCCATAATACACCACCATGTTCAAACAATGATCCAACCAAAGTTTTGTAACCCAATTCCTTTACTTCTGTGGTACATTCTCTCGTCACTCTCTCCAACAGGTGTAAGATTTTGAAACTAAACTGTCCAATGTTATCAGCCAAGTTGAGCTTGTTGTCAAATATTATGGCAAAATATTTACATTCATCATTCATTTACTTGGGTAACTAGCCTAGTTAGTCCATCAATCAAACACGACGTTTCAACAATGTCTGCAGCCATTGTCAAGTGTTCATCTTCAACGCCGAGAAGATATCCAGTCTTACACATTTCATATCTTCCACAAGCAATTCTTTCCCCACCTTACAATCATATATCTGTATAGCTAATAAGTATTTATCTTCATTCCATTTTACCAAAGCAGCTATATATCCTGTCCAGATCACCCTGCAGCTGTTCGTCCCTCTAACATTTTGATCCTATTATATAGCATTGTGTCATCTCCAAACAACCTAACTTCTGATAGTAAACCACCAACCATTCATTATTGGTCTCAATCCTCCCACTGCTTTTGATAATGCATTTCCCGCCCTTTACCTGTTAAGAATTCTGCTACCCAGCAAATCACTTTCTCACCTACTCCAATAGTTTTTACCTTATTTACCACCATTTTTTGGCTCACTCTATCAAAAACCTTTGAGAGATCTAGTGCTACATTATCAATTTGGCCTCCCTTGTCCATTTAATCCAAAATATCTTGAATATATCGTACTAATTGAGATTCGCATGAATGTCCTTACCTAAAGCCACGTTGCTGACTTGAAAACCACTTACGCTCCTCACATATATTTCTGATGTGGTTGCATATCAATCTCTCCTTTAATTTACCTACCACTGATGTTAAACTCTGTGATAGCCTATCAATATAATCAAAGGATATTCTTGCAAAATGTTTTTATTGCTATTGGATGTACATGCATTAAATTATTTTTCTACGTAGTTTGAATCATTGTACAGTGAGCGAGCGATCAAATTGTTCCCAGTTTAATCTTGTGAGGAGACCGTGGACTCCATGCTCCATAGTGCATGTTTTTATGTCTTTCATCGATAAGTTGCTTCCATCTTCATATCATTGAATCACTTTTCACTTCCTCTTCACACAAATTGAAGAAAACATTCTCACATGGCATGTGTCTTGGTTTTCTTTGGCTTTATAAACATATTCAGCAAAGCCTGGGCAGTAGACAACTATATGCAGATGGTGTCTTTGCTTTGTCAGCAAATTAACAAACTCGCTGCACAATTACAAAATATCTACCATCCTATTACTATACCAATATTTTAAGAATTGTACTTATTTCATGGATATCCATCTTATATTGATGTGTTGCAGAATCATTCAGCTATTATTTATTGTTCTGTAATTAATTTTTTTTCCATTTCTCTGCAGCTCAGCTTTTCATCGTGCCTTGGTCATCTATAATCTGTTGGGGATTCCTTGCTACATACTACTTTTATGGAACTGGCCATCAGCCAACCTTCCCAGCAATACACTGGGATGCAGCATTTGTGGGAACAGGTGGTCAGTTTACCAACCACATCATCCCAGGATTGTTGATCAGTGTTAATACTTTTGCATCACATTTAATATTCAGTATAACATTGCCCCTTTTAATAATTGCTCCTTTTACATTACAAGTGATGTTGCCAAAATATATTTTTACTAGACAAAGTGGCTTGAAAGAAGAAACAAATGGAGAACTTTCACTTCTTTGGAATAAGGATCTGATGTTTCAGGAAATGTTCAGCTTGTGTATGAAATACATCATGTTCCATGGAATAAAGGTAAGACATTAAATCATTATCAGTACAATGTTTATATTTCTAAAGGCAGTTTGATCTTGGGCTGAATTGCATTTGTGATTTTTTGTGTTTTTTGTTTTTACTTGCTGTTTATTCCAATATTTCTCCTTTTCATATTTACAGTGTTACACTGCTTTGTATATTTTCACTGTCAAAAACACTGCTGGGTTTTCCATGGTTTCCCAAATCACTCCAGGCAATTGCTGGGATGCTTCCTTCAAAAAAGCCATGGCCGAATTCCTTCCCTTTCCTTGCCCCCGATCTTTTCCCGTCTCTAAAGACCTTGCTGTTAGAGAGACGTTAAGCAGCTAAAAAAAAAAGCACTGAATAATTTTCTGTATTTAAAATTATAATCTTTTGTTAGTAACTTGAATATATTTTATTTGTTGCAAATCTTGTGTAACCCTAGTTGTTGAAATACTAATAATTTGTCACTTTATATGAATCTTTCTTCACATTTTTATCATTGGTTTACCATGATATGCCGAGTTGCACATTACATGCCCAACATCTGTTCTACTGTAATTTATTTCTGTACTAGTTTCTAAGCCAGTTGAAAATGAGTTGAACACAGCAATTTATTAACTACATAGAATTGTTATGTACATAGAGAGGTTATGTATAAGACATAACCTCATTATCTTGATTTTATAATGAAGCAATGCTGTAAGTATGTTGACATCACCTCTTTCCATTGTACAATCCTCTTCATAGTTAATATGCAGATTTAATCATAATACATACTTTTCTTTATGATTGATTTAAAATTTTAATTCAAAGAGAAAAAATACTAAACAACTACAAAAACATCAACAGGTAACCTAAATTTTAAGAGTGCTTATTAATTGTTACAAGGGGTGATCAAATGAAAAGGTACGAAATGACGTAAAAACGTAACAGTTAAATATTTGCATATTCCGCCATGGGAGAACGTAGCAAGACATTTCGGGATGCGATTGGAGTCTCTGACTGGGATCGGAGCGTGTGCGGGTGCCCGCATGCGCAGTAGAGAGCAAAGGCTCTTATCAAAAGCTGCGTCCATATGATGCGGCAGTCCGTATGAGGACAGGATGGCATACAGGTGCGGGATATGTACTGTGAGACACTCCGACGCCTATGCAGGTCCATCAAGAACAAAAGACCAGGGCTGCTTATGGAGGGTGTGGTTCTGCTCCATGATAACATGCGTTCACACGTCTCCAGAGTCACACACATGGAACTGGCCAAGTTTAAGTGGGAGACGTTGGACCATCCAGTCCGGACATGTCGCCCTGCGATTTCCATGTGCTTGGTCCACTGAAGAAACACTTGAAAGGGAAGCGCTTAAACTTGGACGATGTACTCAAGGATGCTGTGAAGGACTGGGTCTCGTCACGGCCACAGGAATTCTGGGAACAAGGAATCCTGCAGCTTGTTCATCAGTGGGATCGTTGTGCTCAGGCCTATGGTGTATATTTTGAATAAAGTCTACATTTGGACCCATCATGTTGTTTCGTACCTTTTCATTTTATCACTCCTTGTATTTCCACTTTTAATCTATGTATTTCTCTCTATATTTGTGTGTGTAAATTTGTTTGTTCTTTATACAAATCCACAGTTTTTATTTTATGATACTTTGTAAATTTATACTTTAAAATGGGGGGAAAAATACTGTCTACATTTGATTTACAACACACAATGAATGGTGAAGTTCTGAAAGTCCATAAACATTACTGTTTCCACTGACACCTTCAAAGTAACTTAACTTAGTCCACAAACCAAAGGTTGGTTGGATCCTCCCGAAGGTGGTATACTAAGCCATTGTGACAGAGGTAGGGCGGCCAGTTTCTTTCCTCTGGGACCTACAGTTTAACGTGGAATCCGAACCACGGAGCATCCTGGCATAGCTCATATGATCAAACACAACTCTCAAAAATCCTGTGCCTGCCGGGATTCGAACCCGGGACCGGAGCAGCGTATGTTTTGAAAGCAAGCGCCTTAACCACTGAGCTACCAGGACGCTCTACCTTCTAAGTAGTCACCTGGAAATCTGCTAGCTTTGATAGCTATAATTCTGCTTTGACCTCTTCACTGAAGTTTCAACTGCAATTTCATTTTAGAGGTTGAAATTGCCAGTGCCTAGAATGGGCTCATAGTCTGGGTGGGGAAGCAGTTGTGCAGTTTTGGGTCAGGAAGTCCCTCAAAATGAGTGAGGTGTGTGCAGTGTAATTGTGAAGCAACAAGTCTTTTTCACATCTGGACTTTTGTACCTAACATTTTCCTTCAACCTTCTCAAAACTTTGCAGCAAAACTTTACTATGACAGTTTGACAAGGTGGAACAAATTCCAAATGGACATTACCATGAATCTCAAAAGATTATAATTGACTTGATGTTGCTTCAAACTTGGCACCATTATTTTTCATCTTTGGAAAGTATGGTACAAAGATTGCTTTGTTTCAGGATCACAGCTCTTTACCCATGTTTCATTGGCTATTAAGACTGAACAGGAAGGTTGAGACATTGCATAATGCTGGTTACAGCTCAGTGCATACCTCAACTTGATGATCTTATTCCAAAAGATGAGGAACAAACTTTGCTGCTGTTTGTCTCATTTTCAGTATATATGCAGAATGCATTGACATGTCCTACATCATAGTCCAACCCTGTTAGAAATAATTGGCTATTGAGACTGAACAGGAAGGTTGAGACATTGCATAATGCTGGTTACAGCTCAGTGCACACTTCAACTTGATGATCTTATTATGAAAGATGAGGAACAAACTTTGCTGCTGTTTGTCTCGTTGGATCAGTATATGTGCAGAATGCATTGACATGTCCTACATCATAGTGCAACCCTGTTAGAAATACACGGATTGTCTTCTTTCACACCTTGTGGATTACTTCATGTACCTTAACAATCATTCCTGGAGCTGTGCGTGATGATGGTCAATCTGAATATTTGTCATTCTCTACTGACTTCACAACTATCTTTGAAACCCTTAAACTCAAATATTTTTATTTGGTTTAGAGGTTGCTTTTCCAAAAATTTGTTGGCACAGTGTTTGTAGATCTTCTGCAAATATTAAAATGTTTCCGAATGCTTAACAATTTGACATGTGAATATAATGTGGATTTTCACTGATGTCGTCACCACTCAAGGTTAGCTTGAGAAAGTATGCTTATATTTATACAATCTTGTGAAGGGAAATTCAAAATGAAAACGTCCAAGAATACAGTTCTCTTGAGGTTTATTGAATTAAAAGCACAAAAGATTCTGAGTATCAATATCTAACTCATTACGGTTGATCATTATCGAACTTTTCAAACTCATACTCATCTTAACTAACCCTTTACAGTTGAACAACTCTCACTCATCAAATGCTGAATTTATCCTTGTCATTTCAAGCACATAGTCTCTGACCCTAAAAATGTATGATGATCCAGTAACAGAAATTATAGTTTTAAAAGAAACTCAACTTCTCATTCTAACATTTTTTATCTCTAAACAGAATATCATTTTTCTTTTGAAATGTAGTCTTCACAGATTCTCTGCCAGATAGTATTGAAGAAAGACAAGCTTTCGGTAGCTAGCTCTGCCCCCATCATCAGTTCTGTTGTTCAGCTTTGGTTGTCACAGACATAACAACAACCCTGATGATGGGGGCAGAGTTAGCTGCCGTACGCTTGTCTTTCATCAATACTATTCGATGGAGAACCTGTGAAGACTGCATTTCAGCAATACGCCAGGAAAGTCTTCATTCACACACCATTTTTCTTTTGTTTATATTCAGATACCAAATGTGGAACTGTTGGATAAATCCCTAAATAATCCCTGTTTGAACTTAAACTATATCTCAAAATAGTTCAGTTTATATGAGATACTCCAAAACTTGTTACCAGTAATTTCTATGGAACATCATCCAGTTTGTGTTACTCCTTGGACCAAAAGAGGATACGGAGTCTAACATTTTAAGGCAAATTGCATTCATTTCTGCTATTCCTACTTTCCAAATATATCCATTAGCATTTGTGGGATTCATCAACAGTTTTTGTGAGGTTGTGTTGAAACATATTGAAGATCATTTGCATATTATAATCAGCGGGCAGAGAAGAAAACAGTATTACAAAACAAGAACGATTAAGAAATACATGAACTTGGTGAGATACTGCTTGACCGATTGGCGGCTGTTAATTATGTCACTTAGTAAGTGACACAACTAACAGTGAAGTTTGTACTGATTCTGGTTTGGGTAGCAAATTCAAATATTCAGAAAATCTGAGTAGAATGTCATGTGAAGCATCATTTTTTTTTTCAAATATCAAGAAATTGAATGTTCTTTTGTCGCATAACCGTGTGGTTTGTTCGACTTATAACCATTAAAGAATTCAGTACTTTTGTTTCAAACAGTTTTCAGAGTTTATGATTTTACTTCCTCTACTCCTCTAGGAACTACATTGAAATTATGTAATATCCCAAGTTGTAAGGTTCTTTCGGCAATGACTATTCTAAGCAACTGATCTATGCCTCTACACCGTTAGCCTCACTCTTTATCTATCTCCGTAGCAACCTACAGTGTCCTATTCTTTTTCTCTAAGAGTAAATACTATTGATTTTTGTCCAGTCCATGCTCAAGGGAAAAATATGATTTTCTCATAAAAAATATTTGTTGTGTCACACTTTGACCACTTTTATACACATTGGCGGCAAGCTACAACACATATGAGGGTATACAATTGTTGACTTTTAGTTGTAGATCAGCATCCAGCCCCAGCAAATAGCAGAAGACACCAAGTCACAATAATTGCAGACCATTTTCCTTATTGACGTTACTTGAGCCCAATAAAATTTTTGTGACTTTCTTCAAGATGCTCTCCAAGATTTTAGTGGGTTAGTACCTCACGATCTTCAAACCTAACCTTGTGGTTGAGTACTGTGCTCAGCAACAAACAATTTTTGCATAGTTTTGGCACAGATATCTCTTATGCTTCATGTGCATGTCACTTCTACAAAATTAAAGGAATGTTTATATTTATGTAGTCTTTAACAAGACAAAACAGATAATATACTTTACTCAATAGACTGCCAGGAGACAAACAGAACTTATGCTAGGACAAAGATTATATGGTTTGCAGTAGGAAACACTGTTTGGTTTCCTCCCTTACCATTGATTATTTTGAATGACCTAGGCTGTTAAAATACTGAGCCCAACATAGACCAAAATTCTCTTCTATTTACACACATTTTTATCTCCCCCCTTTAAGTGCTTAATTGGTACTTCATCTTCACTGTATATTTTCTTTTACTGTTATCTTTTATAGCACAGTTTCCTGATTCTAATGCACTTTGATTTCTTAGTTGCGAAAGTACATGTGTTATAAACCATTGAGTTTGGTGCATCAGTACTTTTAGTTCATCCATAGCACTAAATAATTTTTTTTTCTAAAAAATAATCTGTTTAAAATCTCATCTCAACTCATATTGAGAAACCACAGTATTGTACTACACAAAAGATATCTATACTCTGCAGTATGTACAAAAAAAAGAAAAAAAAAAAAAGTGCACCAAAACAATTTATACTCTCCTGACACGAGGTAAAAAGAAATACACAAAGATTTTCATTATCTACTTAGTCAAATATATAAATGTTTCACTGCATTTGTAAATGAAAGAAGTTGTCCACATGTCAGTCAATAAACTCCTGCAGAAACTACATTTTTTTGTCTGACAGAGTATCACTTCCCATTCTGATATTACTCAATGTTGCTTTATACATAAAAACTTAAAGGAATAAGCTTTTTCTTGGATTACTCTGTATTTATTGTATTTAAAATTAAAATTTGTAAATCAGAATAGTAAATGGGGGAGGAATTTAACATTCCAATTATAAAATAATTTTTTTTGATGTGGACCTATCCGTCTCCTATGGCCACCTCAGCACCTCAATCCACACCAAACCCACCAACGCACAGCAGTACCCCCATTTCGACAGTTGCCATCCATATCACACCAAACATTCCCTCCCCTACAGTCTTGGCATTCGAGGCAGTCGTATATGCTCCAACCAGAAATCCCTAATCTCACAAGCATTGGTATCGTGAAACTATCCCCCAGCTTTCGTTCACAAGCAACTTTCATGAGCCACAATGCAACCTGCTCAACCTATTGACTACTCCAAACCCCCAGAAACCAACCACAGTCCAGTCCTGGTTACACAATATTTCCCTGGCCTTGAATCCATCAACAGAATCCTTCGGCAGTGTTATGATTTCCTACTAACCTGCCCAGAAATGAGATACATTCTTCGAAAAATCCTCCCTGGCTCTCCTAGAACTTGTTTCAGCAGACCTCCCAACCTCAGCCAACTCCTACTCCACAAACACAGTCTTCCTCGCCCCATCAGACAGCCCCAAGGATCTTTCCCATGCAATAGACCCCGCTGCAAGATGTGCTACATACACCATGCCTCCACCACTTTCACCAACCTTAACATTGGCGAGAACTTTCCTATCGTAGGACACGCCACCAGTGAAACCTCACTCGTACCAGCTGACCTGCAAACACTGATTGGCTTCCTATATAGGTTTGACTAGCAATCCATTTGCCATAAGAATGAATGGTCACCGACAGACAGTTTTCACTCGGAATCCAAAACATCCAGTAGCCATCCATGCCATCTCCTATGACACCAATAATTTTAATTCTTGTTTCACGGTCTGTGCTATCAGGGTCCTCCCAAACAACAGCAGCTCCCCTGAGCTCAGAAGGTGGGAGCTTGCCTACCAATACAAACTAGGCACAAGACAACCTCCTGGTCTCAATTTGAGATAATACCCAGTCAGTACTTTTCCTTCCCTCTATTCGCTTCTTGCCTCCATGCCCACTGTCTATATTGAACCACCACATACCAGAGGTGATGTTTACCTGCATAGATTCTCTTTTTTTATTATTAGTTTTATATTTGCTAATTTTTTTCGATTATTTTGTTTTCTTATTTACTTTTTCAAATTTATGTTATAAATATTTTAATGTATTATCCTGCTTTTTTGCAAAATTTTTGCATTGCTCGTGTACTAGATCCAATTCACTGTCCCCCTCTCTCTGTCCTCTGTTTGAATTTGCCTCCACCATGTTCCTGACTAACGGTCATTCTGTGAGACTGTATCCTGCTCCATATTCATTGGTTTTCCTGTTCTTGTGTTTTTTTATTTGTTCACCCCACGAAATCATCATCTAAGATACGAGGTGGTTCATTTCACTATCCCCTTTTTTTTTGTATATATATAAGGGGTAATTAGATGACTAGGGAAATTGCCACCACAGTGTTGGCTCCATCGAAATTAAATTAATAATAATAATTCATGGGGTAGTGGTTTCTTCCTGTTTATTGTACACATTGTTACCATTATTGCAATTTGATCTAAGCTGCCATTTATGTTGAAATAGCACTGGCATCACATTGAATCTCAGCAGAAATCTTTATATCCTTATGAATAACTGCATCATTAATGCACTATGTTACATGGCACTACAAAAATTAGAAACAGATGTAGTCCTGTTATTTACATCCTTGCAGAATTTCTGTTTTAGCATCTAGATTAAACAAGAACACAAATTCACAATGTTTTGGATGACCCTTCTTTAGTTATGTGAGAGGAAATGAAGCATATAGGTATGTGCCTATGAAACGATGTTTGTTGCAAGATCAGCATGTGTGCCCATAGTAAAGTCTAGCAGGATCTTTTTTTTTGTCAGATTCATCCTGCTTCCTTCTGAGGTGATTGTTTACTTTCCATGTCATTGTTTGTTTTCACATTGCTTTAAAGCATTTTCCTTATTTTATTATTGTCATTCTAACTAATTCTGTATGTGTTGTATGTAAAAAATCAGAATATAATTTAGATGTAGAAATACCATTTACTATGAGCATTGACCATGCAACTTGGTCAAAGTTTTACACTCTGTCTAGTGTGTTCCCCAAAATATTAAGAAGAGCTGTCCATTGTTTGCTAGCCTCTTTTAGTGCAAATAAGTTCACTGTGTTTCTGGAACCTTAGACTTATCAGCCAATCTAAACACTGCTTTATCTGCTCGGCCTTCGTGCAATCAGTTGGACACAGTTTACCATTTGGATTTGCCCATTGTAACATGTATTTGGCCAAAATGTTTAAGATTCAATGAGAATGCATTGCTACATGGGGCAAATTAACATTGGTTTTCAATTATTTAGTTCATTTTTATGATGCTAATGACTTCACAGTTTATGTAATTTTGATGTTTATTTAATTTTAGGTCTTTGCGTGTATGTTGGCTGCCACAATCCATTGCAGGCATCTAATGGTATGGAAGATATTTGCACCTAAGTTCATTTTTGAAAGTTTAAGTTTTTTTGTAACAGTTCCTGGTGTTTGTATTGCCTACCTCATTGTAATACGTGTGACAAATGAAGTTGAAAGTCTACTTAAGAGATTGCAAGAATATTGTAGATGATAATTGGAGATTTTACCAGATATATAAAAGTGCTTTAATTGTTGAAATTTAGAATTGTTATTGTTACATTTTGTAATTGTTGATCATGAATGTTAAACTTTTTAATAGTTAATATTATTTTGAATATATGAGAATTATTTTTATGAAATGATGTTAGTTATTTCGGTGTGTCAAGATTATACCATTTTTTTTTTTTTTTTTGTACAAAATAAATAAGATACTTATTTGATATCAGATGGTAACATTTCAGTGTGCAAGTGCAATTACTACTTACAATATAGCTGAGCTGTGTTCAGATTATAATGACTAGTAATGAATCAATATATAATAAAAATAGTGTTAAATTCTGCAGTTGCCATGAAATAGTATATTGAAAAAAGACAACAGTATTTACTAAAGAATAATCCTTTTTAATCTTGTGACTGTTTGAACATCCATTATTTATTTTACACTGTCAATATCATATTACCATTATATTGTAAAGTATATCATTTATGTTTACAAATTATGTACTTGGTTACCTGTTGTACAGATAACATTCTAAAACTCTTTTGTAAGTTTTAAATTTTATAATGGTGCAACATCAAGATGTATGTTGAAATTAGCTAGAACTCTGTCTAGATAGTTAGTGCAGGTGAAAATTTCTATTGTAACAGAAAATAATTTTTATTCTTGTTTATCTCAAATCTGAGTTACTGATGTCAAAGGACCAGTTTATGAAATAGATTACAAGAAGAAATGTTGATCTTTTTTGATGTTAATCTTTTCTTTAATTTTGTATCCTTTAACAATAAATATTCACAAACATACCTGCCTTCAGTATAATTTTTAAAAGGCCACGTGTGTCAAGATAATGCCATAGACCTTTTATAGTGAAGTAGCACTGGACTCGTTTAGAATGGTATGTAGATTCGGCAAATGTTCCAATTATATTGTCAGCTTGCCTTCTAGGATTATCACATATTTTAGGTTGTTCCCTATATCAATGCAGATTGAAGTTACTGTTCTTTTCTTTGTTGAAGTACAAATATAAAAATGCAGTAAACATTAGTACAAAACTTGTACCAATTGATACTTCAGCTCAAATGTTTCTATCAAACTGGACTCACAATCTGACACTATTTTAAATAATGGGTAACCCATATCTCTGTTTCATGTGTTTTGTAAAGACCAAACTCAGGTGAATTTCAGGGTGGTTTCTTAAATAGTAGCATTCAATTCCATTTTCATACCTTGATAATAATATTAGGTGAGCAGTAGCATTTGGGCATGACATCCAAAAGGAGGTGGGTTGGATTTCAGTTTTTCATTGTTTCCTGAAATTGTATGAATTCTGGGAAGGTTCTTTCATAAAGCACAAAATTTCCCCCCCTTTCATACAATTCTAACTTGCTTTTCATAACCTGCTGTCAAGTGGTAATGCTCCAATTATTATTATTTTCTGTGAATGATGAACATAAAAAAGAACAAACACAAGAAATGTGCACTATTTCGGCGGTTAGCCTTATTCTTGCTAAAAGTGAGACACCAGGTGGAGCCAGACGTGTAAACAATGACAGCCGTCTGGTGAGTGGAGGATGCATGACATGCCGGCATAGATGGTATTATAGGAGATGTGGGGAGCACAAATACAGAATCAATAATCGATTATACTGAAAGGAATATTAGCATTGAAAGTGGGAGATCAACATAATAACTGAGTGACGATATAAATATAAATCCTATCTTGAAAAAGCAGGAAAAATAAAATTAAGCAATATAAATACTAGTGATAATAAGTGCTGGGTCTGGTGGGAGGGATTTATTGGAGATTGAGACCTGGGGGATGCCTGGTGTCCAGGATATTCTGGTACGCTAGTTCCCATCTACGCATTTCAGAGGAGGTTGTGTTGTCAGGGAAAACTGATCGCACTAACTGAGAAACGATTGTTGAAATTATTCAGATTGTGGGAACTGACATGTTTTGCCACTGGATGGGCTTCATTGCTGGTATACACTGTCTGCCTGTGGCCATTCATTCTGATGGCAAGTGGGTTAGTAGTGAGGTCTATATTCGAGCTGGAGCAATGGAGGCATGTAAGTTGATAAATGAGGTGTATGGTAATGCAAGTAGCATGGCCAATGATGGGGAATATTTCACCTGTGGTAGGATTGGAGTAAGTGGTAGAAGCTGGATGCATGCTGCATGTTTTACAGTGGGGTCCGTTGCATGGGAATGATCCCTATGGTAGTTTGGGGAATTACTGGGTGAGAACTTGTGAACCAGGATATTTTTTAGATTTGGTGGACTGCTGAAACATGCGTGGGGCAGTGGGTAGGATTTTGTACGGAATGGTGTGCATCCCGGGGAAGGAACAGGAAGTCATGCCACGATGAACGACTGGGTGATGAAGGTGGGGCTGAGGTTAGTATCAAGGGCTACAGCCTTGGAGTGACTGTGCGTAGGAAGGGCTGTAGCACAAGAGATTTGTTTGAGTACTAAGACAAGGGGGTAGCTGTGGGAGATGAGAGTTCCAGACAGGTTTTGTGTGTATTCTTCATCGGAGCAGATGCGTCTGTCACAGATGGCCAGACAGTACAGAAGGTTACATTTGGTGTGAGAGGGACAACAACTGTTGAGTTGGAGATACTGCTGTAGATTCGTAGGTCTGATATGAACAGAGGTATGTAGGTGCCCTTTTTGTAAGGAAAAATCAACATGAAGAAAGGTAACATGGCTGTGGGAGTATATCCAGGTTAAGTTGATGGAGTGGTTGTTAAGTGAGTTGAGGAAGTCTATTATATGATTCTCTTTGTGGGTCCAGATCTTAAAATATCATCTATATATCTGAATCACACAAGAGGTTTCATAGAAAGATTGTTTTTCCAGACAGCCCAGTAAATTATTGGCATAGGGTGGTGTCATATGGGTATCCATAGCAGTGCCTCGTATCTGGTGGTAAATTTAAGGGATGAAAGAAAAGTAGTTGTTGAGAGAATGAGGTTTGCCAAAGAAATGAGGAAAGATGTCTTGGGGAGACTGTCGGGAGGTCACATTTCCAGGAAATGTTCCATAGCACTGAGGCCCTGACCGTGAGGGATTTTGGTGTATTGGGACGAGACATCTATGGACATGAGGAAGGAGTCTGGTGGTAGAGGAATAGAGACTGTGGAAAGTCGTTTGAGGAAGTTTGGAGTATTTTGGAGGGGATGGCATACACAGTAAGCCAATGAGTTATTTCTGGTTGTGATTACAGACTACTCCTTCCTAAGCCTTCATCCTCTGCTCTCCTAGTAACACACCCCAGCAACAATGTGCCTAACCGGTCCATTCAGTATGGCTTACCGAGTGTGGCGAGGTAACGGTTAATGTCCAGGCCTCGCATTTGGGAGGACACGGATTCGAATCCAAGTCCAGGCATCCAGATTTGAGTTTTCTGTGGTTTCCCCGGAATGCTTCCTTCAAAATGCCATGGCCAAATTTCTTGCCCCCAATACTTTCCAACCTCTAATGACCTCGATGTTGACAAGGTGTAAAGCCATAAGAAAAAAAACAGTATGTCTTCGACTTCCTTCATTAACATTTTCTCACCCGTATGTCTCTTTGGCGAACCCAGTATGCTGTCCCTCCATTTATGTCAAGAAAATATGTCTTTCCTGAAGCCTGTTGGCAGGTTTTTCAAGAATTTTCATTTGAAGGAGCACTCAGAGCTGTTGATAGTGCATCTAATATTGATGGATCAGATGTCATTCAACATTCTGATCATAAAACTGAGATGTTCTTGAATCTCCTCAAGCGTTCTCATCATTTTGTGTTTCTCAGACCCATGATGTTGGAGTAGTTGTGAGCAATTCAGGTAATGGTAATGCTTTTGTAAAAATAATTTAGAAAAAGAAATAGGTAAGCATGAATGTTTTGAAAGGACTAAGTAAAATTCACTTGGACAAAAATTCCCATCATGACCAAATTCGCTAGAACACTTCATAAAAATTTGCTTAAGATCATTATTCTGTTTTCCAAAAATTGTGTTGATGTAAGTGACCAACTTTCTGTTTTCCAGCAGATTATAAACAATAATATAATTGATACTCTCATAAACATTTACCTTCAGTGAAACAGGACTGCAGATGATCCCAAAAAAAAAAACTCTTAAGGGAAATGTGTGACGGCAATAGAGCAGAAGTATTGGCCTTTTTATGTATTTTATACATATCCAAAATCATTCTGATGATGCGTGGCCATAGGATGGCATGAGAATTGAAATTTTGCAGGGGGTCATGGGTCTCCAATGATTCAGAAATTTGTGCATTGCCATCATATTCAAAGACACAAGGGACACACACAGACAAAAAGTTAGCTGTAGTGAGACAACAAGTTTTTGACTCTTTGAAAACTGCCAATAAGTATGTGCACTCACTGATGAACTCACGATTGACGAAAAATTAGAGCCGTTTTGTGAGAGGTGCTCGTTTATTCTACTGTATATATGCCAAGTGAGCCTATTTTTTCTTAAATTCTTCTTCTTAATTTATTTCTAATATGGTTCCTGAACAGATAAATGCAATAAAATATGGAAAAGGTGTGAAATTTGAAGAAGAGAATGTAAAAATGATCTGGTGTACTGTATTTGCTGCCCCTTTAAAATTGCACTGAACACCGGCCCATTCAATTGAGGATTGATAACATAATTAGAAGTTCCAACTCTTTTCTATTTTAGTGACACTGAAAAGTCTGAAGCCATAAAAATATGAGTCAGTGATGGGATCTTCAAGAGATAGAATAGATTTTCACTTAATGAGATGATACTGGCACTGTCAATCCTTTAGTGGGACTGTAGCAAGTTTAGATAACACAATGCTGTGTTTACAATCAACACTCACACCAATTGGCCGGCAGAGGTGTATCGAGCCATCAAGTAGGAACAGGGCAAGAATGAGGAGAGTTACACAGTGAGCCTGATACAGAGCAACATGCAGTTTTGGCATTTTCAGAATCTGATAAAGACGGCAGAGTGCACTATAAAAAAATTGTTTTCACAACACTACAAAATGGTAACCCCATGAGGAATTATTTAGTATATCTGCAGACTTTGACACAAACCACAGCTTCATAGTGATATTAAAATTTTTGTTAGTATTTCACCTTAGTAGACACATTTTAGCTTTTAACTTTTATGAGGTATTAATTCAAATATTATTTGTCTTGCATCTTTTATCTGGGTGAAGTATGAGAAGTTTATTTACCAAGTACTTCTCTCTTGAAATTGGGCTGTGTTAAAAGTTTTAAGTTTGTTTATAAAATCGCTTCTCATTGATTGATTTGCAAAACTTGAATAGAAACTAGCCAGAAATTTATTAAATAGTTTGGTGGTAAACTGTCTTCCCATCTTTTGAAGTATTCTGATTACTGGCCACTTTATTTAAACAGGAATGCTCTTGCTATGATTTACTTGTTGGTTTCAAAGATCTGAATATGCAGTTGCAGTAGCTTGAAGGAAGGTAAAATATGAAATTATGGTTTGCTGAGCACATAAATTTTACAGATATAACCTGAAAGTGGTTCATTAAAAAATGTTTTTAACCCTGCAGTAGTCGCGCTCTGAAAAGTCCCATTAGAAATGGCTTGAGTGGACTACATATGTAATCCACGCGACCAGTGCAGGGTTAAGCATTTGTGTAGTTTTTCTTTTTAAGAAATCCTCATTAAAGAGCATTGTATTGAGTTTGATGTTATTTACTGATTTTTGTCATATGAATTCTAATTCAACAAAATTCTTTAATTATTCTCTGCTTAAATTGTGTAAATGAGGGAGAAATAATTTAAATTGGAGTAAAATAAGATTGTTATAAACTGTTTTCCCATCCATATCAAATGCATATACGAGTCAGTTTACTTCTGAATTTATGATGGATTGATAAAGTAGATATTACTTATTATGTGTTAACATTTGAAGTCATTAAACACAATTCTGTAGATTCTAATTATTGAAATGAGGGGACTATTAGTAGTTTTACAAGTCTTCTGATATTGTCAGTTACATACATAGTCTATACAAACCTTTATTTAAACTGAAACACCAAAAGATATTTAAGGTAGTTGATGCATACCACTTACATTTTTTATAGTAACCAGTTCATTTATAATCAATCATCATTTCTTATTTCATCTACAGGAATTTAGGACTCGATTTGATAATCACTGAAATAACATCACATATGCTCTCATTTTGTTTTCTATTCACTTAGTAAGTTTGGAAAGAGATAATAGTCTGAAAGAGGTGTATGGAAAATGGATGGAATGCAGAACTTCATAGCAACAATGTTTGCAGTCACACTTGCAGAAATGTGATTTGCACAGTTTTATGGAAAAGTATCTTTTGTTAGCTGTTCTGTATTCTCTTATTTACTGGTTTTCCAGAAAAAATACATTAATTTCTCAAGTTACTGTTTCATGCATCTTCAATAATGCTGTGAAGATAATGCCTGCTGAATGGACAGTTTTAATTTTCTTTGGTCCAGATTTCCCACTTGCACCATATTGTTTTGATTTTCCTTGGTTTTAGGCTGGTAGTATTGAATCAGTGTTTTGTTCACTGTTATGAGCTTATCGGGTAAATGTTTAATGCATTTTGGAGGATGTCAGGTATCTTATAAATTTTGTAACTGCGTGACAAAATTTTATTCTCAGAACTGTGAGTTAGATTGGATAGTATTGAATTTTATTTCTATAGTTAGTTTCTATGATAATTCAAGCTAGATTTTTACGGTTGTTAAGATAGTATTTTCTGTTGCATCAGTTTTAAGCATTTGCCTGGAATAATATTTCGATAATTCGTATCAAAATTATTTATTTCAGCTAAACTATTGAAGTTACAATTTTTTTAAATAATAACTAAGGTTAACATTTGCTACAAGATCTAGCGATTTATAAAATTTAAGAGAGATAGGATTATTTTTGTTGTCAAGGTCAAAATTGGATGATGAAACCTTTCTGATGTGAGATTTGGTATCTGATTAGCCTTCCAGAAACTACCCATGTGAAGCGATAGCTTTGCAGCTTCCCATGGACCGTGAGTACCAGAACTTTCCTTGTTTGCAGTAGCAGCTAGCTCAATCAGTCGTCCAGAGACCTTGTGCGCGACAAGATGTAGGCTCGCGCATTAACATATCAAGGGTCTTTCAGAAAACGTAAAGGTGACAACATGTAACTGAGTAGGCCAGCAAGTTTCGAGTTTATTCAAATGTTGCTGTGAAGTAGTATTACACCATGAGGGGCCTCGGGATTACTTAAATGTCGGTTGCTGGCTAACCTAGTGCAATAGTAGAAGTGCGTGACGAACTTTTACATACTTTCCAGTGATAATCAAACATACTTTGAATTTCGGGGTGTGATCTGGCTCGAACGGTTAATCGAACTTGCTATTCCATCTTCAGTGAAATAGTCTGATGCCCGTTCAGCTAATGTCTTTCCCAGATTTTTCAAGAATATAATGATTGAACAACAACTGACTCGTGAACATTATTTGTCTATACCTTTTCTTAGCTTGAGGTAAAAATGAAGCTAAGTGGCAAATTTTTATTATAATAAAGCCATAGCGGGACATATCCAAGGCTACACACGGTTAAAGTTGAGACCAAGGCGTTTTGCCTCACCCCAAGGCAAAGCTTGCATCTTTCAAGGACTTGTATTTGATTCTATCCTTTCCAATTTCACTTTTCCATGATTTCCTAAAATCACTCCAAATGCCAGGTTAGACGTTCCAAAAAGACCACGACTGAATTATTTCCTATTCCTTGTCACCCATCCAATCCCTGTTCTAATGGCCTTCACAAGATGTAAAGCTCTACCATTGAAACCCCTTTAAACTGACCTTACAGTAGATCCAATATTCACATTCTTGATCTGATTGAAAAAAAGTCTTGCCAAACCTGTCAACAGTTTGCTCTTGTATAAATGTTTATACAAGGGAAGTAAGGAATTTGGCCGATTGCTTAGAAATTCAGCGTGATCTGGATATTATTTTGGCATGGTGCGCTGAGTGGCAACTTACGCTAAATTGTAAAAAGTGCAAGACAGTGAGCATAACTAACAAAAAGAATCCAATTGTTCAGAAATACGAGTTAAACAATTCAGTTATTGATATGGTTGATTCTATGAAATATTTGGGAGTAACAGTACAAAGGAACAAGAAATGGGACTTACACATTAATTCGTTAGTAGGTAGAGCTAATTCTAGGCTGCGATTCATAGGTCGAATCTTGAAAAATTGCAATGAACAAACAAAGGAGATAGCCTACAAATCTTTTGTGCGTCCACATTTGGACTATTGTTGTGCCATTTGGGATCTGTTTCGTAAGGGGTTGATCGAAAGTACAGAGAAGAGCCGTTCGATTCGTGACCGCTTGCTACAGTCCTTATGAAATCGTCACAGAACTGATTAGTAGACTAGGCTGGGAGTCTCTGGTAGATAGACGACGCACATTTCGTTTAAACTTATTGGTAAACATGTGTACTCCCATTTTCGCTCACGAGTGTAGTGAAATACTTCGTCCAACAACCTATTTGAGTCGGAATGACAGGAAAGATAAGATTAGAGAAATAAGGTGCTGCAATGATTCTTATATGAATTCTTTTTTCCCTCGTACCATTAGGGATTGGAATGCACAACAAAGAGATTAGCTTTGGTGCTGAGCATCCTCTGCCACCCACAATTTTGTGAATTGCAGAGTATATATGTAGATGTAGAATGTTCATGCAAAATATTTGTGTATGTGGATATACCTGAGATGCTCACAACATTAGCAAGTACTCATATCTTCTCTCTTCTATAATATAATATATAAGATCAACCGATTTATTAGTCAACCGGGACACTGGTTATCTGCGGCCTGGAACCCGGCTATTAAAATTCTGAAACAGTTTCGCGTCGGTAACGAGCAGAAGAGCGGATGACGTAATTGCGTTGTGTTGGTTTTTGTCTTCCACCGTTTCCGTAGCAGCGGCTGAATAAACAAACAGTTAAACATTGACGTCAGGTTGAAAATGAAGGCAGAGATGGACGCCTTCGAAACGTCCCGCAAATATGACATATTAACACGGCTGGAAGCTCGAGAAAAATATATTAATTTCCAATATTGTTCCAATTGGATATGGTGACAGCGAATCCAGGACTGGCAGATAATATGGGTAGCTGCACCTGGGAAATTTCGGCTGAGTTTTTTTACCCACCTGGAATTTGAGAGCAACTGAGCATACAACGAACACAGAAAGAGAGGGGGAGAGAGCAGACCAGCTAAGCATAGTGTTACATATAATAGACTGCATTATTACTATTATTATTATATTCATTTTTTAAGAGAGATAACCAAATAAAATTTTCACAGGGACTGCCACTTGTCTGAATTGTACCCGGGCCTAGCACGTTCCAATAGCCTAGCATGAACCTGCCGTTAACAATAAAAGTAAGGAAGTACAGGGAAATAATCCATCACTTACCATAGATGCAGGCAGGAAGGCCAAACACAAAAACATTGTATAATGTTTCAATGAATAAGCTGACCCATGTTGGAGATGAGACGTATGGCAAGTGGAAAGATGTGGGTTCGAATTCCTATCAAGGGATCCAGATTTGGGTTTCCCCAAATCACTCCAGGAGAATTCAGGGATGCTTCCTTGAAAAGGCTACGGCTGAACTCCTGTTCCTTGCCCCCAGTCCTTTCCCGCCCCTAATGACCTCTATGTTGATGAGGTGTAAAGCCGTAAGCGAAAAAAAGCCATATCCATGTGTAAGGTTATTCATCAAAATACTGTAAGGTATGTTCATCTGACCCAATATTGTTTCAGTTGATTCGAAACATTTTCTGACTTGGCATACAAACCCACCATAGAAATGAATGATACATGGACAATGTCCTGTAACATGCAATTTCTGAATAATAATAATAGAATATAATGGAGTACCTACTCAGACATGGAAAGCTTAAAGTGGTGTCATTGTTGAATGCAGAGCTCCACATCCCTAACAATCTTTAACTGACACTGAACAACTTTTAAAATGAGAAAACCTCTCATAAATCCTTGCTTGTTTCAAGGTTTCCTTCTTACATGTCTTCCAGAGATTTATGACAGTTTCTGCTGTTGATTTATCTATTAGCAAATAGAACTTGACGTTAATAAACATTCTAAACAGTGCATAAAAACAAAAAAATGATAATAATAAACCAACTGCTCAGATGTATCCCCTGGACAACTAATCCAAAATTGTGTCTAATGAATGCACCCAGAAGGAGCAAGTGAAAACTTGTGCTGCACCACCGACCAGTAAATTATTCTCACCCCTGTAGGATAAACTCTTTAAGACAATAAGCAAACAAAAAACAATGGCTAAACCCATCACAATTTAAAAGCCAGAGGAATTGATGACACAATAAAATGTCATATATAATTCAAAATATTTTGAAAGGACCCTTCACCATATGGCAACTCAGTCGGTGTGTACAATCCACTGGTTACCAGGTGAGTGGCAGAAAGTGGACACTGGAGACAGAGTGAGGTTGAGGGAGTTGAAAGAATAACTGTGGAAAAGAAATAACCCAACGAAAGGCAACAATAATTTTTAAAGTTAGTATGATAGAACAAATCATGATGATAAAATGTAACAAAAAATAAAATATAAATGATTTATAAATAATAATAAAATTTTTTTTTTTTTTTTTTTTTTTTTTTTTTTTTTTTTTTTTTTTTTTTTTTTGCATTTGCTAATGGTAGGATGATATTGTAGGCAGAGATCAGGAAAATGTACTGGTCAAGAATATGGTAGTAAGCTAGTTTGATTCAATGGAAGCGAGAAGGGGTCGTAGCTTCTGGTTAGAAAGTATAAAGATTCAAATGAAACAAAAGGTACAAGATAGCAAATTCAGATAGAAATTAGGATAGAAGAGGCAACCACCAGTTACCACACCGTTCATGATAGGGTGACTTCAACCCACAAATTTACACAAACGTACAGAAAAATGTATTCATTGGCTGTACACTGTGTGTACAGGATTTGGGAGTGAAGGACAAACTGCCATGATTTACAGCAGTTGAGGGTGGTTGCAGATAGGAATGGATTAAAAAATTGATGACAAATGAAGTGGGGTTCAGAGTTGAAAAGAATTCACCAGATCTATGCTAAATAATTAATAAATTGCAAGATGGCTTAATGTGATCCTAGTTAGCATCAATGAAAAAATGTACATATCAAAGGCATATATATATGTCAAAAAAATAGGATAGGACAAAAAACTACTGCTTATCATAGATGATATCAGAATGGCACTGACACATCAAAAAGATGTGAACAGACATGAGACATTGACAATACAATTAGAAATGAAGATACTAAAAAATTTGAAATTCATCCTGAAGAAATCATGAAGGAAATAAGCAAGCTGAAAAAACCTAAGGGGGCTGGTTCAGATAATATTACTACAGATATCTTAAAGATAGTCAGATGTGACATTGTACCTTATCTTGAAATATTATTTAAATCGAGTCTGGATACTTGCTGCTTACCACAAGACTGGAAAAGTGCGATAGTAGTACCCGTACATAAAGGATAGGTGAGAAATAGAGTCGAAAATTACAGGCCAATCAGTTTGACTTCAGTGGTAGGTAAATTAATGGAAAGATTGATATGCAACCACATCAGAAATGTATGTGAAGAACGTAAGTGGTTTTCAAGTAGGCAACATGGGTTCAGGCAAGGATATTCATGCGAATCTCAGTTGGTGGGATATATGCAAGATATTTCAGATGAAATGGACAAGGGAGGCCAAATTGATAGTGTAGCACATGATCTTTCAAAGGCGTTTGACAGAGTAAGCCACAAAATGGTAGTAAATAAGGTAAAAACTATTGGAGTGGATGAGAAAGTGATTTGCTGGGTAGAAGAATTTTTAAAAGGTAGAAAACAGAAAGTTAGGGTGGGAAATGCGGTATCAAAGGAAGTGGAAGTAAAAATGGGAGTGCCGCAGGGTAGCGTATTGGGACCATTGTTATTCATTATTCTAATGAATAATTGTGTTGATTGTTTACTATCTGAAATTAGATTGTTTGCAGATGACATAATGCTGTATAAAAGGATCAAAACGATAGAGGACTGTAAACAGTTGCAGGGTGATCTGGACAGGATATCTAGTTGGGTTGGTAAACATGGGATGAAGATAAATGCAAAGAAGAATCAGCTAATTAGATAAACAAATAAAAAACAAAAGGTTAATTATGAATATAAGGTGGGGAAAGAATTGCTTGCTGAATATTTGAAATGTAAATATCTTGGCATTACATTTGATAACAAGCTTAACCGGGCAGAACACATTGGACAGGTGGTAGGAAAAGGTTTCAAAATTCTGCAGTTGTTGGAGAGAGTGATGTGTGGATGCACGAGAGAAGTAAAGGAATTGGGTTACAAAACTTTGTTAAGACCATTGCTCGAATATGGTAGTGTAGTATGGGACCCACATTTTGAGTATCAAATACAGGAGTTTGAGAAGGTGCAAAGAAAGGCTACTAGATTTGTTTCTGGAAATTATCGCAGAATGCAATCAGTGACAGATATGATAAAGGAGGTTAGATGGGATTCATTGCAACACAGGAGGAGGATGAGGAGGGTAATGGGAGTGTACAGGGCGTATACTGGCGATGAGGCATGGAAAGATATTGCAGTAGGTATGAAAAGTAGTTCATGGAAGGGAAAAGATGACCATGACCACAAGCTGGCACTCGATTTCAGGCACAAGGGTGTGGGAAGATTTTCTTTTTTAGGTAAGGGTGTAAGGGATTGGAATGACTTACCAAGGGGAATGATGAATAACCTACCGAAAACGTTAAAAGAATTTAAAGTTAAAATTTGTAGAGGGCAAATGTAGGTGAGTGTAGGATAGGGGGAAGTTGGGTGTGTAGGGAAATTGCCACCGGAGCGTGTGCTCAATTACAATTAAATTAAATCCTTTATTAGCAAAAGCACGCAGTGTGCACAAGGTGGGGTCAATGGCCTCAAATCACAACCAACACAGATAATCATCCAAAACCTCCTAATGCCAATCATAGCCTTGGTCGTGTTGACACAGTTCTTGAATCCATCAATCACAACCTACACAGCTACAGTTTCTTTAGTTTTGCATGGTTTTATAAAGTGCTACTTATGTTCTATATTCTAATCAAGGGGATCTATGAGGAGGGTTGGTCTGTATGTCAATGATACCTAATGATCTTATATTATAGAAAGTGGAGACTTTGTCCGAACCCAATGAAAACAGAAGTATGCGCATTCCACTTGAGCAATAGAATAGCACATCAGCAGCTCAAAGTGAACTTCTGCCACCAGAGGGTGAAACATAATTTCCATCCTAAGTATCTTGGCATCACCTTAGACCGCTCCTTAACATTCAAAAAACACCTCGAAAACACAAGTCAGAAATTGAAAACACGAAACAACATCATGAAGAAGCTAGCTGGTACTTCATGGGGAGCTGATGCGAACACACTACGAACAACCGCTCTCACCATGGTTTACCCTGTTGCTGAGTACTGTGCTCCAGTGTGGCAACGTAGTACTCATACTAGAAAAATCGACGTCCACCTGAATGAGTGTATGAGAGTAATAACTGGCACCCTAAAATCCACCCCAGTCCCCTGGTTGCACCTGATCAGCAAAATACCACCTCCAGAGATAAGACGCCAAGAAGCAACGGCACGTGAGTGGATAAAACTACACCATCCTGATCATCCACAGGATCTCCCAATCCACGAGGTTCTAAATAACTTACCACCCACTCGTCTTAAATCAAGAAATCCGGTATGGCAAGATGTATTTGACTTTGATGTCATGGAAAAATGGCGACAAAGCTGGAACTCCACATCTGTAAAACATTCAGATATTAAAGATCCCACAACTGGACTTCCAGGATTCCATCTAAATAGAGACCTGTGGGTCAAACTAAATCGCCTAAGAACAGGCCATGCGAAATGCAACGCCATGCTGTATAAGTGGGGTCTTCAGGATTCTCCTGCATGTGACTGCGGTGCTCCTTCCCAGAGTGTGGAGCATATTATCAGGGAATGCCCTCTACGGAAGTATGATGGACCATATGAAGATGTTTTTGGAGCTACAAGTTCCTTCTTAGAATGGCTGGAAGAATTAGACATCAGCTTGTGAACGCTACCAACGTTCTTGTCATTGTATATATTTATTATTGTATTAGTTGCTTGCCATACGACAAATAATAAAATAATAATAATAATCTTATGTTATCAGATTCCAAGGTTAGTTGAGTAAGTGACTCAGTAATGGCGAAACTCACACAGGGCAGATACATATGCAGTTTCAGAAAATTGTAAATTAATATTGTTTGAGATTAGTCATGGATGAAACATTTTCCAATTTAGAAAATGGTCAGAATCAAGCCATAAACAATGGTTCACTGTAATCATTCCAAGAGCAGTACATTATTATGTCCAATTTTTACACTTATCCCATACATAATTATTAGCAAAATGAATATCATATATAATCAAACATGTCTTTCAGTTCAGATACCTGTGTATGTGTTTATGCTTCTTTGTAAAAATATTAACAAGTACTCTGAGTTTAAACAAAAGCTCATAAAATGGTTAAATCATAATGTGAAACACTGACTGCTGAAGTGATTCCTGTGCATTCCAATACCAAACACTGTAGGGTAAGGATGAATATTTATAGATGTTCAAATGGTATGTAATAAACTCAACAACAGTAAATTATGAAGAAACCTTTGATTGATGATATAAATTCTGTCTGTCAAGCTGCCCTTGGTTTGCATCATTATAATGTTATAATACGCATATTGAAACGTGTTGTATTCCTGTGCTTACTGTCACAGGATCGATCCCCACCAAGTGCAATAATGTTTATTGCAACTGGGTAGCTACCCATATTGAGATGTCACATCACATTCCTGTGCTTACTGTCACTGATCTGTACCCCACCTACTGCAATAAGTTTTATTGTAGCTTTGTAGCTGCACAGTTATGTGTGTTGAGATGTCAAGTCATATTTCTGTTTTTTTGCTGTTGTAGGTTCAGCATAAAATCTGTTATAGGCTCATATACAGCATTATAAGTACCTACAAAGTGTTTTTTTCCCCATGCTGAATACTTGTTTCTTTTAGGCTTCAGACTCAAGATCATTAATATAAATTGTATTAAAATCATCATGCTAACAAGAATATGAAACTAAAAATTCTTCTTGGGTCAACAGCCAGATAAATTCTGCCATGCGCAACATTTCAACATCTATCTTCATTGTTTTCATCAGATGAAGTAGTAGGTTGAAGTGACAACACAACACCAATTGTGATTATCTCAAGATTCTTACTGATATATGAACTGATGGTGGCCATCAGTTGGATAGAAAGCTACTCTAGCAGCAGGCATCATATAAGCCTCGTATAAGGCCCACAGTGAACAATGCTGGTGGTCGAAAGATGCTCCTTATGATATAGTGTGCAAAAATTCTCCTTATCTTCCCAGATGTACTCCCAGCAAAGTTGAGAATGATGGGATGTTTCCATTCCTGGACATTTTAAGGTGGCACTATGTCTCACAGCAATCATAGTTTTCAACAAACGGCCCAATGCAAGACTGTATTGATCATGCTGGTCCATCTGGCGTGAGCAGGCTCAGATAGTAAGATAAACTAAGCCACTTATGGCAAGTTTTCAGGCAAAATGGATATTTAGAGGAGCAAATTAAACAGGCATTTGTTGCAAGTACATTAAGATCTACAGCTGAACAAGACCTATAAAAATTTCTAGCAGTGCTATCTTAAGCTGGGAATACCTCTGGAAGAATTCTTGCATGTTATGGCATAAGGACTATCTCTCAACTGCCAACAAAGATACAAGGTATGATGTGTACAGTTAAGGATGTCTTTGGCCTAAGAATTCTTGGAATTGTTTGATCCCATGTGAATGTGACATACTTTGGCCACACAATTTGAACCATGGAGGAATGCTGCATCGAGAACCAATGTCATTTGAACCTGCTACAGTTCAACACATCCGTGTTAGCTGAACATACTGTGGAAAACTTCCACAAAACAGATTTCTACAGAACTGAAATTTTGGCTGAGACTTCATATTTATGGGATTCAGGAATCAGAGTGACACCGGAGATAAAGCTGAGCAGCAACAACATGAAAGATATGGTGGTCTGAGTGAAGCCTGGAAAACCATCGCCCATGAACTGCACCAGCAGTGCAAAAGATGTGTGTGCAAGAATGGCTCTAATGAGAGGGCTGAGACACAGTGTTCGTTGCAGGCCTCATATAAGGCCTACATGTGAGAGTATCCTTCGTGATGGGCCTTATGCACATCTACTAGCCACCATCAGAACTTAAATGATTTAGAATTGTGAGGCAATCACATTTGGTGTTTTGTTGTCACAGTAACCACTTTGACCTACTGGTTCAAGACAGCAAAGATAGCTTGTGAAAATGTTGTGCATGGCAGAACTTAACTGACTGAAAACCTGAGGAGAATTTTTATAAGTTGTATGCTGGTGAAGACTCAATTCTCACAATGAAATTAAACAATTTATCAATGTTAGAGGTAGCAGAGCTACAATGACATTTAAAAATAAGATCAGCACAAACACACAATATTTTTGGTGATGGTTTAGTCATATAAGAGAAATAATGCTGTACATTGCAAATTGGATGAGTGTTGCCAAGGTAAACTCACTATGTGTAATGCTAATCATTTTTTAGTACAAGTTTGCTGTCGACACTAGTGTTTTCAAATAAGTTAGAAGATTATTAATTGTATTACTGACTGGTCAAAAATTTACTAAGATGTTAATCGGTAACATTAAAGTTAGGTGGCTGTGCAGAGATGTTTTTCAAAATTTGTTGTACATTTATTTATTGTCAGGTATGAAATCTGTCTGGCGACTGATTTTAATAGGCTATCTGTTTTAAAAGCAAAGTCTCACTGTTTGCCTTTGAACTTTGTATTAGTATGTTTTGTGATATGTTTGTGAAACAAATTATTCTGAAGCAGAAATAGATGTTAATGACAGAATTATTAATGTTAAACTGCGTAGAAACTGTAATCAAGATATCAATATGCATATTTGAAGCAATGCCAATTTGTTCTTACCTCTTTATGCACTTTGTTTGATTGCTAGATTGTGTTTCAAGGGGAAAAAATATTTACTTTAAAAATAAATAATAGCAACAAAATTAATAGACAAAGTTGTGAAAATATAAGTCCATAGACTAATGATTTTCTATTAAATATACCATTTTTTCACTAATATAAATTAAAGGGAAAAATCATAACAGTTGGTTTCCCCTATGAGCATAAAAAATAATGTACACTTGAGAAAATATTTGACTTCATTTGGAACTTTTATCCCCCTCTCCTCTTCCCATTTTCTTCTACTTTTTAGTTTAATCAAAACAAAGAAACTGGGCCCTAATGTGACTTCAGAACAAACAAAGTTTCAAGAAAGGAAACTATCTTCAGACATTAACTGCCACATTAATCAAATGTGATTCCTCCTGTATATTTTTGCTAATCCATATCTGGCAGATACGAGAGATTCCCCACATTGTAGATCTTGCCATGTCAGTTTCATTGGGATTGCGTCTAATCAGATTAATGTAACAAAGAGGTAAATTCAGAAATATGACTGGCACAATATTTAGACTACATTTAGAAATAATATACTCTCAAAGCGGTATGTAGACAGGCCCGCCGCTAGCTGTTTGAGCGCCCGCGTGCAATACCGGTTATGCCGCCCCCTGTCTAACTAGCCAGTGGTGGATTTAGGAAATTTCCGAACCGGGTCAGAAAACTGTGAGATTGCCGCCCCTTCAAATATTATTTGCCGCCCCCATTGTTGCCATTCCGAGTGTCGCCGGCCGCCCGAAGCAGCTGTTGAGCTAAAAAAAAAAAAAAAAAAAAAAAAAAAGGTCGCCCCTTACATAATACGCTGCAAATTTCGTCGCGGCGACAATGGAGTGGCAACTATCGCGGGGTGGCGACTGTCGATCGCTCGTTTTGCCGCCCCCCCCTCGATGTGCAGCCCGCGTGCAGCGCACGCGTTGCACGCCCGCTTACGGCGGGCCTGTATGTAGAGATACAAGAAGCACCTATAATGCTTACCAAAACAATCTACGCACATTGTGGTAAAAGTTGGCAGCTTCATTTGGGTAACCCCTTTAGTTTGGGTACATATGTAAGAAAGACATTCTATGAACTTTTGCTTTGTAAAATTTGTTACTGTCAGTGTATTGAGTAATGATAATAATGTATTGGCATTATCATGGTAATAATTGATGTAATATATTAAGAAATAAACATTTAAAATGAATAAAATCAAGTTTTTATGCAGGTAGGCATTGAGAACTGCTTTTGGTGATAGTGTGTATCTTTGTCATTAATCTTTATTGTGATAATTTATATTAGCTCTTGAGCATTTTTATTTATTGTATTACCAAAATTTGCAACATGCAAAATACAATATAACATTTAATAATTGTACAAACAGTCATCATATTTAAAATTTTACTTAAATGTCAACAAACATATGTACATTTCATGTCACAAGTCTCATACCTCAATTTGTTATTGTTTATATGTTCTAATCACATTTGTATCCAGTCTCAGGAACAGTGAAGTAATGAGACTGCCAAATTAGTAAGACATAGAAGCACTCGGATTGGAAGTTCGGGTTACAGCACAGTCTATATTATAAGTATTAAAATATGTTTTATAATTATTTAAGTAACACATTTACAAGTGAACAAAATGATCATCAATAACAATAACTTTGTAACAATGATGTGGCAGTGAACCAATACAGGTTGGATGGCAGGGAAATGAATGAAGATGGATGGGATCTGGGAAATGGCAAGGAATTCTCATAATCCAAAATAAGTGGTATCTTGTCCATTATTGGATAAGTTTTACGGAGAAGTATGAACAGCTGCACCATTATTTTTTTCAGGAGGTACATTCTATTGTTTCCTTAACACGGTTGCCATACTAGGCACATTGATATTGATTCGGAAAGATCCTGAGATTGTTTTTTTGTAATCACACATCATAGAGCTCATTTCACATTTCTAATGAAACTGCTTTAACAGTTTAATCACAGTGCTGATAGTTCAAAAATTGCCATTTGACAGTCAGATATATAAAATGAAAGACACTTCAGTAAGAATATTCATACTGTTTGAACTATCAGGATAACAACACACTGGTTCACGTAGAAAATTTTGCAGTGTGTTGTGGAAGCCTTAATTTCAGAAACTGCCAAATCTCTTGGCCAGCACAAATGAACAGCCATTGTGCTTTTGAGCTCTGTGGAAGAGTAATGTGTGCAAGGCACAGTTTACAGCTAGACATCTATTTGGAAGGAAGTCTCCCTGCTCAGTCGAGTACTTGCACCACTGCGTCCAGCCTTCCTACCCATCTTACCCATATCACACTCTGCTTCACTCAGCTCGTGGGAATGGGAATCTGAGAATCTTGAGGGAGGATGTATTCTCTCACTGAAACTGAAGTAAGTGTTATTGTTGCACAGAGTTTAGGTAACATATAAGTGAGAGGTCTAAGATTGTTTTAATACCTGTACCTGAACGTAGTCTCTTCTGTATGACTGGAATAACCGCTACTGCTGCGAACTTGTCTCTTGCCAAGCACTTGTCCTTTACTTTTTGATTTCCGAGATGGGAAAGGTTTCCTAGCTCCAGAGGGAGAAGTTTCAGAAGAAGAGCTTGATTCTTCCATTCCAGATTTTCCCACTTCTAAAATTATATTTTTAATCAAAATTTTTTTAATGTATATAGAGAGTATGAATAAAGTAGTAAAAAGTACTACTAAATTAAATAAAAACATTAACTAAGCAAAATACAGCATTGTGCCCACTTGTTTCCTAATATAAAAAGATAGTAAGAAATCTGTAAGTAAAACAACTGATTTTAGTATCATTGCTCACATGTTATTCTTAAATACACAAATTATGTGGCAGAAAAATTAATGAAAAGTGTAATCAAATTTGCCAGCTTCTGTAAAGGGCAATTCCTCCTTTACTTACACTGAGGCAATGTGAATAATAGATTCACTAAATAGATGACTCATGATAAGAAATAAATGTAACCTTGTTATTTCAGTTTGCAATACCTTGTTCTTTTAGAATAATAGAATATTTATATATACAATATTTCTACAAGCAATACATGTGAAAATAACTGAATCATGTGTTGTTTATGCATCAGACTGAAAACAAATTTTCATGTCTCTGAAATCTTTCTAAAAATACTTGATTTCCAAAAAAATGATTTCCTGCACTAAAGGTATTCTTAAATAATGCACAACTATCCCACGTAAACATTTGGTAAGTGTAATTACTGGAATTGAAAGCTTCTGCAGTTAGAATAAATCAGTCCCCAGATAGCGCCACAACCTAGTATTACATAAGAACTACGTTTCTCTCACCGATGAAAATATTTGAAATGTTCTCGGATAAGTAGCCAAGTTAACTTGGCTATTTACCCGAGAACATATCATATAACCTAGTATTAAATGCTGATAATTTCTTCTTCTAGGGCACAACTGTCACTGAGATGTGTTTCACATACTTTATTAGTTGTTTTTAGTATATCATGTAAAATACATGTTTCTTAATGTATATTTTTTATATATGGATGCCTTTTGATTTAGTTTAAGCTTATCAGTAAGATATAACATGTTTTTCACATGTTTTGCATTTACTTATTCTGTTGCATTAGATTTCATTCATTTTTGACAAATCTGCATATAAATTCAATTTTATATGAGAGTCACTGGTTCCAGATAATAGTTTCTACCTGTAAGCCTTAGTGTCCAAACTCTAAAAATATTACCTGCTTACACACTTGACCTTATTTGCTCATTCATAACGACCGACTCCTTTAGCTAAGAACTTTGTAATTAAACACTTATTTAGTTCCTACTGCAACAACAATACTACTGCAGCAATATAATAATGCAGAATTTGAAAAATTAATGGGTGATGAAAATAACTAAGGATAGATTACTGGGAGGCTGAGGGTATTTTTTTAACAATCTTATGGATATCAACTGAAAGCTGGCAACACACCCCCTCTCAAAAAGTTGAGATTTTTTTCTGTTCTATAATTTCTACAAGTCTTTTCTGATATACATTCCTTTATTTCTGATCTGGAAGTTCTTTCAAACTTTACAGTTATATATAGCTTCCAAAAGTTTACAGCAGTCTATAGCAGTTTTTCTTGAATTCATACTTTTTGCAAAATAACCAAATGAATAATATTAACAAATATGATATTTAAGCAGGTAATTGTTTTCAGGAAAGAATCATATTGATCATGCAGAAAAAAAAAATATAATATAAATTGAATAGTAAATAAATTGTGAAAATTTTTGTAAGACCCACTACAATTTTTTCAAGAGGTTCTTTTTTTGTGTTGTAATGTGACGCTTGGTGCTCTTACTCAGCTGGGATATACTGTTACCGCGAGAGCATCACAACTAAGATAGTGGGGTGGGTTGGTTTTACCTGAGCCTCCAGTTCTTGGAAACTTGAATGGGCCCCTTTGAGACTGTGGTCAACAACAGATCGTTACAACTGGCTGAAATATATGAGTCCATTGGCTCAAACTTTACCCTCCGGAGATATATCGACTGATCCAAATGTTGTAGGATCACGCGGGTGCGCACAGGATGTGTGACCACAAATAAAGTGTCAGTGAAGTATCATGTGACCTCAGGACGTCTATCAAAATGAATATCAGAGAACACATGGCTAAAATTCTTGGATTTTCTGTCTGGTAGGTACCTTTTCTGTCTGGCAGGTAACTCTGATATGACGAAACTTGTGGATGCACGAAGAGAAAGTGGAGCTAACGTTTATGTGAGAGGTAAAAGAGGCAATGAGATCATTCTGTTTTCAGGCTTCTGATTCTGATGCTATTATGACTTGTTTGAAGTCAGATGCCATTTCTGGTTCGACTCCAGCATGGTGAAGAAGTCCACAGTGCTGACATTGGCATTGTGTGGACTTGGCATGATTGCAACCATCTTGTGAGGCACAGGTTTTCACATGCTGTGAGTCCATCTTCAGTTATTGCCAACTTCCAGACTTCAGCTAATACGGTAAAGTGTTTATCACCAATCCCGGTCTGGTGTATGTGCATTCCATGAAATTAGATAGTGACCTGTAAGCTACCGTGGAATAAGAAGTTCTGCCCTAACTTTCAAAGTCAAATTCTACTGAGCTAAAGGCATAATTTCCCAAGACAATACAAGATGTTATGAAAGATCCTTGCTCTCCAAGACTCTTTTCATATGTTATCATAATTTTTAAATGGTATATTTGTCCCATTCATGGCACCCAAGATCATTTTCATTGTTTAAAGACACAGCATCATTGATTATGATGATGTCTAAGGCCATAATGTGTTATTTATATTGTTTTTGAATGTCGTTCCTCCAAGTGTATCAATCATTTGAGATTTGATTTCAAAGTAAATTCCCATTTATTTGCCTATACTCAATAGCTAATTGTACCATTAGGTGTTGTGTTGTTATTTTGTACAGTCATGTATTCACATTAAAGGTAAATTTGACTAGATATGTAATTGCCATTTGAATTTAAATGACTATTTTCCTATACGTCCAATAGTGTGGAGAGCCTTGCACATTTGATATTTGCATGATCCCTTGAAATTAATTCCTTAAATATCCTCAGTTAATTATTTTATTAATAACAATGGTTAGTTAATGATGATAACAATAAATTACCTCACATCCAACATGAAAGTGATTTTATCAATGCAGTGTTTGTTTAATATATGCTATTTGAAAGATAGTTTGCTAAAATGAATATTGAACTCTATTAAAAAAATCATTTTTTACTGAATTTATTAAAAAATGTGTTTACTTTTGTTAATTTAATACACAATCTGTGGTGGTATAGGACCCTCAATGCACAAGAGAAACTTAAACTTGACAATGCTGTTTTCTGTTGGCAGCCTATGTTAACTACTTGTTCAAAATAATGTAAAGAAAAAGTAAATGCATATGGCAATATTAGCTGAAGGATTGTTTGGCCGTCTGCATGACACAGTTTCAATTTGCTGCACATTCCACTTCTGTCTTGGCTGGACCTACAGTTTAACGTGGTATCTGAACCACAGAACTCCCTGGTGAGACTCATATGATCAAACACAATTCTTAAAAATCCCTACCGGGATTCGTACCTGGGACTGGAACTTGAACTTTTGAAAGAAAATGCTTCAACCACTGAGCCGCGAGAAACCTCGCTTGTTCAAAGAGGCTAGTAACACAGAACTGTACACATTCTTTGTATCATATAATCACTCGCTCACATTCGGCAAGACGTGGGTTCAAATCCTCATCTGACCATCCAGATTTTGGTTTTCCCAAATCACTTCAGGTGAAAGGCAGAATGGTTCTTTCAAAAGGCAGTGGCCAAATTCCTTCCCATTCGTGACCTCCAGTCCTTTGCTGCCTCTAATGATGTTGCCTAGTGCCATGTATGCTTGTGACTTGAAGTCACAGCTCTGGGTTTGCATGCTATGAACTAATCAATGTTACAATTCAAAAAAACATTTGACATGCTGTACCTAGACTGGAATTTGCTTACAGACAGATATCACAAAGGATTTTACAAGGCAGTGACAGTTTGTACTGTTTTGATGGTTTGAAATAAAGTTGTTTTGATTAAGAATGCCCACGCATAATCACACTGCTTGTTAATAAAATAATTTTATGAATTTCAATGCAAATTTAATTATAGTGCTTGCTGAAGTATTATTTCAAATTAAAAATATGGTGTGAAACGATGTAACACAATAAAATTTATGAGGCTTATCAAAAATGTTTTTCACTATGCAAAGAGTTATAGAAATCTTTTAAACAGATCAAAGTATCATTTCCTTGTAATGTAGAAAGAAAGGTGACAGAACTGCAGCAACAGAAAACAAAAATGTAGCTCTACTTAGTTGTTTTATGTGGCAGGTATAGTTTGTTCTATTTTATCAATTAATGAACAATGATGACTGAGATAAGGAGAATGTTTTTAGTAATATCTCAAGAAGAAAGAGATTCCTGACTGTACCAGAGAAACAGGTTTCCTCCAACTGATCATTTGTAGGAGTGGGTAGTGTCAACATTTCATTCACAATGTTTATAATTATAGAAAAGTGCATAACACAAATATCGGTTGTGTTCATTATATATGCAATAATTTTAATGATAATCTGTTAAGAGAAATCAGTACAAAATGTCTTCAGGGATTAATATGGTAAAAACTACGTGCCACATGGGAAAGGGGAGGGGGTGTCAAGGCAAAAGCCAGATTAGTCTACATGGGAGGAAAAGGAGGGGTGGGCGCGGGGAGGTTCAAGGAAGGCCAAAATGGTGACAAGAAGTTTACGCATGCCCCCTAAGCATTGTTAGGATTGAAACTCCGCGCGGTGACTTAATTTTCCAGAAAAAAAGGGAATTATCAAGAACAGTGTGTCTTGAAAATAAGATAGGATTGGGGGGGGGGGGGGAGAGGCAGATACCCAGATACCTGTCACTTACCACAGATGAAAGAAGGAGGGCGAGACGAACACGTGTTTATGTTTTTGTGTCCTCCTGCGAGACGAACACGTAAAAACACAAAAACATAAACACGTGTTTGTCTCGCCCTCCTTCCTTCATCTGTGGTAAGTAACTGGTATCTGCCCCCCCCCCCTCACCCTATAAACATAGGTTTATGTTTTTGTGTTTTTACGTGTTCGTTTCGCCCTCCTGCCTTCATCTGTGGTAGGTGACTGGTTTCTTGTCCCCCCCCCCCTACCCTATCTCTTTTTCAGTGCCTCACGGCAGTTTCTTTGTTTCCACTATCCGAACAGTGTGTCTTGTTTGATAAATAAGCAAAGTGATAACAAAATGGCTAAGGTGTCTGAAAAAAATATGATAACATGTGATGCTTAAGTCCATCTTGAGTCCATTATTCACTTAGCGAAATTTTTTTTCTTTTGGTATTGACAAAATTTATGTTGGAGCATCTCAAAATAGGATTTTATAACATATTTATCATCCAACTTATAAGATTCTCAGTCAAATATTATACAATTTTATGTTGAAATAAATATATAGTGAAGAATCAAATTTGGAGGCTACATCATTACAGATACGGGAAGAATTTCCTGATCAGCAATTTCACCAAAAAACTTGCACAAATTATGGAATAATTCAGAATTGGCTGGTTACTAGCTTTCATTTGATACTCATAAAGGTGACTAATTTTTCCTTCAACCATCCACAAACCACTTAAAATTATGTTCATTCCCTTAGGATTTCCAAATTTTAGATTACAATCATGTATGAGATGGTAAGAACTACAAATTTCTAAGTCAATGGGTTGAGAAGTAGTAAGGCAGGGGCAGAGAAATGAGTGATCCCATAACAGTTTTACCTTTCAATCAAAATGTACCAAACCCCAAAAGTTGTTAAAATTTCTTGTTACATCTCTGAAAATATCCTTGCAAACAGAGAATCACAGAGTATATTATTGTTCATAAACTGCATATTTAATGCCCTAAGGATAAACAGAGGCACTACTGGATAGCGTGAGTTATTTCTTATTAAAAGAATCACCAGACCACAAACTTCAGCAGGGAAATGAATGAGTTTTAATCCTCTTCATAACTAGTGGTAATGGAATGGGATTTTGTAAATTTAAACATCCAAATAAAAGGCTAGAATGATCCATTTTCCCTTTAGGCAATATAAATAACAAGGGATAGGGAAAATTACTCATCACTCACCAAAGTTGAAGGCTGCAATGAGTGAAACACATATGAGAGAGACAAAAACATATATGATATTTCAGTTTTACACCTTAGTCATGTGCAAGGGACCGAGTCATATGGTTCGCAAGGTGTGCACATGCTGAAGTTTACCACATGACTTCGGGGAGTGCACACTTGTGTAAACTTGCCTAAAAGTGGTTTCCTTTTTCCTTAATGTCATTATCACTCTCCCTTTAGATACACAAACCATAAAGGTTATAGAATAAGCCTTTTCTATATTTTTTTTAAATGTTGAATTCAAGAGCAATAAAGTAATTGCGGCAACATACAGCTCAATTCCATTGTAGCAAAGAAAGGAGAATCAAACATGAGAATTTGAGACAGACATTAAATCTGGGTATGTGTTACCACCTTTCCTGTAATTCAAATGTGCTGTGTCATCATTTTCACAAGACTGATCCTATAAAATATTACCTTAATTAGAACAAGGTATTCCAAATAAAACACTATGATACAAGAACAGTTGCTTTTGACAGAATTTTGTCAAAGTGACTGCAGAAGTCATTTTGTATAATAACTTTTTTCAATGATGAAACAAAGCATCAAAGTTGCTGTTGCATTTTTCTTCATGAACAGAAACAATGTTTCTAATGTTATGAATCATTCACTGTGTGAAAAAAAGCTTTACACACAGGGTGAAAAGGAACTAATATTTACTAAAGTGAGCACCATGGAGACAGGAAACACAAAATTAAATTTTCAGTCCCTAATTTAAATTTGGTACAAAGCACGATAAATTGAATTTAGTTTGTTCTCTACTTGGTTATGAGAATCTTACCATGTTAAAGCTTTAACTGTTGGTGCTTTTCTCAAATGAAGAGCAGATTTAACATTAATACAGCACACTAAGGAAAACTGATCTGCAGAAATTCCAAGGGGGAAAAAACCACTTTTCCAAAAAGGAACCTAATAACTCTCTGACCAAATTATTTTTACCTGCAAGCCATCAAAGTATCATGGAAACTTTTGACTGCTAACCATAAAACTCTCTTGGATAAAAGGGGTTCATGATTACATAGTTAAATCTTTATCTTTCAGTGAACTTAGTAGTTTTGCAGCTATATTTTCCCATGAATCCTCTATTGTTTTTGGTTTTCATTACAATGTACCTTACTGCTAAGACCAAAATAAATACAAAATTTTTGTTGATAACATTTGTATTGTGGAAAATATTAATTCCATTGCCACTATTGAGGCAAATGATAATGGTTCCTTTTTTCGAATCATAAGTATTTTAACTGTATAAGGGGTTTCTTCTGTTTCAATAAAAGCACATACAATTCAATACTGCTTCAAAGATAATGTGAAAAGTTCTTGAGAGTGAAAAAAGTGGTTTTGTAGTTCAAGAAGGTATTTATTCTCCTACATAGCCTCACTTTAGTTAACTGATTTTTTTATCAGTATTTCTCCAATTAATAAATTTCAAACCTGAAAGGCGATTTTGTAAAATGTGAAGAATCTCATCTATGGCTGCTATCACCTCTTTAGCATTTTCTAGCCTTTTTTTTTATTTGGAAATGGGTGGCAAAACTACATTTTTCTCTTATAATCCAGATCTCTTTGCACAATTTTTTTGGTCAACAAGACTTGTTTCATACGAGTTTTTTTCCCCCCCTTCTTCAAAGTAATCAATAAAAATAATCCCTTTTGCATCAAAGACCCCACTGCTTATGATCAAAAGAAATTGATTTCACCTTTTTGGGTTCAGAACCTTCAGCTTCCACCTGCTGTTATGATTGCAGTTTTATTTCTGGCATGCAACGGTGGACTCACAGCTCATTAATAGAAACAAAGTTGGGAAATTTGTTTTGCTCAGAATTTAACAACTGCAACACAGCACCAATTTCACATTGAGGTTTCTCAAATTAAACTGTTGATATAAAATGTACTGTATCTTTCCTTCTAATATGCCAACAGCTTCAGATATGTCATTCATCTTTAATTGTCAACCACACGATACCATATTGTGCTCCTTCTTCATGTGACGTAGACTTCACTCGTGTTGAGCCAAATCAATTAATCAAAATACAATTCAACAGGAACCCTTGCTGTCACCATTAGGAGGTGAATTAATTGATCTGAAGATACATTAGTAAAAGGCGAAAGATTTAACGCCTTTTACTAATGCTACAATCCCAGACTTTGATGTTACCATCTCCGGCACAGCCCTTGAGCAAGTAGATAGCTTCTCCTACCTTGGAAGCATTCTCTCTACACAGTGCACAGCAGAGAAGGATGTAGAAAACAGAATTCGTGCAGCACACATAGCCTTTGGACGACTTACTCGGTGAGTGTTCCTAAACAAAGATCTTAATTTAAGCACCAAGCTGATGGTCTACCAAGCTGTAGTTGTCTCCACGTTGCTGTATGGGTGTGAGACATGGACACTCTACCGGCGAGATATTAAGAAATTGGAGCGATTTCACCAGCTAAAACTTCGCTCTATAATGAACATTAAATGGGACAACTATGTGTCCAATATTAGAGTCTTGGAAAGAGCTCAAATGTATAGCATTGAAGCCCTCATCATCAGCCACCAACTTAGATGGGTTGGACACGTTCAGCGTATGAGCAACAGTAGACTCCCTCGCCAACTTTTATATGGTGAGCTCAGCACTGGCAGCAGACCTCGCGGTGCCCCTAAGAAACGCTACAAAGATCAGTTCAAGAAGACCCTGAAGAAAACTAATATAGACCTTACCACCTGGGACAGCCTCACAAAAGACCGCGTTCTATGGCGCAAAACTACCTCCGCAGCAGTGGCACGTTTCGAAGAGGAGCGGCGAAGTCTGGCAGCTGAATCTCGTTTAAGGCGGAAAGCCCGACAAACCCTACCGCGCCAGCCACCCACATTTGGGTGCAGTGTGTGCGGACGGCTGTTCTATGCAAGAATCGGCCTGATCAGCCACCAGCGCACACACAAATAAACATGCAAGAGAGTAACATAAACTCGGAAACGAGTATGGCCGACGACGACGACGACTACATCTGTTTCTGTAACTGCCTCATGTTGCGCAATTATGTAAATACAGACATTTGATCATGAACTCATACGAGATTTGTTACCAATGGTGATCACCTATTGGGATCACCTGATGTTTTTTATCTGTGGTAATTTTCTGTGCCATGGTTGTCTGCATTAGAAAGTGCAGACTTGTAGTGCTTTAGCAATCACAGGTGCTCAGTGCAATGCTCATCAGTGGTTCCGATCATTTCGCTGATATATATTTTGTCAGAATCACATGAGATACAACAAACTCTACGCATTCTTAGGACTAGGTTATCTTTCATTGAGCACAATGTATTTTATATCTTGACCAGAGGACAGTAAATGCTACTTAAACTATGACTAGCATGATTTTTTTTTTCTATTTTCTGGGTGTATTCCTGGCATTTGGTAGCCACATGAGAGATCTTGATCATTTCCTGGAATTAAAAACTATTAAACTTGCACCAAGTACCAGTGTCACTTGTGCTTACTATTCATTGGTGATTCATTGTTAGCTGAGCATGCCATGGAAAACTGACACAGAAATTTTTTAATAAAACTAGAATTTTGGCCTCGACTTGCTTTATTTGGAATTTATCGTTAAAAGACACCCCACACTTCCTCAAAAGTGTATCCACATACCCAAACTCCTACTTCCATACTCCTTCCTTGTCTCTGTTTATGTAACTTTGTTCTACAGGAAAATCTTCCTTTCTCTCCCAGGCACATCCTTTCTTATATCCTTGGCTCGCTTCATTTTCTCAAATAACTTCAGTTATCAAATATATAACAGATACAAGGCACTGCCTTGGGTACCCACATAGTCCCATCCTGTGCCAACCTATTTCTGGGATGTTTGATCAACATTCCCTGAACCACATCAATTTTAAACCATCAATGAATGGCCACAGACAAGCAGTTTAGGAGGTAGGTCTGATAAGTACTTATCCTCTCTTCCCGATGGCACTACTGTTGCCAGATAAATTTATTATCCTCTATTACATTATCTTAGATGGCTATTGTTAAAATTTCAGCCCAATAGGACTCATTGTTTTGTTTTCATCGTGTGTAAAAGTGGGTGTATCTGCAGATTTTAGAAAAATGGAAAAAGAGCAATATCGGTCGGTGATTCGATTCTTGTTTCTGGAAGGAAAATCATGCAGCGAAATCAAAGAACGCTTGGATGCTGTGTACAGTGACTCTTCTCCTTCGATGGCGTCTGTCAAAAATTAATTTAACGAGTTTCAATGTGGTTGCATGTCGGTTTTTGATGAGCCACGCTCAGGTGTCCAAAAAACGGTTACCATGGAGGATAAAATGACAAAAATCCACGATCTTGAATTGGCAGACCGCCAATTGAAGGTGCGTGAGATTTCTGGGACAGTAGAAATCTCAAATGACCATGTGGGTTATATCTTGCTTGAAATTTTGGGCATGAGAATGCTGTCGGTGCGACGGGTGCCGCGTTTTCTCACTCCAGACAACAAGCGCAACCATGAGACCACTTCACAACAGTGTTTGATGCTGTTTAAGTGCAATCCGAAGGAGTTTCTGCATCGTTATGCGACCGTCAATGAAACATGGATCCACTGGTATACATCAGAGACTGAGGAACAGTCAAAACAGTGGACTTTACCTGGCGAACGTGCTCCAAAAAAGGTGAACACTGTCCCATCGGCTGGAAAGATGATGGCCACCATTTTCTGGGATTCACAAGGTTTGATCTACACCGACTACCTGGAGAAGGGCAAAACGATATGCCGAATAATTGGGCCAATTCAACGCTGAATTGCAGAAAAAACGGCCGCATTTGGCGAAGAAAAAAGTGTTCTTCCATCATGACAACGCACCGGCTCACGCCTCCGCCATCGCCACAGCCAAATTGGTTGGATTGGGCTACAAACTGCTGCCCCATCCACCATATTCTCCAGATTTGGCTCCGTGCAACTTCTTTTTGTTTCTAAACTTGAAGAAGACACTCGCCGGGCAGATATTTGAGTCAAATTGCTGCCATGGAGACCTACTTTGCATATTTCCAGAAAACTTTTTTTTTTTCAGACGCGTTAAAGAAGTTGGAACATTGCTGGTTCAAGTGTTTCGAGCTAAAAGGAGACTATGTTGAGAAATAAATCGCCACTTTTCCAAAAAAAATTGTTTTTGTTTTTGTTTTGTGGGCTAAGTACTTATCGGACCACCCTCGTACATTGACAGTCTAGGTTATCCAATGGTAATACATGCCAGTTCTAACAACCTAAACAGATGTTTTACTATGAGAATTGTTAGCCTCTCCTCATATCCATTAAATGGAAGTATTCTACAAACATATCCATGACACCATGCATCCCCACGACCTCATTCTCCAGTAAGGCGTTGCTCTCGACGGAAGCTAATTGAAAAATTCTCGACTGACGTATTTCGGAATGACAGCAAACAAATATTGCTACCAGCAACATTCATATCTCGGAATGGCCGCGAAAATAAGAATAGGGAAATCAGGGCCAGAACCGATTCATTTCTGTACTCATTTTTTCCACGAGCGATTAGGGAGTGGAATAGAAAGGATTTACCAGGCGAGTAAATGCAAAATCGGACAGGAGTAGCTTCCGATAAAGCATTCTGGCCATCCTGATCTGGGTTTTCCATGGTTTCCCTAGATCGCTCCAGGCGAATGCTGGGATGGTTCCTCACAATAGCCCATGGGCGCCACCTGCCATATCCCGTATATCCCTTCCAAACCATTACCTTTCCTGATAGGTGCAATGCACCCTCCGCCAAACACTTTTAGTGAATCGCGGAGTAATAGTAATAGTAATAGTAGTAGTAATAGTAAGTCCTTACCAGTAACCCATCACTTACAGCAATTAACATACATTGTTTTTCTCTTTCTAAATTTGATCCAAATTATTGTATCCATATTTATTGATCTATTTCTTTTTTAGTTTTACTTCATATCCCATTTTCCAGAGATAAAACTAGTCATGGATTGTCTATTGCTCCCCACACTGCTCACAATGGTTAAGTTTGGCTTTAGACATGTGGCGAGACTCAGCATATGCACTTTCAATCACCTTGCCATGTGACTCACCTCTGCACATGAATAAAGTCTTTGCCCCGAAAAACTTTGAATGATCAGCAGTGCCGTACAATATTCATCTGCCCGAAAAACTTTGAATGATCAGCAGTGCCGTACAATATTCATCTGTATAGTTCTTCATTTTCATTATTATTGTAACATTTAGTGCTCATTCATGATATTAATACACTGCTTATACCAACATACTTAAACATGTCCTGTTTACAAACTTACAAAATCCTTAACAAATAGCAACTCAAAAACTCTCTAAAACCAATCCACCATTTCTTCCACTACAAGAGATAACACTGTGAGTACATTATGGTTTCTGCCTAGACTAGTACCATCCATAGGAAATCTTTATAATCTTTGAACATACAATGTGCACCAATTAATATCAAATCATCAATGGTACTGCAGTTCTCGCACTGCTTCATAATTCCAATTGAATTATATTTCTCATCCAAAACATCGATTTTTCACTTTTTTCCATTCAATTTGTGATCAATTCAGTGTCTGTTTTATAATAAAGGCATTCTTTGGCATGTGCAGAAATAAAAGTACTTTTATCTTAATGAGCCTGGTGCGCAAAGTTACACTTGAGCCTGACATTAGGAAGAATACAGGTTCAAATTCCTGTCTGGGCACCCTGATTTCAATTTTTCATGGTCTCCCAAAATCACTTTAGGCGATTGTTGGGATGGTTCCTTCAAAGGTCATTGCAAATTCCTTCCTATGCCTTACTCCAAATCTTCTTCAGCCTCTAATGACCTAGATGTCAATGAGCCTTAAAGCCCAAGGCGAAGTACTTCAATACTCTGCAGCATATTCTATCTATCATATACACTAAAAGTTCAAATTTTAAATAAGTAGATTTTACAAAAACTGCATATATCCTGGTCACCTCCCTTTTGCAGCAGTTGTTTCTCTGCCAGTCAAAAATGATTATGTCTATTCTCCATAAACCTTTCATTATGTCCATCCCCCACACTGTTGGTGGGCATATAAGAAACAATATTACTTGAAGTTTGTTGGGACACTGTTTGAAGTCGTGCGTTCTGTAATATGATTAGGGTTCATCCAACCTCCAACTTAATTCATCTGCTAATGTCAACTTCATGCTATTAACTTTCCCTTTTCAAAACCATATTTCACAATGCCAATTAATGATTTCGATTTCCTTCTTTCAGCTAACCAGTACCAAACTTCCAACTTTAAAATATGAAAGATTTAGGTGCTTTATATTAGTTTTAAGTGTATTTATTTTACATTAAAAAATCATAAGTATAAGACAAATTTTGAACCAGTAGTTACTAAGAACTAAACACAAAGCTTACTCATGACACAAACCTACAATGCAATTAGATTTAAATATGTATGAAGTTGGCTTCATAATGCTTTTCTAAATATAATAAAATTTTACCAAATGCTTTATAAAGTAGTGATAACAATACATATTAAAATGTTTCAAGGCAATGAGTACACATAAGCATTAGATAAGTAAACTCATCGTTTACCGAAGCTGGAGGCAGAAGGCCCACAGCAATAATAAGAAAACAAGACAAACACAAATACACAATATTTTATATGACCGCCTAATCATGTGGGAGGAAGAAAATACATGAGGCATGCTACCTGTGTACACTTCCATGATTAGGGATTAACTGAAATATTTTGTTCTTGATCCGATTTTTTTTCTTCTGTGTTTGACAACTACTATATCCTCCCTTTCCAACTTTGGTAAGTGATGGGTTTACTTTCATATCATTGTTTGTATTGACTTTATAAAGTGGCATTTATTGTTACAGAGTCCAGTTAATGGAAAAATAAAAAAAATCTTAGCATAATCAATAAGAATTCTGAACAAATTGTTTATTGGAATAAGCTTTACTTCAATTTCCTCTTCTTGCTACAGCTAGCAGGAACAGAAAATAATTTTATCTTCGAAAAGCAGTAGGTACACTACTTTCATACACAACATGCAAGAAATTCATGCTGAAAAGAAATTAGTGGACAAAAAAGGCATTTAAAATAATGCTAGTAATAAAATACTCTCTGTGGTATATGTTTCAAACAACATTTTGTTTAAATAGAAATGTCTCTTCATAATTTTTGCAACTAAATTCATTATGTTCTTAACTGTATAAGGAATGAATAATCTTGTCAAAAATGATTTCTGAAACCAAGTTTGGTTCCAATAATTCAGCCCTGATTCCATGGTCTGTAATGTCTTATAATATTGAATTGTATGCTTCAGTATTTTCTAATAATAAAAACGTATGGTTTCATGGTGTACTTCGTGATAGAAAGGCAGCCAGCTAACATTTGTTGCAGTATGTCCTATATTGCAGGTCGTTCTAAGAGTTATTTATATCTGTCAGGAGAAGTTTACTGACATAAACAGATAGAAATATTTTGCAATTTAATTTAATTGCAATGGAGTGGAAATTCCCTAACCACCCATTTTTCCCCCTTCCCTTTTCCCACCTACTTTTTCCCTCTACTAATTTCAACTTTAAATTATTCAAACTAAATGCTTAACAACTGAATTAGGTATTATTTTTTACAAGGAAAGCTGACAACCTCAGGATAAAACAGCTAATTATGTTTTGAATATTCTTAATTTACACAGTCCAGTCACATTAATGTGACCCCCACCTACTTTCAACGTCAACGTGAAATAACTAATCACAGAAGGCAGGTGGCAGCACATTACAGTGGAAGGATGTCCTAGGGAATCAGAAAGCATTTCAATCATTGGTGTAATGCAGAAACGTAGCGATTTATCCGACGTCCAAAAGGGCATGATTATTGGCTTTCGGGCCAAGTGTGGAAGCATTTCGGAAACGGCTAATTTTGTGAACTGCTCACATGCTGCCGTGGTGAAAGTATGCTGTGCATGGCAAAATGGCACTATGCAAATTCAGCAGCATGGAACATGTGGTGCACCACGGGCTATAGATGACAGAGGCGAACGAAGGCTACTGAGATGCGTTCGGGCAAATAGACGTGCAACTGTTGAGCATTCGACCGCCCAGATGAACCAAGGGGCTACCAAGAGTGTATCCTCAACAACGGTTCAGCGAACGTTGCTGTGCATGGGCCTCCGCAGCAAACACCTGGTTAATGCACCTATGCTGACTGCTGTTAATCGGCGACAAATGCTGGAATTTGCATTCCAGTACCGCAACTGGATGTCCACAGAGAATGTTGACAGGTGGCTTTTGCTGATGAATCACATTTTATTGTCCATCGGACTGATAGATGTTGGCACATATGGTGTGAAATCCCTGAAAGCAAACACCCTGCAACAATTGCTGGAAGGATCCAGGGTGGAGGAGGGAGCATTATGGTTTGGGGAATGTTTTCCTGGCATTCACTGGGTGAACTCATCATTGTGGAAGGCACGATGGATCAGCACAAGTATGTATCTGTCCTTGCGAACCATGTCCACCCCTACATGCGAATAATTTTTCCTCAGAATGATGGCATCTACCAGCAGGACAATGCAAGGTGTCATTCAGCTTGCAGTGTATGTGCGTGGTTCGAAGAGCACCAGGATGAGTTTACCTTACTCCCCTGGCCAGCAAACTCACCGGAATTAAACCCAATCGAGAATCTGTGGGACCACCTCAATCGGGTTGTTCGCGCCATCGATCCTCAACCGAGTAATCTAGCGCAGCTGGCCATGGCACTGGAGTCGGCATGGCTCAACATCCCAGTGAACACCTTCAGAAACCTAATTGACTCTCTTCCTGTACGCCTCGCAGTGGTCCGCTCTGCCAAAGGTGGTTATTCTGATTTTTGAGAGGTGGTCACATTAATGTGACTGGACTGTGTATTTGATGCATTTAAATATACCACTTTGAAATACAGTTTCTTGGAGAACTGAATTATATATAGACAATTGTAAATTGTTTTGTGTCTGCCATAAGGCACTTCTTTCCATTTGTGATTCAGATACATTAAATTGAACATTATTACAAGCACAATTGTAGGCTTCCGTGGATGGATTCAGTTGTCTTTTTGTTGTCTGGGTGACACAGCACCATGGTGTACAAAGCCGACATTTTGTCCATCATACTGCAGGCATTATGAGCAGAACTGCTCAAGTAGAGGAAGACCATTGTATGAAGGGTGAAATGTCAGTATGCCATGACTTGGCATCACCCAGAAAACCATGAGACAATGTTACAAGCAGGTTGGGAATCTTAATCAATTTGCTTCATTTATTATACTGAACTCAATAAAAAGAAATAATGTTGATGCAGTATAATAAGTGAGAATATTTTTTATTAATGTTAGTAATTGTTTTATTAACTGCAGTAAACACTATGAATGTATTAAAAACAATTTCATACTGAACAGGCAAAGGAATTTGGGACCTCAAGAAATGTATCAAAGATGTAAGTAGTAAAATATGGTTATTTACAGTAGACAATATGGACTGTAAATTTTCCTCAAATTAAATGAGCATGCTGTTTCTATGTGACACAATCAAGGATTAATTTTCCTAATCAGGAAGTAGTACTAATTGAAGATGTGTTTTCCCCATCTCCTGACCACTATTTTATTCAATGTTCAAATCAAAGAGCCTGCATCATTTGTGTTAGTAAATTTAAGTATAGAAGTTTATTAACTTAAACTAATGCTGGGATATGTGTTAAGGAGTGTTATAATCTTATGTGTATTTAAAATTAAGGTGCCATAATTCAACCAATAAAAAAATAACATTTTAATCAAATTTAATAATTCATTTGCTTAATTAATTATTCTAACAGTCATTTAGTTATAAAATAAAAACTAATAAGAGAAATTAATTTTTGTTTGCATACCGTGGATCTCACCTCTTGCCATTCTATGCCTGAAAGAGACTAGCTCCTGGCTGGCTGCCACTTGGCCCCCAGGTAGTTCTCCTTCTGAGTCACTGCCCAATGTATCGTACTCTGAAATAGGCAGGTGCAGAGTTAAAATCTTCTTAACCTCCGAATCAGTGCTTCCAAGGTTGTCTGATTCTGAAACAATGTTGATCTAGCATCAGAAATATTACTGTTCTATTTGTTTTTGGCTGCATTATTTTCCCATATGCCTCTGCTATCTCGTTACATGGTACTCATATCAGTCCACCACTACCTATCAACTTATAAACAATAGAATTTTTCATATTTTGTGCATGTGCCAGTTCTTTACAGATTATTACGGCCTATTACACTGAAGAGCCAAAGAAACTGGTATAGGCATGCGTATGCAAACACATAGATATGTAAACAGTCAGAGTACGGCGCTGCGGTTGGTGACGCCTATATAAGACAACAAGTGTCTGGCGCAGGCATTAGATCACTTACTGCTGCTACAATGGCTGATTATCGCGATTTAAGTGAATTTGAATGTGGTGTTACAGTTGTTCCACGAGAGATGAGACACAGCATCTCCGAGGTAGTGATGAGGTGGGGATTTTCCTGTACAACTATTTCACGAGTGCACCGTGAATATCAGGAATCCGGTAAAACATCAAATCTCTGACATCGCTGTGGCTGGAAAATGATCCTGCAAGAATGGGACCAATGACGACTGAAGAGAATTGTTCAATGTGACAGAAGTGCAACCCTTCCACAAATTGATGCGGATTTCAATGCTGGGCCATCAACAAGTGTCAGCATGTGAACCATTCAACGAAAGATCATCGATATGGGATTTTGGGGCCAAAGGCCCACTCATGTACCCTTGCTGAGTGCATGACACAAAACTTTTCGCCTTGCCTGGGCCTGTAAACACAGACATTGGACTGTTGATGATTGGAAACATGTTGCCTGGTCTGATGAGTCTCATTTCCAATTGTATCGAGTAGATGGACGTGTACAGGTATGGAGACAACCTCATGAATTCATGGACCCTGCATGTCAGCAGGGTACTGTTCCAGCTGGTGGAGGCTCTGTAATGGTATGGGGCATGAGCAGTTGGAGTGGATGGGACCCCTGATACGTTTAGATACATCTCTGACAGGTGAGGTCACACGTACGTACGCATCCTGGCTGATCACCTGCATCCATTCATGCATTCCAACGGACTTAAATAATTCCAGCAGGACATTGCAACACCTACACGTCCAGAATTGGTACAGTGTGGCTCCAGGAACACTCTTCTGATCTTAAACAGTTCTGCTGACCAGCAAACTACCCTGACATGGATATTATTGAGCATATCTGGGATGCCTTGCAACATGCCATTCAGAAGAGCTCTCCACCCCCTCGACTCTCACAGATTTATTGACAGCCCTGCAGGATGCATGGTGTCAATTCCCTCCAGCACTACTTCATACAGTAGTCGAGTCCATGCCACATGGTGTTGTGGCACTTCTGCATGCTCGCAGGAGTTCTACACGATATTAGGCAGGTATACCAGTTCCTTTGGCTCTTCAGTGTATAATCATTGTAATCATAAGTAACTCAGGCCCACAGAAAAAGAAACAAAACATGCTACTAATCATTACTATTTGAATCTATACAAGTTTAATATCCAATCTGCAGCTGTCCTTTCAAATACCACACATTTTCTTTATATTGTAGCAAATTTTCCCATTTTCTTATATTCTTCTATTATGGGGCAAGTCAAATGGAAACCGTAAATCCACAAAAAAACAAAACAAAAACATTTTCATGCCATTCATTATCCTTAACCATGCTATAAACAATGTGCAGAATGGTCTGTAGATGGCAGCATAGTGCAGCTGCATAAACACTCTCCTCGTCACATTACTGATATGAATATGGCTACCTTGCTTGATACTTGCACTAGGGAAGAACAGTGTTTTCTTACTTGGTTTTTGCTATGTGAAGGTGTGAAACCTAATGAAATTTGTTGAAGAATGAAGTTTCAATATTGTAATGTATGTTTGTGACAGAAAAAGTCTATAAATGGAGTAGAAAGTTTGTAAATTGTGTGACTTCAGTGCGAGATGCTCCTTGTTCAGGTAACGCACATCAAGTTGTGACCAGAGCGAACATTGGAGCAGTGGAAGCCACAGTAAGAGAAAACAGTCAGTTGACAATGAATGAAATTGTAGCAAGTTGAAACATTATTATGATTAAGTATACAACATGGTGTGCTCAGGTTAACAAGGATCCCGGTGCAGGCCAGAAGGGCGATCTTTTTTGCTTGGAGGCCCCCTGAGCAGAGCTTGAGATTGTGGGGCTCCCTGAAATTGGGCCCCAGTGCACAGCACCATCCAGTGCTCCAATAGCTACACCACTGGGTGTGCTTTAGTTTTAGAAAGGGTGTGAAAGATAGGTGTTATGTAGCAACATGATGATAATGTTTGTATAAAACTTCTGGAGCAATTAGAAGGAGAAGGTGATGTCTTCCTTGGGTACAAAAAACTAGGGTTGACTTCCACCAACTGGAAACAAAGGGAGTAAGCAAGGAATGTCACCATTCCTCATCTCCAAAACTGAAGGAGTTTTTTTTATTTTTTTTTTAAAAAAGAAAGGTACCACACTCACCAGTGCATCATACTCAGATCTCCTTAAAAAAAAAAAAGCTTCTTTGGCCTGTAATCAAATCAATGAGGATAATTGTCCACATCTCCTTTTGAAAGATGACATTTCAAAGCACTGTGTTGTGACAATAACAAACCTGCATTTTGTGTCCTCCTCATCCAGTATACTTGCCTGATCCAGTCACAAATGAGAAATGATGAATAATTTACCGAAAACGTTGAAAGAATTTAAAGATAAAACTTGTAGAGGGCAAATGTAGGTGGGTGCAGGATTTGGGGAAGATGGGGATGTAGGGAAATTGCCACCGGAGCCTGTGCTCCATTTAAATTAATTTTTTTTTAAAATTAAAATAAAAAAATTTGTATATATTTGGACTACTCAGAAAAGCAATGGTAGGAAATAGAATCCATGTTGATGAAGATATACACTATGCAGAGAATGAGTGGTACCGTAGTCTACCAAAATATTTTTTCTAAAGGAATTCACACAGTTTGTGAGAACCAAAGGATTTGTATAGTCTTATACTGAAAAGTTATAGTTTTTCATCAATTGCGTACAGTAAATAATATTTTAAAAATGTTTTGAGTTTTCATTGCCTCACCCTCATGTAACTCTTACATTTATGTATGATTTAAACTCCTCATGCAACTAACAAGCATATCTTGTTGCTTCTCTGACATGAACCATAAGTATCCTCCTGCTTTCAACTTCAGTAAATGATGGGTTTATTTCCTCTACCTTGATCCAATTCAGATGATATAATCAATGAATGCTGTTTCTTTGCAAGGAGACTGTAATTTTTCTATTGGAGCAATAAGTACACTATTAATTCTTATCCACCAGTAACAGTTTTTCATCGTTCACTGCCATTTTCAGCAGTTCAGTTTCATTCATCAAACTTTTGATTGGTACCTTTACATTTCTTCTGATTAAGTGCTACTTTTTAGATTATTCTATATTACACTGGTGTATTTGTATCTTGGTTCCATTTTATTGATAAGGTAAAAGTTGTATAAAACATTGTCAGGCCACCCATTCGGGAAGTGTGTCAATTAGATTTTATATCTTGAAACCAATTGTAGACTTCGCCATCCAGTAGAAGATCAAGTCAGATATCAGCTTCAAAATATTAATCAAATTGAGGCACTTCTTCAGTGGGAGATCAAGAAAGTTTTATACAATTCATATACTGGGAAAACCCATTGTTTTTTCAGCTCAGAAACTATCATGTTGAACTGTTCATTTCTGAGATGCATAATGTGATGTTTTTCTTTTAAATAACAAATTTCTGGTAAGACATTTAGCTAAATGTATATAAAAAAAGTTCTGGCTATGTATTCATCCAGTCCTATATTGACAATAATTCTTCTCAGGTATTCTGCCAGATAATTTTATCTTTCCAAAACATTTTGGCAGCAACCTCTGCTGCCTTCATATGCCGGGAAAAACTTAATTCTTACATTAGTTTTATATTATTTTAAAAATAGCACTTTATCAAAAATCTGTGATAAGGAAGACAGAAGAAAGAACAAAAGTTGCTTTACAGGTAGAGATGGCTGAATCCACCAAAATCAATCATAACTTCCACATTCATATCAAATGGAAGTATAGTACAATCTACAGTTTATTCGACAAGTGTTCTTGTTGAATAAACTGGACGCTTTATTCCAAATAAATCTCTCAAAAAGCGTTCTGCAGTTTAAGCTAGACTTTGCTATAATATTTTGCAAATAGACAAAAATTATATTTAAAAATTCATAGCAATTCTTGGCACATAAATGTTCCCCCATGTCCTGTTGGCTACTGGTAACATTTTGTACAAATAATAATTTTACAGATCAAAGTTTTTAGTTATTTGGTTCTTTATGGTGAGTTTCATGTGTTCATAAATACAATAATAAAATTTTACCGACAGACAATATAAATAAATTTGTTTTGGTAAAAATAACATTGTAAAACCTCTTACCAAAGTTGAAGGCATAAGAGGATGTCCATTAATTACATGAGCTCTAATGGGGTGGGGGAAGCATCTGTGAAAATCTCACCAAAGGGGAGGGAGTAGTGGGGGGTGGCGGCAGAAATCTCACACAACTTTTTATTTGAGACTACTGCCCTTCAAACAGTAAAGCCAAAAAAGAGGTCTCCAAAATCATGAGATAAATCTTACAGGGGGGGGGGGGGTCCCACAAGAAGGGTATGGGGAAAAAAACCGAGGACAATATTTCAGGTGAACTTACAGTCCTGTGAGAAAGAAAATAAAATATGCGGTAAGGCAAAATGATGTGCCCACAGTTAAGCTCATTCTCTCGATTTCAGTAATAACTTTAATAGAATTTGAAAATAAAAAATTGCGGTTTACTCAGTGTTAAAAACTTACAGGAGTAAGTCACCGAAATTGTGTGCAGTTTTGTAAGTCACAGCCAAATTTTAAATTCAACAATTAGGTGTTTGTCTTGCCTCCTCTCATCAGTTTTGGGAAATGTATTTATTTAGGTTATTAGAGTAGACTGAAACTATGTGAAAAGTCATGAGATGGTTACAACGTGTATTGGGCAGTGGAAAAAGGGAGCACACTTTTTTATATCTAAATTTTTTCTATAGCATCAACTACAAGAGAAGGAACTTATATAAAAGGGTCTAGTACACCCATATAGCAAGAGGAGTTTGGATTAAGCACAATTATAAGGTGGAAGAGGTTCTGGAATCGAAGATATATTTTAGAAAATTGTTCAGAACGTGAAAGCAGGATATTGATACAATTGAGAGGGAGCTGAACCAGTCTAAAAAGACAATACAAATGTGGTGATTATTACAAGAAAAGCACATAGCTTACAAATTACAAGAGGGAAGAAAGGACAATGAAACAGCAGAGCTCTATAGAATACAAGAAATAATCAAACAGGGAATGTGGGGGGTATTCACACGGACAAGAACAGGGAAGAGGACCTGAAAATGTGGAAATATTAAATGTCTAATTAGGTGAGGCTGTTAGGACCACCATGACAAGGTTGTAGGAAAAATATGCAACACCCTTTTCGGTGTTTTGACCAATAATTTTTGTAATGCCTAATTTGCATCATGGGAGGTCAGCCCCATTTTATTTATAATTAAGGCCCTTCTCTCCCAAAATTTATTTAAAATAAAATAATTGCACTTTAATATTATTAAATGCCTTGGTTTAATTTCTTCAAATTAATTTACAAAACCAACTTCACAGCTAATCTCTTAACTCTCCACACAGAGATTCTATATTCTTGTTGAATTCAACGATATTATTATATATTTACTACATTCTTATAAACACTACTGTCTGTGGAAGGCAGTTTAGAATTAAACATTTCATCTCTTCTTTTCTTACCAATTATTTATAATTAGTAAATTAATACACACACAAAAAAATCAATTAGGAATTATAATCAACAATGGTATTTGCACCGTGTACAACAGATATGTTGCCCCCACATCGAGGCACAACTAAATGATGGCACACATTTATTTGCCGAGATGTTCTTTAGTTTTCAAATCACTGTCTCTATCAGTCCACTTACTTCTTCCACTCACAACTTACATTTCGATGTCATTGAATCACTGTCTCATATTTACACAATGAAATTAACATATTTACAAACAAATACACCAATGCAGCATACTGTCTTTATCAGTCCTTCCTTGTTTATAATGACAACTATTTCTCCCACAACTCAGGTGACAATCACTATTTGCAATTACTACCTGTCACAATCTTTTGATCTTCCCTTAGGCGAGACTTATACAATTTCAAATCTACAACATTTCTCAATCCTAATCTTTTATTGACCTAGGATATGCCAGTTCAAATGAGCCTAATATCCGGTTTAGAAATGACCCTAAAAGGTCAGTGATATATTTTGAAAAATTTCTTTATTTCGGAATTTATTTCTCTGGATTTTTTTTTCATTCTCACCAGAACTAAATCTCCTACCTCAAACTCGGTCGGTTTTACCCATTTTTCATACCGCCTCTTCCTATCTTTAGCTTTCTTCTTCATTATACTTTCATCACATTTTATCAGCCAGTGTTATGCCCCCATAACATTCTGTTTTTTCCTTTTAGCCCTTCCTCATATACTCCATGAATCTTAGTTATCCTATCCATTTGTAATTCCATCAAAATTTGAGTTTTTAGTCTCTTGCTTAGTTTCCCGGTTGCCCCCATGATCTGAATGTGGTTTACCGGCATTTCCGTCACCTTATATCTTGCTATAATGTTTTCATACAATGTGTGTGATATTGCCGTCAGGTCGCTTCCGGAATCTATTCCAAATCATTTTATTCCAAATATCTTCACATCAACTAATGGCTGTCTTATTTTATCCTCTAAAATGTCATTCATTTCTTCACTTAACAAATCTTTCACAATTTCTTCATGCGACCATTTATCTCTTTGCAACTCTGGCAAAAATTACCTCTTTAAATTGTTTACATTATACCGCTGTCGGCCGTCTTCTGTTGTACCCTGTACCAACAATTTCTTGCATCTTTCTCTATGGCTGAAATCAGAACAAGTTGCGACTTCGTTATTTTGCTGCGCTGACGCGTTCGTACTGTTTGGACTACCTTTTGTTGCATTTTCAGGCGCTCTTCTCTGTGACACACCTGGAGTTTACTTCTTCGTCGATACTCTTTAAAAAATTATTCTTACTTTATTTCCTTCATTTTCATTGGTTTCACTATTAAACCTATTTTTTTCAATTATATCTTCGCCCGTTTCATCGTCACTACTCCACGTACTATCACTGTCAATGCGTAGAAGTAGTTCATTTCTTTTGCTGCACAAATTTCCTTCTACGAACACATCTTCTTCCAACTTATGTAACTCCGTCACTCTCCTTACTCCATGTTCTGCACCACCATCTTTGCCATTATCATCATGTACACTGATTCTGGCCAACTCCGATATATACTCATTTTCCCACTTGCTTTCGCTGTCCACTGACATGGTCCCAAAGTTGTTGTTATTCATCCTATGCAAACATTCCCACCACTTTAGATATTCTTCTTTGCTAGATTGCTTTGTCCGGTAGTCATTGTAATCATTTACTGCTTTTTTTATCACACATATTGGATGGTCCTGCAACCACTGTATCCGCCACTGATAGGACCTTTACAGTTGCGGGCTTAAGTTTTCCGCTCCTTTTTCCTTGTTTTGTTGCCTGTTACCTTTCATTTTCATGTACATAATTTGTTTGTATTGCGGTCGCTGATTTCCCCGTCCGTTCGATACATAACCACGCTCATTGCCATTGTTAGTGTTGCCTTCAAACTGTCGCATGTCACTTCTGTCTTGCCGATTCACCTGTCCTTCTCCTCTTCCATGCACATTATCTCCTCTGTATGGCCAATTATTTGATTTATCATCAAGATGTCTGTCCCCATAATTTTTATTCTCGTAGCCGTTGTCTCGGTGACCTTCCACATTGTATTCGTACCTTTCGTTACACCGATCTACCCGCTCAAGTGCATCTAAGAAATCATGAATCCTATCCCACTGATTAACAACTAGTTTATCTTGCACTTGTTTCGGATGTTTCTGCAATAATATTTCGATCTGCTCCCACTGGTTGATCCAAATAAAGCAATTCCTTTTGCATTGCTTCGCAAAAATCTCGCATCTTCCTGTTGCGTCTGCCAAAACGAGGAGAATTGTAAAAATCACTTTCACTTTCCTCTGCATTTGTGCAGACCAAAATTTTTCGCGAAATCTTCTCAAGAATTCATTGTAATCATTGCACTCTTCAGCTACTTCACAGCTCCAGGAAAAAGCTTCATCCTTCATTTTACCTCTGACATAGTGAATCTTCTCTATATCTGACCATTCTAATGGTAAGTCTTTATCATAGATCTTTATCAAATCTGCAGGGTGAATATTTCCGTTCGGTTTAAAAACTGCATCAGGTAACTTCGGCGGAGTATACATATTCACCGTTCCGGTAACAACCGTGCTAGGTCAGCGTTCAACCTTTTCCAATCTTTCTTCCACTTGATTGAATCTAGAACCAATATGTTCAATTTCAATTTCAACTTCACCTATCTTTTTTCCTACTCCTTCATCAATCTTCAATTGAATGATACTGCCTGCAGTTTGTTGCTTCACCAAAATTATTTCTTCCCGACATTCTTTTTGACTTTCAAACATGACTCCTCTGATGTTTCCGATAATGGCGTTTTGTCTTTCATTATTATTTGCTGTACGTTGATCCATTCTCCCGGCTACTTCTTGTCTAACCTCTTCTTGGAAATGTTCTAATTCAGCCCGCACCTCTTGCTTCCAATTATCTTGAATTCTCTTCATCTCATCTCTCATAACCTGGAAACTTTCTACATTCTTCTTTTGATTTAACATAATTTCTATTTTCAATTCCTGAATTGCTCTTTCCTGATTTAACATAATTTTTGTTTCCATTCTTTGACTTGTTTTTTCTTGATTTGACACAAGTTCTGTTCTCATTTCTTGAATTTCGATTTTTCTGTCTATGGCTTGATTTAATATCATTTCTTGGAGTTGCTTGAAACATTACATGAACTGTTGGGGATCTACACTCCTTTCTCGAGCATCAGATGTTCGACTTAATTCTGGTGAGATTGCGTCATTTACATCATTATCTCGCCCATCGTCACTGTTCCTATCATTTAACCCATTACAACCATCATTACTATTAATATTACTGCTTTCAAAATACTCTGCAACCCCTTTTACCTCAGCATTAATATTTGGACTGCTAGCCAATTCCACTTGAACTACTATTACCACTTCGGACTCTAAATGCATCTTTATTGTCAAAACTAACATTTCCAGAACTACTCGTCTGCCATTCTGACGTATTATTTTGGTCCTCACCCAAATCAATTTGCGCATCCTCTCTAACCAATTTAAGGCAACTGTTTTCCATCTTTGCAACAAATTAAAATAATTTAGAAACAATAATAAATTTTATTACGTGGAATCAAAAAAACCGATAGTATTCAACAATAACTGCTCTCAAATTTATACAGCACAACACCAATAGTACAACGATGTATTGCAACGCCAATAATACTATGCATAGACTTGAATATTGGACCACAAAAACACTTAAAAAATTTCGTAGTATCTATAATGCATACAGAAATGCACGACAGAAATATCAACAGCCCACTTGGTATAGCACTGCAAATAAGCAACCATGTACATGCAAACACATACACACACAAAAAATCAGTTCTTTACAGTTATGATATTCCTCGAAAAATAAATTTCCCCCTGATTATTTTGTTTTAAAAACTTGTATTACTCTTTTGTCTTAGCTACAGTCTTCCAAAGACGCCTATAACCTATTTTAAACATGCTACTGCAATTTTACAATCTTTTAAATTTTTTGACATTCGTTAATTTAATTACTTTCTGACAATCTGTCTTTACTTAATTCATTGCAAAACAACAGTTCTTACATCACCGTTACAATTTAATTATAAATTCTGATTGTAGTCTTTACTTTTGCAAGTTAGTTTCTAACAATTTAACTTTATTTTCTTGCTGACTCAGTTCTTGCCTCAATTACAAATTGCTTTAATACTTCTTCTTTTTGTTGAATATGAGACCACAAGTCCAAAGAGAACTGGAATCTGTACTTGCCAATCTGCACCGATCTGCTCCACTTCGTCCTCAGAAAAATCATTGATGAACCGATCCGGGCAGTGTCGCCAAATGCAACACCCTTTTTGGCGTTTCGACCAATAATTTTTTTTTTTATTTTTTTTTTTAATGCTTAATTTGCTCATGGGAGGTCAGCCCCATTTTATATAGAATTAAGGCCCTTCTCTCCCAAATTTATTTAAAATAAAATAATAGCACTTTACTATTATTAAATACCTTGGTTTAATTTCTTCAAATTAATTTACAAAACCAACTTCATAGCTAATCTCTTAACTCTCCACACAGAGATTCTATATTCATGTTGAATTCAACGATATTATTATATATTTACTACATTCTTATAAACACTACTGTCTGTGGAAGGCAGTTTAGAATTAAACATTTACATCTCTTTTTTTTTTTTTACCAATTATTTATAATTAGGAAATTAATACACACACACAAAAAATCAATTAGGAATTATAATCAACAATGGTATTTGCACCGTGTACAACAGATATGTTATAAATATCAGAGTTATTAGGAGTTTTAATTAAGATAAAAAATTAAATTTAGATTAAAGGAGATAAAAACGAGAAATTTATATCAGAAAATAGTCCAAACTAAGAGGATTAAAATATATATGGGTTCCTAAAGAAAACTTAAGACTATGCATCCAAGACTGTGCATCTATGAGATAAACGAGATTTTGGGAATGGTTTGTTGTCATTGTCTTAGTTGTAAAGGAAAACCACCAGATTTGATACTGTAAGAGACTTTACGGTTGATCATGTAGAAAGCTTTTTAAAGACTAAATTAAGTTAGAATAGATAGGAGAAGATATCAAGGAGTTTACATAATTATTAAAATTTAAATGATTAAATTCTCTTCAAGATATTAATTTTTGAAGGTTTTTACTGTTGTCACAAGGTGACGATTTTGTGGTGTGAGCCACAGCCATAATAGGTTTTAGTTCAGTCTACAAGCAGATGTAATTGAGTTAGGTTTGTGCATGACTCACGCAGCTAGTGGGGGCGCGTGGCGGTAACATGTCTCGATATTGTGGTTGTAATTCTTTCATAATGGATAGGGGGTATGATGAGAGTTTGTCCTCACTCGTGAATGTGCTTAACCTGCTAATATTTTATGGAGAAGTAGCCTGATTGCCATTATAAATCTGGTACCAAATTTTGTAAAGGAGAAACGATTTGGAAGAATATAGACTTTTTGTAACTCTGATACTGTGTACTGAAAATTTATTTTAAATCTCCTTTCATGTTTAAGGGTGTCAATCATGTGGCAGCTGTGTTGTTAAAATTTTAAAGGTACCAGAGGTCTAACAGTCATGAACATTAATTATTTTTCATCAATAGTTGGAACTCTATTGTTTGCTTAACCCAAAGTAACAGCAGAAGTTTCACGATGTATACCAGATAAACGAAAATGTGAAGAGACAAATACAATGAATAGCAACTGACCAATGTATCCAACTACATCAGAACTGCCTTCGAGAAAAAACTGTAGTTTATAAACCAGCACCATACATTTAGCGAGTTAATTTGTGGCTTTTTCAACTATCGAGTTAATGGGCAAAGAAGTTGAAATTAACAGTATAGTTCTTGATTTCTTTGAGGCAGAGGAACAGAATGAGCATTAGGTGGGGGTAAACCAAGAATATGATTTATTTGCAGGAAGAATTCTTGTGATGTAGGAAGCAAAGAATCAGGGTATATAAAGCTGTAACAGGAAAGGTGAAGGAGACCAGGAGTGCCACAGAATAGTTTTTGGAACAACTGTGAGACAGAAGTTGAATAAATGAAATTGAGTGTACGCATCTGGGATATTTATCACGTAGTTTCATTTGCAAATATTTATTTGATATCACACGGGACAAGAACACTGAATTATTAGTAAGGAAAGAGCAACATCTGCAAAAAAATGTACTATATGAAGTTTTTATAATGTAAGAGAAATTTATGAATCTCACAGCATTTGAAGATAAGGTCGCGATTTGTTTCTTGAAAGTGATAGGCATCAAAGGGATTGAAATTCATCAAATTTAAGTTGTTTATGAAGGAGTTGCCTACTGCTTACCAACAGCCTCTGAAAGGAGGGCAGCAAGAGCAGGGAGTGCTCCAGGGCACCATCTTTCCCTTGGGGTTGAAAACGGCTCCTAAAGGCGAATGAATATGAAATGATCAAGAGCATGGGGATGCAGAAGGCAATGGGAAACCACTGCATTAAAGACCCTAAGGGTATCCCCATGCCATGTAATCCTCTCAAATTATATTGGCTTCTTCCTATGTAAAATATTCTGGAGGTAAAATGGTCCCCAAATTGGATCTCTGTGTGGGGACTGCTCAGGGAGGGGTCATCAGAATGGATAGAAACATTCTACGAGTCAGAGTGTGGAATGTTAGAAGTCTGAATAGGGCAGGTGGATTAAAAAACTTAAAAATGGAGATGAGCAGCTTAATTTAGATGTGGTTGGGATTAGTGAGATTAAATTGAAGGATGCACAGGATTTCTGGTCTGAGGAACACAGGATAATTAGCACACAAGCTCTCATTCGAGTGATTGGTGTAGGATTTGTAATGAATAAGCGAGTAGGGAAACGGGTGAGGTACTGTGAACAGTTTAGTGACAGGATTATTTTGATGAGGTTAGATACTAAGCCTGCCCCAAACATATTAGTACAAGTGTACATGCCAATGTCAGAAGAAAATGATCAAGAAATAGAGAAAATATGGGCTGAAATTGAAGAATTAATCCAATAGGTGAAAAGGGGGAGGGAAATCTAATAATCATGTGTGATTGGAATGCAGTATTGGGAGAAGGAAAAGAGGGCAATACTGTAGAAAGTTTTGGTTTGGGAGAAAGAACTGAGCGAGTAAGCAGGTTGTTAGAATTTTATGAAAGATATAAACTAGTCGTGGCGAACGCACTATCTAAGAATCATGCTGGAAGAATATACAGTAGAACACCAATTATCTGAATCAATTGGGACCAGACCCCATTCGGATAATAAGAAATTTGGATAATTGGATTTTTTCCAAAAAAGGGTCTATTTGATTAATTATTGGATGTATGTTGAAAATGGGAGTAAAACTGCTTTTAATAGGCTATTTGGCAGTATTCAAAATATATTACAAATTGTAGTCATTCATGTAGATTAATGCTTAAGTAAGCTATTTTTGTTAAATTTGAGAAGAAAGATAAATTGTTTTTAATTAAAAAAGTGAAATAAAAGTCAAATTTTTCTTGCCTCTTGTCACGTGACAGAAAACGCTCTGGGATTGGAGATCGCTTTAGTGATGCCAGCTGCCTGTAGGCGCTACGGCTGCGTATGGAGTGTCTCCCGGTATCCAAATTTTCAACTATTTGTTGCTGGTTATCTCTTGTTACTAATGAGATTTGTGTTGAATATAAAATGAAGAACAATTTGTAGAAGCCCACAGTGGAAAAATACCGAAAATTATTTGTCGGATTAGCTATAGAAACAACTACTGACTTTTATTCTTCGGAGCTTGAGAATGTAATAACTGTAATTCGAGAATCATTTATATTTAAACTGGAGGTACATATTAACAGAAATCCTTCATAAGAATGACTAAAATTTTAAATTATGTTAGCTGTTTTAGGAGATATTTGTGAGAAAAATGCAAGTGTAGTATAAGGTAAGCACAACAGTTAGATAACTGGATGTTACGGACAATATTTCTTAACTGCGGATAAATAATTATAGATAAATAATATTTTTTTTCCCAACGAAACTGAATTTATTGTTTATTTATTTACCAACCGCATTCACTTCACTGCATGCAGAAACTGAGATATTTAAGTGTTCACTATTAACGAGAAGAAAAGTAACGATGCCATGATGTCCAGGTAGCTGCATTAGGATAATATTATTTTCATTTGTACATTTTTTTTCTGTTTGCCGTTTGTTGATTTACAGAATCATGTTGTTATTAGAAGAAGTCATAAAATGACATGCAAACGTATGAAACATAAATTGCTGTCATACAAGAAAACTTATATATAAACATAACCTCCTGCTTCTAATTTCGAAACATACAAGAGATACATTATCATTGCAACAAAACCCAAGTACTTGGTGATGAATAATAGGATTTATTTTAACAATAACATTGCACACTAATCTCGTAACAATTCCGGAATGCTTTGAATACTTTTTGTTGGAATTTTTACGAGACGATACAACTGTATGTTGCCTTTCTGACATAAATGCATCTATTTAAGCAGTATTTACTTTTAATGTGCAAGTAATTTTCAGTTTTTAAAACTTTTTATCAGTGTGCAAGTAACGTCCAGTTTCAGTTATGAAGTCATTTTAGTTATGTATCAAATGTTTATAATACAATTGCTATCCAAAAATTTGTGAAACATACGGAAAAAAACTAAGGTTTTGATGGATTTTAGAAAAAGAATATGCGACACTACCAACAGCAACTAGTATGTAATGAAAACGCTCACAAATAAAAAAAATATTCCAAAGCGAGGATCAAACCTAAGAACCCTAACTTTACTGATACTCGCCTTGAACAGCTTACTACATTATCTCAAAGAAATTATGGTGCAAATTATATTTACAGTAAATGATATGCAACTTGCTTGCAATGTCGTCTGGGTTTCTATGAGCAAGTTGCATCGACTTTTTTTCCTATTTCAGCTAATGCGGGAACACTTATGTTTATTTGGAGAGTTTTTATTGTTGTGGTTGCAGATTGATGTACTACACACTATTCATAAACCATATTTCCAACCATTTATACACAAATTCAGAGAAACAACCCAAACGTTACTTATGGAGAGTGAGTGCCTGCTGGCACGTGACGTTGTGAGTGTTGTTGGCCCACACAAGGCAGCCTCAAGTACTCTAAATTTTAATGTTGAATTTTACGTAAAATAAGCACTTTTGTCAAAAAATAAATAGTACCTGGTAAATAATGTGTATCAATAAACTATTTAAAACCATTTTCAAAAAATAGTCAAATTGCCAATTAATTAAATGAAAAGGCAACACTTTTACATGTTAAGCATACTTACAAGTGCTGTACATTAGTACAGTATGTACGTACTGTACTGTAAATAAGTCATTGCTTGGTGAACATCTCGGTCAAAGTGAGCTGTTTCACTGTACTCATCCGTTTTTGGGTAGCCTAGTCGTGCAAACTCTTGACAGTGAGAAGTTGCAAGTGGTCACACTCACACTGACGCTCCATTCACATCAATGCAGATGGTCCCGTGTCTGTTTCAACTTCGATATTAAGGTCAACTTCTTCCTCGACACATTCTTCTCTCATACTTTCAATAAGTTCATCATCATTTAGAATTACATGCCCACGGTCAGATGAATCTATATCTTTGGCACTAACTTCTGAACATACAGGAATTTTCAAAAGAATGTTACTGAATTCTTCAAGTGACACGTCATCCACATCTTCTCCTGTCTTTTCCCTTTCTTTTTCTTGAGCTTCTTTTACTTTTTTATTCTTTCCCTTCTCTTCTTCAGTTGGTATGCCTTTCAACTTGTTCCATGCTCGTCTTACTGCAACTGCCTTTTCCAAACTGCAAGCTTCCGCCACCTTGTAAGCGCCATCTTTCAAATTTATTTTTCATGGTTAGCCAACACACCTTCTTTGTCTTCACCCTCCATCAAAAGTTTCCCTAAAATTGTCTTCTGTAATGGCGTTTCATGGCTTCGATAACAGACTGGTCCATTGGTTCAACAAGCTTATGACGTTTGGCGGTAAAAAGGTTGTTTTTAAACTGGCCATTCCCCCTTTCCATTGCATTATCAACAACCAAAAGCACTTTACTTCCTTCTTTGCCAAGAAATTTTTGGTGCTTTTTCACTTCAGGGATGAAAATTTTGCGGTACCACTCAGTAAACAATGCTGCAGTCATCCAAGCTTTGGGTTGGTTTTTATAAAAGAGGGGAAGTTTTTTCGCAGTTCATTTCCATATTAATTAAAAAAGCAATTCGGATAATCAGCGATTCAGATAATCAGAGTTCGGATAATTGGAGTTCTACTGTACATGGAAAAGTTCAGGGGATACAGGCAGATACCACGTAGATTATATATCATGGTCAAATAGAGATTCAAAAATCAAGTTCTAAACTATTAAGCATACCAAGGAACAACCATAGACTCTGGCCAAAATCTGATAATTATGAAGTGCAGGCTGAAATTCAAGAGAATAAAGAAGCAATACAAGCAGAACAGACTGGGGATGAATAAACTGAAAAAATCTATCGTTAGAGAAACGCTGGTAGAAATGGAATAGGTGGGTCTAAGAAGATGTTAGGTGGGATAAAATGTTCTAAATTTTAAAGACATTAGATCTAAAATATTGAGGTAGAATAATATAATCTTTATTAGAATCAAGTAGCTATAATAAAAGTAGAGAATCATGAGAGGTAAAAAGGGTGTGAGCAAGGTTGTAATCTATACCCATTAATACTTAAGTTGTATGGGAGTGAAAGAAAGATTTGAATGTGGCATATGTGTTCATGGAGAAAAAATCAGTGTGCTACAATTTGCTGATGACATTGTCTTGTTAGCAGAACAGGTTGAGGATATGGAGAAGTTACTGAATATCATGTACAAAATACTTATGGATGATTTTGTACTAAATATGAACCAGAACAAACAAAAGTGATGAAATGTAACAGAAATGATACAAATAACTGTAGATTAAATATAAAAATAGGGTCAGATGCAATAGGAGAAGTTATCTAATTTTGCTAGTTGTGAAGTAAAATTACAACTGATGGCCAAAGCAGGAATGATGTTAAAAGCAGAATAGCACTTGTGAAAAGAGCATTCATGGAAAAGAGAAATCTTTTAGCTTCAAATGTTGTACTAGGTATCAGAAAGATCTTTTAAAATTCTATGTGTGTAGAACAGCACTTTATGGCAGCAAAGCTTGAACTTTAGGAATATCAGAAAGAAAGAAAAATTGAAGCATTTGAAATGTGGTGCTATAGAAGGATGCTGAAAATTAAGTGGATGGATAAAGTACAAAATGAACAAGTTTTGGAAATGATGGGTGAGGAAAGAAGTTTGTGGATGAGTATTACAGAAAGAAGAGACAGGATGGTAGGTCATATTTTGAGACATGTAGCATTGGTTAACTTGTTGTTGAAGGGAACAGTCAAAGGTAAGATCTGCAGAGAAAGACAGATTAGAAGAAACAGTAAGTGATTTAGTAGTACAAAGATAAATGTGATTTCTTTAAAAAAAAGAATGCAATGTATGAGACTAATTGCTGGATGAAAGTAAGATAATTTGCTAAAATACTTATGGGTCATTCCATGTGAATTAAAAAAAACATTTTGACACCCACTGATAAAGATTTTGATGAAACTTGGTGAGTTTAGTCCTCTTATATAGAAAAGTATACACATCAATTATTTGTTCTCACTTTGGTTTAGTTTTCATTTACAGCCAATCAAATTTTTAATGTTTGGTATTTTCCAAATTCTGACAATTCTGCTCTTTGAGTGAAAATAATTTATATTTCATTTATTTTTCAACTAATGTTTATGTAATATTAATGAAAGCATGAGGAATGTGAAAAAATTCCAAGTAATATTTTAAAAATAGAACAAAAAAATAATTTTCATGAATTTTTTCTGAAATTGTGTAATGCGTTAAAGTCAATATCAACGGAAGGGAATATAATAACCCCAAAAAAATATGTTAATATGCGATTCAAATTACGAGTGGTAATATTCTACCACTGAGATATTCAACACCTGGTGCCTGATATGAAGAGAATTTCAACAACGATGGGAACTATGTAGAAAAGTAGTTTAGTGTGCGTATTTCAAAGAGCAATAAAAATAACTTTAAATATGTTTTAGGAACTGAATCTGTGGATATCTCTTGTATTATAGCAGGTCAGATATTGTGGGAAGAATTAGTAGTCGTACCTAGAATGGAAGTAATGACCATGATTATATATTAGTACTTGGTTTCAGTCACTATGTAATGGGAAAGTTTTCATTTGCTGAACTATATACGTGAAACAGTGAAAGAATTTAAAGTAAAACTGCACTTAAGCATAAGCATGAACAAATGCATATTGAAATAAGTTTAATCTCGATTAACATAATTACAATAAAAATAATACTAACTTACCACAGCAGATAGCCTAATGGTAATGGAGCAGGCATATTATATGAAAACCTTTCCTGTAATTATTAGTTTTATAATAGAATATGCTTTATCTGTCACAACGTGATCATACTGTCTGCTACACTTCATTTAGTTTTCCTAATATTTTTTTGAAGAGTGGTTGGGGAGATCAGTGACTAAGGTGCATGCTTTCAAAAGTGTTTGGTGATGACCATAGTTCGAACCCTTGTGGGGCCACAAATTTTTTAGATTTGTGTTTGATCATATGGGCTGTGGCAGGACAATCCATGGTTCAGATTTCACATTAACCTGTAGGTCCCAGCAGAACAGAACTGACTGTCCTACCTTTGACACAATGGATTAGTATACCACCTTCGAAGTGATCCAACCAACCTTCAGGTTGTGGAATAACTTAGTTTTTCCTCTTTTTTTCCTTTCCTTTTGTTCAATTCAAAATTGTGAAAACACACACAAACACCAAAAAATAAGTTGTGTATTGTACAAAATGATAAAAGATTAACTGGAATGTTTCGTGTTAAAACATAGAATTCAAGCATCATACAATAATCTAGACCTATAAATGAAATCTTTAATTTATCTGACGTTGGTGGTGTTAGCATCTCATTCTCTTTTCATAAAGATATTGATTATGTTATGAACTTTCTGATGTCTGCAATGCCATTTGTTTGGATATTTAAACACAGAAATTAACATGCATGACATGTGATAAAAAGTCAGAAGCTTGGTCATGGAGGGTAGGAGAGCCAACTGTGTATTTATTGGCCAGCTGAAGAGTCCAATGGGTAAGTAATTGCACATGTGCATAATCTTTCCAATGGAAGAGCTGAATTGATTTATATTTTCAAGTAACAGCCCACACCACATGTGGATGGGTAAATAAGTTAACATGCTGGAAGTGCTGGCTTATGTGACTTCTGAACTTAGGACACAAGAGAAAAATGTTCAAACAATAAATCTCGTTCTAAAATGGGTAAACAAAGGAACAGAAACATATGTATTGTTCTTGTTAATTTTAGGGAAACAAGAACATTTCTAAGTGGTAAGCAAGACTTTTGTGAATGGAAATACATCTGTTAAGAAAATCCACTGCTAGGACCACCACTGAAAGTGGATGAAAAGCTTGAAAATGATCAATGCACATCAAACAAGCTAATTTGCATGAGCATCTGCTCATGCAAACTGATAAATCCACACATTTCTTTTTAATGCAAATTTTGGCATGTGCCAGTGATTCTTAATGCTTTGGCCCCAGAGGCAGATCCATGATTTTGATTTTGGGGGGGGGGGGGGCACTAGGATTTGGTTTGGGGGGGCTTTGACTTGGGCGAGGAGCGGGTGCCGACAGAAATCTCATTATTCCAGATTGTTGCCCTTATAAAAACAGTAGAGCAAAAAAAAGTCCCCAAAATCCATGTCGTCGGGGGTGACCTTGGTGCTTTTGGGGTGGCTTCAGCCTCCTAGCCCCCCCCCCTCTCCCCCTGGATCCGCCACTGTTTGGCCCCATATTCGGAACCCAACTTGTGATCCAGATTTCGGTTCCAAAGTTTCCCGAGACCACTGCAGGTGATTGCTGGAACGCCTCCTACAGAAGTTCCATGGCTGAATTCCTATCCATTCCTTACATCCAGTACTTTTGCACCTCTAATGGCCTCGACACTGACAAGGTATAAAGCTGTAAGCAAAATAAAAAAAATGGAGGAAAAGGCTCTACTCAATTTAAACAGCACCCACTGAGTAATGATAAAATAGATGACATAGTTGAACATTGCAGGGACATGAAAGCAGTGCCATATATGGATCTATACTTCATGCCAAGCATAATAGATAATCATACGTGGTGCTTTTATTATATATCATCAACAAAACACCTTAGCTCTAAACGGAGTGTACTGCGACCATTGCTATTCATTATTATAATGTAGTCAGAATTTAGGTTGTTTGCTGATGACATAATGGTATATAATCAGTTCAAAATGGAAGAAGACTATGAATAGCTGGAGGGTGACCTGGATAGAATATCTAACTGGGTAGGTCAACATAAAATGATTATAAATGTTGAGAATAGTCAGCTTATTAGGTACACAGATAAAAAACTAAGGGCTGTTTAGGATTATAGGATGGGTACAGAATTGATTGTTGAGTACTTGTGTGAATATCTTGGTATAACATTTGATAGTAAACTCAACTGGGAAGCACACATTGGGCAGGTGGTAGGAAAACTTTACAAAATCCTTCATTTACTGGAGAGGGTGATTAGGGGATGTGCCAGAGAAGTGAGAAAATTTGGTTACAAATCTTTGGTCACACCAAAGAACTATATCACAATGACAGAGCATAAATCATTAAATGCTTTACACCACAGAGATGACTTAGTAATTTTACCAGCGGTTAAGGGAAACACAACTGTTCTCCTTTTCGCGGTACAGTATGACAAAAAGGTGATGAGCCTACTTGATGATGCTTCTTACATACCATTGGATGCCAACCCTACCGCAAAACTTGTGAGGAAGACGATGGCTCTCATCAAGAAGGCCAAGCCACCGGAAGAGGTGACCAGGAGAATCAAGCCACGTGCTGCGAGACCGCCGAGACTATATGGCTTGCCCAAGATCCACAATCAGGGTGTACCATTAAGACCTATTGTCAGTGTCATTGGGGCACCAACTTACCAGCTTGCCAAGTATCTGACACGCCTTCTTAACCCCTTTGTGGGTCGTTGCTGTCATCACATCAAGAACTCAACGGAATTTGTGGAGACCATCCAGTCTCTAACAGTTTCAGGTACTGACATCCTGGCTAGCTTTGATGTGGTATCGCTCTTCAACTGCATACCGGTGGGTGCCACAATTGACCTGATAAGCCATCATGTTGAACCAACCACCACAGACCTCTTTGAACACTTTCTTACATCCACCTATTTCTTGTATGGAGGGAGTACTATGAACAATTCGACAGAGTGGATATGGGGTCACCACTCTCTCCGGTAGTAGCAAATCTCTTTGAGGAGGATTTTGAAGAGAGGGCACTAGAAAGTGCCACCCTCAAACCTTCTTGCTTCTACCGTTATGTCGATGATACTTTTGCTGCGTGACCACATGGTATTCAAGCGTTGGATGAATGCCTCGACCATCTCAACAGTATCCACCCTAATATTCGCTTTACCAAGAAGGTAGAGAAGGACAGGTGCCTCCCATTCATGGATATCTTGACAAAGCGGCTGGTGTGGTAGGGAATAAAAAGTATCTTCTGGCCTCCCGCCAAGACACATGATATACTGTGTTCGGTAAAAGATTACTTGGGCTTGAGGACACCATACCATGTGAGTGTATATCGGTCAGACCATCAGAATGATCGAAGAGTGCCTTACTGAACACAAACGACACCTAAGGCTGATGCAACTGGAAATGTTTGCTATAGCTGAGCATGTCTTCAATGAAGAACACAGGGCAGAGTTCGACAAGACAGTAGTTCTGGCTAGGGCCTCTTCCTTCTGGGACTTGGTCATAAGTGAGGCGTTGGAGATCCGGCTAAATGACAACTACATAAATAGGGATGGCAGGCTCTATCTGAGCGAAGCCTGAGGACCAATCATTTGCAATCTCCGAATTGAGCGAAGCAGGTCTGCACAACAGGGCATAGAGGGTGCAAATGACACCAGTCAGGCGCCACAGTGGACTGCAGATTAAGCTAGCACTTGAAGCCAATCAGAGAGGACCCACCAGCATTGCAGACCTCCATCGCAAATGACACTACAATAATTCATCATGAATCTTAATAAAGATAATTCAAATTGGTCTTACTACATTGTTTTTGCTTGGATTCTTTCAAAAGAGATCTAGTTTAACAGACTACTCAGCAAAGACATTTTGAAACTATTTTTGCAAAATTATCACAAAAATATGAGAAAATACCTTGGCTTTCAGAGTGTGGATCCCTCAGTTTACCACCTTTTCTTCTCACTTTTGTGTATTCTGGTTCTTTCTGCTGTAAGACAGTAAAACATTGTTACATTTCCTACATTTCAACATATAGAAATAAATTCATAATATTTTGATTTAACAGCAAAGCATCGATAACGTAATATTATTTGCATTATATTGTTCATATCATTAAGTAATTACACATGAATAGAAAGAAAATATGTAAACACTCACATGTCTGAATTTATAGCTTTCAGCTCCAGAAAGCTTAGGATCGTGGTATACAAATGATCCTCGAACAGAATGATAAGGACCACTGTATACATTACCACTATATGTGCTTTCACTGTATTGTGGTTTAGCTAGCTGAAATGTTGCATAGGGACATATATCTTCAATGTAGTCTGAAAACAAAATGTACACAACTGATCAGTTTTCCTTCGATCTCTTTGTGCAACATGATTAATGTAGTTTTTAGCTTCAATGTATTTAAAGACAATATACTCTTAAATTACTTTGATTTTTCTGAGCTTTAGTTCACAATTTCTTCAAAAATGATAAAGGAAGTAATGTAATTGAAAATGAAAAGCTAACTCCACCAGATATGACAGATCTCTAGACTGATGGCTATGAAAACTTTATCATTTTTTTATGGAATAAAGATAAATTATACCCAACACCTGCCAAAGTTGAATGAAAGATGCAGCAGCAACAAAAAATATAATCAACAAACACACAAAAAACCACACTTTTTTTTTAGGGGGAAAACCCAGAAACATGTGACTGAGATCATGCATTTAACACATTCCTTTTTTTACCTTTAATTACAACATATTATCTTATTCAAAATATTTTTATAATTCTGTGGCAGGGAATAAAGGCTCAAAAACATTTTGTGTTAATCATGCACTTTTTGATATACACTCCTGGAAATTGAAATAAGAACACCATGAATTCATTGTCCCAGGAATGGGAAACTTTATATACACATTCCTGGGGTCAGATACTGTAAGGACAAAGACTGATACCGGGGTTACAGCATAGCCTAAGTGCCTTAACTTACACTCTTGATGATGACTCACAGTTCTCTGTAAAACTTACGAAATAATTTTGATTTGACCATGTAGCCTGGATAGTTCAACTCGAATGCTTCAGGTCGCCACAATATTTGTTGACCCACAAATATTGAAAAGGTTATCAGTTAACTACCAAATAACAACAGTTCACTTTTAAAATTCTTCAAATTTATTCAAACAAAACCAAAAGTTCAAAATAGCATTCTAAAAGTTGATTTGGCTAATCGAACACTCTTTTCCCAAAGTTTGCAAGTTGTGGAGAGAAACTTAACTGACCAAACCCCTTTAGGAAATTTAAAAGTTCATGTTAGTTATTAAAGTTAAAATATGACACGACACCCAACATGGTCGCAAACAGTTTACTGACGAGCAAGCCAGTCACGACACTATGATGAAACCGAAGTAAAGTTCCTTCACATATTGTTCCCACAGCTCAGGCCAGACGAAACCGAAAGTAAGAAGTGACAGACTACATTTTCTAAGTTCTGATTTTACAAATCACTGGTCAAGTCATGCACGTAGTTGCTCGATCACTTCCCGGCGTACGAATGAGACAAACGTGTGCTAACCGCACGAACTATTATAGCCCTGCGCGTGCTTATGACCTTGGCAAATCTTTCTTTAATTAATATCTTTAAAAGTATACGATAGTTTAATCTGAGATTTTTACAGGGACATTCTATCATCCTGTTCTATCGATTTTAATATAATTTACTATTCCAAAAGGTTTCTATTGTCTTAACACTAAATTCGTCACGTGACCAATCTTGGCGGACTTTGTGGACTTTCCCGAAACTCTCACCCGACAATCAATGACAATCAATTTTCAAAAACTTAATTTCCGGACAAATGCTTAAACTTTTTATGAAAAACCATATATGCATGAAATCGTCTTAATTAGCGCTATCCACTGATGTAATTTTTAATTTAATATCTCTTTTAATAAAAAAGCTTATTTTTTTCTCTCAATTAAAATCGCTAATTAGACTTTGCTGAGTTACTTAATTTTATTGCCATAATATCGGGGATAGTGCTGACTACAGCTGGTGATAAAAGTTCGGTTGTAGCTTTACGGGATTTCGAGATATTGCAAATCTTAGTTTTTCACTATTCTGATCGCGTGCTTCAAAACTTGAACAAACGGGAATATCTCTTAAACCAAACGTTTCCCGATATGATAATTACACTTTAAAATGATTTTTATAATGAATTGTTACTGTGGGCAAGATTACAGGGAAATTCCTTAAAGTTGAAAACTATTCTTCTCGAAATTTCTAAGTCTCGCCTAAGCAAAACTTGAATTTGCCAAAATTGTAAGTTGCTTACAATACAACACATGATCACACAGACAGAACCATAGGCACATAGACACAGGCAACAGAGCATGCACAATGTCGGCACTAGTACCGTGTATATCCTCCTTTCGCAGCAATGCAGGCTGCAATTCTCCCATGGAGACGATCGTAGAGGTGCTGGATGTAGTCCTGTGGAACGGCATGCCAAGCCATTTCCACCTGGCGCCTCAGCTGGACCAGCGTTCGTGCTGGACGTGCAGACCGCGTGAGACGACGTTTCATCCAGTCCCAAACATGCTCAATGGGGGACAGATCCGGAGATCTCGCTGGCCAGGTTAGTTGACTTACACCTTCTAGAGCACGTTGGGTGGCACGGGATACATGTGGATGTGCATTGTCCTGTTGGAACAGCATGTTCCCTTGCCGGTCTAGGAATGGTAGAACGATGGATATGATTACGGTTTGAATGTACCGTGCACTGTTCAGTGTCCACTCGACGATCACCGGAGGTGTACGGCCAGTATAGGAGATCGCTCCCCACACCATCATACCGGGTGTTGGCCCCGTGTGCCTCGGTCGTATGCAGTGCTGATTGTGGCGCTTACCTGCATGGCGCCAAACACGCATACGACCATCATTGGCACCAAGGCAGAAGCGACTCTCATCACCGAAGACGACACGTCTCCATTCGTGCCTCCATACACGCCTGTAGCGACACCACTGGAGGCGGGCTGCACGATGTTGGGGCGTGAGCGGAAGATGACCTAACAGTGCGCGGGACCGTAGCCCAGCTTCATGGAGACGGTTGGGAATGGTCCTCTCTGATACCCCAGGAGCAACAGTGTTCCTAATTTGCCGGGAAGTGGCGGTGCGGTCCCCTACGGCACTGCGTAGGATGCGACGGTCTTGGCGTGCGTCCGTGCGTCGCTGCTGTCTGGACCCAGGTCGACGGGCACGTGCACCTTCCGCCGACCACTGGTGAAAACATCGATGTACTGTGGAGACCTCGCGCCCCACATGTTGAGCAATTCGGCGGTACGTCCACCCGGCCTCCCGCATGCCCACTATACGCCCTCGCTCAAAGTCCATCAACTGCACATACGGTTCATGTACACGCTGTCGCGGCATGCTACCAGTGTTAAAGACTGAGATGGAGCTCAGTATGCCACGGCAAACTGGCTGACACTGACTGCGGCGGTGCCCAACCGCTGCGCATCTAGCGCCCTTCGACGGCCAACACTGCTGTTCCTGGTGTGTCCGCTGTGCCGTGCGTTTGATCATTGCTTGTACAGCCCTCTCGTAGTGTCCGGAGCAAGTATGGTGGGTCTTACACAATGGCGTCAATGTGTTCTTATTTCAATTTCCAGGTGTGTATGTCAAACACTGGTATGTGTATATAAGCAATTGCTTAGACAACCATTATGAAAAGGAAAAATTCTTTAAGGCAGTACGAAAACAATACAACATTCAAACGAGGATTGCCAAAGCAGGAAGTGTAGAACACTCAAAACAGAATGAACATAATTTCACTACATTTTGGGCAACACTTTTGCCATGAGAGAAGGAAAAGAAGCACAAAGCCAGGGTAGTGATTGTGCACAATATGAAACATAGTAAACTTGGTGTTTTTTGCAGTCTTAATGCCCTCAACTTTCTGTACTGAGTAGTTTAATGGTTTAGTTGGTTAAAGAACATGTCTGGAGATTGAGAGCTCCCTGGTTCAAATCCCAAGGCAGCCAGAACTTTTACAGGCCTTAAAACTGACTTTTGCCTCTGAAGAAGCTTTGCATTGTTCATGAGAATTATATTAGCATGCTTAATAATTTGGATTCCATGTTAAACTGTGATACCCTTTATCTAGTAATATTAATGGGCTAGGTTCTATTGCTATGAAAGAAGCAGATTGATCATTTGGTAATCAACTCTGTCATTAGGTCATTAAGACCACACAAAACTGTTATTACTTCATACATCTTTGTAATTACTTTGATGATAAGATCACAACAGCATCTACAACAGAGAAGAAGTTCTTCATATCTGCACCATAAACATTTTAATCTCAACAGCCAAATGCAATGAGATGCTGGATTTAATGACCTGCAGATGTAATCACATTCTAGGTCTAATCGAAACCAATGGAAAGTTTTGCAACATAAAATGTTAGATAATGGATACAAACTGTACAGTTGTGGAAATAAACCATTGCAAAGAATGGAATTCCTTTAGTACTCCACTAATACATTGATAGTATAACAGATATCTTGTTTATCATTGAAAGAATAATAAAAGACAAAATTTGTCTACAAGGAGAAACTGAAACAGTGGTCCAGATCTATCCCCCTAACAGGAATGTAGTATAATAATTACAATTTCATGTGGTTGTAATGACCTGGAGACAGGGTTTCAATTGGCTGCGCATTCCGCCCCAGTCATAGCCGCCTTAAAATAACCCGGAAATCCTACCGGGTACAGGGGACCTACAGTTTAATGTGGAATCCGAACCATGGAAGTGTTCTGGCGTACTTCACATGACACAGCAAGCTGTGCCAGAGGTGAAGGTCAGCTTAAGCACCTTTGAAAATCCCCGCCGAGACAGGAATTCGAACCAGGGACCTTTCGATCTCCAGTCAGACACGTTGACCACTGAACCACCAGACAGCTCAGGGATGTAGTGAGGATCACAAAATAAGGTTCATAGAAAAACTAGGAAATATTTTTGAGGAAGAGAACCTAGTTATAATTGCTAACTTCTAATCACATAGAGGAACTGATAGGTTGGGCTATGAAGAAATTCTGGAGCCATACAGATTTGGCAACAGGAACTGTTAACATAGCTAGGCAAGTAAGTGAGAGCGCAAGAAATAGAGACAGTAATGAGCAATGAAGGTAGACCTAACGGCCAATGCTGAGAGATACTAACACTCATGCAAACTCTACAAATAAAAACAATAATTTTGATCTAAGCTTTACATGGGTAGAAACATTTATTTAAAACCCAAATTGAGATTACAATGTTCCGTGCACGTGAGGGTGAGTCACAGCATGACGTGATCTGTCCAGGCATGTCAAAGTTAACCAAAGCATTTCAGACAGAACAATAAAAAAGCCTCTATATAAACAGATAAAAGAAATCTAACTACGGGAAGGTGTTGTCAATACATAAACAGACTTAAATACAAAATTTCAGGTGGAAAGATAAATTAAAATAAGAATTAATTATAAATAAACATATACAACTTTGTAATAAAAATCCAAAACAAGCCATCTTTAGGATAATAACAATGAGAATTTTATACAGAACAAGAAAATTCTACAAAAACATTGTAAAAATAGGACAAGTATTGTGTTTGTGCATTAACAAAAAGTTATTAGATTTTGTTCTGAGACAAGACTACATTTTATAGTGTGTATTCACTTTCTGAAACAGAATGGTTTCTCTCAGTGCTATAGATCATTTATTTAGAATCATAATAATAAAAAATCTGGTGACTTGGCAATTATGCATGCAATGTTTTAGTAAATCTATATAAATACCTTAATTGTGTTGCTTTATCAAATTTACAAATACACCAAATCCAAGATTTCCCTCTCACGTCTTTTCGCCTTGATGAGTCTTATTATAAATCGTATATATTATGCCTTTCATCTTAGTAAAAATTATGACATGCATAATAGCCAAGTTACATATATATATATATATATATATATATATATATATAGCGGAAAGGAATCAAATTAGGATAGGGAAATGAGCCACCACTTACCTTAGATGATGGTTGTGGGGCGCGAACACACAGAAAAGACACAAACACAAATAATAAAGTAATTTTCGGGAAAAAACCCTTCTTCAACAAGAGAACATTATGAGAGGTGGGTGCACCCGGAGACTGCCTCACGGAAAGACCGCCGGTCGACAAAATGGTGGGGGTAAATTCAAACAATGGAAAAGTAGAGGGGCAGTGAATCAGAGCTCATACCCGAGCAAAAATTAATATCAAAACTAATTTCTGGTTGGTAGGAAGATCAAAATATAATATATATTGAAAAAATTAAAATATTATACAAATAAAAAAAATATATATAATAATAATAATTATGAATTAAACATCACCTCAGGTTAGTGGTGGTTCAATATAGGTAGTGGAAAGGAGAGGGAGAAAGAAAAAAAGGTGACCGGGTATTATCTTAGGTTGAGACCAGGTGGTTGCCTAGTGCCAAGTTTGTACTGGTAGGCAAGTTCCCACCTTCTGAGTTCAGAGAAACTGCTGCTATTAGGGAGAACTCTGATAGCACGGACTGTGTAACAAGAGTTGAAATTTTTAAAAGCATGTCTGTTCTTTAACATACCTCCAAATGGTCTTACAATCAAACTGCCAATATTTGGTTGTCCCCCACAAACTCACCCTGCCCTACATGCCTTTCGCTACCAACAGTCTTTGGCCCTTACTCACCTTGTTCTGCAACAATATACCATTCTGGCTAACCAACATTCTGGAAACCTCATATCCCTACACAAAATACTCATGTTATCATTCCCACAAGTCATTACAGTTTTGCAGCATATTTTACAGCAAGCAGTTAACTCCAGCAGTATGCATGCCCAGAAACATTTACAGAAGTTATCCAAATTGCTGAAGTCCCATCTTGCACTAGGGCAGTTTTCTTCCACACCAACCAATGGTCTACCAATCAAAATCACAGCCTCCTCTGATTTCCTCAAAACCGTCCATTGCCCAGCTCCTCAACATATTTCAACCTCCCCCTTTAAAACCTGCACCTCGCTCTCTTCACCGAAGTCCTACTCCCAAGCCTAAACTGTCAGTTATAAACCTATCCTCATCACCATTATCTGAATCCCAGCTCTCTGTACTCTCCAAAGGACTCACCTTCTCACCCACCCCCACATTTGACCATGCCAAACTAGTCCGTGACTCTCTATCGTTCTGCCGTACACTCCGCTGGCGGTATCACTTTGCCACTACTAGCAGTGAACAGGGATATCAGGACAACCTAGAACCAAGTCTAGAGAAATTCAAACCATCATCTACACTTGACCCTCCACCTCTTCCCCAGAACCATCCCCTCCAAATTTTTGAAGATTTCCTTTCCACCAGTTTGGCCTCTCCCACTTTTCTTAAATCTTTAGCAAACACCGATAATCTTAGCCCAGCTGAAACCCGTGCCAGAAAACAACTCTCCAGCAATTCAGAACTCATTATCCTTCCAGCTGACAAGGGTTCAACCACTGTAGTCATGAACAGGAATGACTATGTGGCTGAAGCTCTTCGTCAGCTATCAGACACCAAAACCTACTGCTGCCTATTGGAAGATCCAACTCCTGCTGTCAACAAAAAAATACAAGAATATGTACAGTTTAGTGGACCTCTCCAAGGTCTCACCCCACAATCCATTTCGCTTCTCACTCTTCAAAATCCACGTACACCCACCCTTTATCTATTGCCCAAAATCCATAAACCTGGCAATCCAGGACGCCCTATCGTTGCAGCCTACGGTTCGCCAACTGAGCGCATCTCTGCCTTGGTTGACCAGTACCTACAGCCCATTGTTAATCAGCTCCCTTCTCATATAAAGGACACCCAGCACTTTCTCTTCCGGCTTTCTACCTTACCCACACCTCTTCCTTCCGACTCAATACTGGTTACCATTGATGTCACGTCCTTGTATACAAACATTCCACACTGGCATGGTCTCAGGGCCATGGAACACTTTCTGGACCAGCGCCCTCCCAATAGCCTTCCCATGACAATCTTCCTCATCAAATTAGCCCACCTTATCCTTAATAATAACTACTTCTCCTTCGAAGGCAACATCTATCACCAAACCTGCGGAACTGCCATGGGTACCCGCATGGCCCCCTCTTATGCTAATCTGTTCATGGGCCGGCTGGAACAGACATTTCTGGAGGAATTCCCTCTCAAACCCCTCATTTGGCTTCGTTTCATTGATGACATATTTATGATTTGGACGCATGGAGTAAATGAACTGCTAAATTTCCTGAACCATCTCAATAACTTTAGCATGCTGAAATTCACTTGGTCCTACTCCCACACCAAGGCCACATTCTTGGATGTTGATTTGTCCCTATCCAATGGCTATCTCAACTCTTCAGTTCACATCAAACCAACCAATCTTCAACAGTATCTCCATTTCGACAGTTGCCACCCATACCACACCAAACGTTCACTCCCCTACAGTCTTGGCATTCGAGGTAGTCGCATATGCTCTAACCAACAGTCTCTCATGGATTATTCAAACAGTATTTCAGAAGCATTAATATCTCGGAACTACCCTCCAGCTTTGGTTAACAAACAGCTTTCACGTGCCACATCACAACTGAATCAGCCAATCAATCATCCCAGACCCGCAAAAACCAACCACAATCCAGTCTTGGTCACACAGTACTACCCAGGCCTCGAATCCATCAACAGAGTCCTCCGGCAGGGCTATGATTTCTTACAAACATGCCCTGAAATGAGATCCATTCTTCCTAAAATCCTCCCTGCCCCTCCTAGAACTTGTTTCAGCAGACCTCCTAACCTCAGCGAACTTCTAGTCCACAAACACAGTCTTCCTCTTCCTAACAGACAACCCCAAGGCTCTTTCCCATGTAATAGACCACGCTGCAAGATGTGTGACATACACCATGCTTCCACCACTTTCATCAACCCGGTCACAGGGGAAAGCTTCCCTATCATAGGACACGCCACCTGTGAAACCACGCATGTAATATACCAGTTAACATGCAACCACTGCCTGGCTTCATATATAGGTTTGACCACAAATGCACTCTCCATAAGAATGAATGGCCACCGTCAGACGGTATTCACACAGAACTCAAAGCACCCAGTTGCTGCCCATGCCATAACCCACGACTTGAATAATTTCAACTCTTGTTACACAGTCCGTGCTATCAGAGTTCTCCCTAATAGCAGCAGTTTCTCTGAACTCAGAAGGTGGGAACTTGCCTACCAGTACAAACTTGGCACTAGGCAACTACCTGGTCTCAACCTAAGATAATACCCGGTCACCTTTTTTTTCTTTCTCCCTCTCCTTTCCACTACCTATATTGAACCACCACTAACCTGAGGTGATGTTTAATTCATAATTATTATTATATATATATATATATATATATATATATTTTTTATTTGTATAATATTTTAATTTTTTCAATATATATTATATTTTGATCTTCCTACCAACCAGAAATTAGTTTTGATATTAATTTTTGCTCGGGTATGAGCTCTGATTCACTGCCCCTCTACTTTTCCGTTGTTTGAATTTACCCCCCCCCCCCATTTTGTCGACCGGCGGTCTTTCCGTGAGGCAGTCTCCGGGTGCACCCACCTCTCATAATGTTCTCTTGTTGAAGAAGGGTTTTTCCCGAAAATTACTTTATTATTTGTGTTTGTGTCTTTTCTGTGTGTTCGCGCCCCACAACCATCATCTAAAGGTAAGTGGTGGCTCATTTCCCTATCCTAATTTGATTCCTTTCCGCTACTTAGCGTCTTTTTTTCATTGTTATTATATATATATATATATATTCTAATTAAATGATCTATAACACTGCGAGAAACCACTCTGTTTAATAAAGTGAAGTAAAATATAGATTTGGCTCAGAACAAGATCTCATAACTTTTTGTCAATTGAAAGCATGAGACGTGGCTTATTTTTACAATAATTGTTTTTGTGGTATCTCATTTCTTTTTTTAAGTTGACTGTTTATTCTGAGTTGTCGGCTAGATGTTTCAATTGCATTAGAAAATCGATGGATAAGGACATTTCAGAATTTAAAAGATCCGTGTACATTACCAACAATGCCCACACTCTCAGCAGACAATGAGTTTGCACCATGGCCAAGCATTTTCGATTGCCACAGATTTAATTATTACCAAAAGTAAATAACTAGGAACTTCTGAACTAAGCACGTTATCAAAGTAAAATTTAAGTTATGGATGCTGATCTCTATGCATTACAGAAATTTCAGTCAATGTAGCCTCATCCAGAGCAAAGCAATTAACCGGCAAATGAGCACAAATATTTTTCATGTCTGGGATTCCATTGAATAAACATAATCCAAGGTATTATCGAGTAAAATGTCTTGATGACAATATCTGGTAATATACTTGACCAGATGTGAAATACAAAGACAGCGGTTATCCTAATAACAGTTCGCTGAGTCTGTCTCACATTATCTCTGCAAAAAATTGCTGATGATACCAAAATACTCAAATGAATGTGCCACCCAAAGATTACATCTTGGGGACAGCACACCTACTGCAAACTGTGATAGAAATGCAAAATTCTGGTTGAATCCTGGAATGAAATCAGTACTCAACAATATAATCTTAAGAAGATCGAGAAAAATAACAATAATATGTTTGATAGAGTTGTAAATAAGTACTTGCAATTCAGTACAAATATAACAATTAAAACTTACCTGCAGAGTCAGTTTTGTAACTGCTAGAATCTATACTAAGAGCCTGCTGACCACTACCTACTCGTACAGCCAGGTACTGTTGATCTCTGTTCTGCTGATTTTGCATTTGAGCTACAGAAGGAGATTCACCCATCTGAGCACTGTCAGTCTGTAACTCTGCAATGATATGAATTTAGAGGTTAATATAACAGTTGAGATCTCTCTTTAGATATATATAGACAAAGAATAAGTTTTGTTTATTACTTTTCCTTCTAATAAATGTAGCCACACCAATGAGCCCCAATAAAAATATAAGAGAAACTATGATTGGCACTATCACATTAACATTGGCATAGAAAGGCACTTCTCTTGACTGCAAAATCGGTGGTGCCAGTTCAGGTATCACTGTAGCTGAAACAGTTTAAGATTTGTAAACCAAAAAGTAATGATAAAGTAAAGTCTTACACAGTACATTCATTCCAAATTCAAAGAGAATAAAATTAGTAAGTAATAAACAAAATACAATTGTGCCAATTTTGATTGTGAAGTTTCTAATAAATAAGGCACTAAGTCTTACCAAGTGAAGTTTTACTATTGAAGACATTATGACTTATTGGATAAAGGAAACAAAGAAACTGCCGCGAGGCACTGAAAATAAGATAGGATAGGGAAAATAAACAGTTACCCGTCACTTACCACAGATGAAGGCAGGAGGGCGAGACACGTAAAAACACAGAAACACACGAATTGCACAATATTTCGACCTTAGTCTTACTCATGTGGGAGGCGAGACATATGGCAGGGGGAAAGATGTGGTCACATCCCAACCCGCCACATGAATGAAGCACAGGCGGAAAACGCGTGGAAGGGGGGGGGGGGGAATAGGCTTGACCAGCGATAAAAGTGAAACAAAACAATAGAATCTTTGTGTAGCTTTATTCAAAAAGTTGAAAATAAATAATAAAGTTGTAAATAAATAAAAAAAATAGTAAAAAAATAATATAATAATATATACAAAAATATAAAATAATAAAAAATAAAAATAAAAAATAAATAACCGACTGTAAAATGAAATGAGAGATGGCAAGTGACAGGTTTAACGTAGGTTTAGGCCAGGGGTGTGTCTGGTGTCAAGGATATGTTGATAGGCTAGTTCCCATCTGCGGAGTTCTGAAGGGGTGGTGGTATTCGGAAAAACTCTAATTGCTCTGACTGTAAAACAGGTGTTGAGGTTGTTTGAATTATGGAAGTTCGCATGAATTGCCACGGGATGGTCTGGGTTGGAAGTATAAACTGTTTGTCTGTGGCCATTCATTCAGTAGGAAAGTTGTTGAGACAGTTTATACTTCCAACCCAGACCATCCCGTGGCAATTCATGCGAACTTCCATAATTCAAACAACCTCAACACCTGTTTTACAGTCAGAGCAATTAGAGTTTTTCCGAATACCACCACCCCTTCAGAACTCCGCAGATGGGAACTAGCCTATCAACATATCCTTGACACCAGACACACCCCTGGCCTAAACCTACGTTAAACCTGTCACTTGCCATCTCTCATTTCATTTTACAGTCGGTTATTTATTTTTTATTTTTATTTTTTATTATTTTATATTTTTGTATATATTATTATATTATTTTTTTACTATTTTTTTAACTATTTATTTACAACTTTATTATTTATTTTCAACTTTTTGAATAAAGCTACACAAAGATTCTATTGTTTTGTTTCACTTTTATCGCTGGTCAAGCCTATTTCCCCCCCCCCCCCCCCCCCTTCCACGCATTTTCCGCCTGTGCTTCATTCATGTGGCGGGTTGGGATGTGACCACATCTTTCCCCCTGCCATATGTCTCGCCTCCCACATGAGTAAGACTAAGGTCGAAATATTGTGCAATTCGTGTGTTTCTGTGTTTTTACGTGTCTCGCCCTCCTGCCTTCATCTGTGGTAAGTGACGGGTAACTGTTTATTTTCCCTATCCTATCTTATTTACATTATGACTTATATATTTTAAGAGCCTAACTTACCACCTTCTGCAGTTAGTGTAGTGAAATTGTAATAGGCAATTGTTGATCCTGCATTGTTGTGTGCTGTAACTCGCAGCTGATACTTTGTAGCAGGTGTTAGATCCAGCACACTATAAACACGTTCTGTAGGAAGAACATTATTTGAAACTAACGTCCAGTCACGAGAACGTTCAGAATCGTGATATTCTATAATGAAATATAGTATAGCACAGCCACCGTCACCCCACGAGTCTAACCAAATTGTGACCACAGTAGAGTTAACTGTCAAGAGTTGACTCTGCTTTGGTTTCACAGGAACTGAAACAAATGAACCATTATTATTTTCATTTTATCAGTATTTAACAAAACATAGTATCTGAAGAATAAAATATACATTCTAACCTGTTCCTTTAGTGTAGGCATTCACAATATCACATGGAAGACCTGTACCTATTTTGTTATAGGCTGTTATATACAATTGATATCGTGTGCCACACCATAAATTTTTTAATAAATGAGAGTCTGCTCTTGACTCTATGTGTAGTTCTTCCCAATCACCATGGTCTCGTTTGTAATTTATCACATACCCTGTGAAAACAAACTTTGACATAATAAACAACTTACAAATCATTAGTTAAGATAATATACCTGTCAAAGTTATTTACAAACCTAATATAGGACTTCCACCATTGTGGTTATCTGTCCATTGTAGCTGAAGACTATCTGCATATGCAGTAACCACTGACAAATTGGGAGGATCTGGAGGAACTGTAAAAACCAACAGTAAAACAAAAGGAAAATGTAATTTTATGTTCCTATTGGATATTGGATGCACTTGAGACTATAAAATGAGTAGGATAAGAGAATTTATTAACTGTCTGAATAAAAGATACTGCATTATACTAGATATCTTAAAATTATTTTGTTCCAGAACATATTTGTTTACAATATACTAATATATGATATGACAAAATATATTTCATAGTTTTAATTATTTTCATGCAAACTTTGAAGATATTAGATAAAAAAAGTACAAATGAAAGAAGAAAACCAATTACATCATTAATGTATGGTTTTGAGAAAGGATGGAAAACAAAACTAAATTGAACTTAATTGTGATGGAGCACATGCTCTGGTGGCAGTTTTCCTAGATGTCTGTTTACATCTTTCTGCTCCCTAGTACTATAATTACATTTTATTATTATTTCAGTATAAAGTCTCCATTTATGAATTTTAAATTCCTTCAGCATTTCTGATAAACAATTCATCACTTCCCTTAGTAATTTATTCCAATCCTAAGACTAGAACCCATAAAAGAACATTTTCTCACTCCCTTGTGTATGAAATCGACTGCCAGCTTATGATCATAGTCATCTCCACTCCCATGCATTTTTCCTAATCCTTTGACTAGTATCTTAGCAAGCCTCATCACAAACATAGGCCTTTTACACTCTAAGCACTCTCTTCATCCCCCTCTTGTCATCCAATGACTCTCCTTTATCATATCAGTTATCGACTATACATACTGCAGTAATTTCTACAAATCTAGCTGATCCCTTTGCATGCCATCCAATGCGTGCATTTGATATCCACGATGTGGGTCCTAAACTACACCACCATATTCAATCAATGGTCTGACCAAATTTTTGTAACTCCATTCTCTCACTTCTCTGGCACATACTCTTATCACCCTCTCCAGTAAATGAAGGATTTTGTTAACTTTTCCTACCACCAGTCCAATGTGTCCTTCCCAGTTCAGTTTATTACCAAATGTTATGCCAAGATATTTACACCCAAACCTTCAACAAGCAAATCTGTCCCTACCCTATAATCCTATCTGTGTACCTAATAAGCTGCCTCTTCTTTGCATTTATCTTCATTCCATATTGACCTACCCAGTTAGATATTCTATCCATGTTTCCCTGCAACTATTCACAGTCTTCTTCCATTTTGAACTGATTACATACCATTATGACATCAGCAGATAATCTAAATTCTGACAGTAAACCATCAACATAATCATTCATTAGAATAATGACAAAAAATGGTGGCAATAAAATATCCATATTAATCCATAACAATTTTCACCTATTTTGATACTGCATTTCCTACTCAACACTTTACTTTCTAGCTTTTAAGAATTCCTTTACCAAGAAAGTCACCTTACATCCATTCAAAAAGTTTTCACCATATATTTTGCCATTTTATGGCTCAGTTTATCTATTGCCTTAGAGAAATCTAGTGCTACGCTATCGGCTTGGCCCCCTTGTCTGAAATGTTGTGTGTGGAGCCCATCAACTGAGATTTACACGAGTATCCTTGCCTAAACCCATGCTGTCTATTTGCAAACCAGTTTCTTTCCTCACAGATATATCTGATGTAATTGCATATTATTCTCGCCATCATTTTGCTTATCAATAATGTCAAACTATACAATGTTCGCTCTGAACTGATGGCTTAAGGTCATATTCCCCTCTCCCACTCCTCACCAACCTCTCCATTGTTTTCCATCTGAATAGGCCACTGCATACAGGTTGTAAGAGGCATTGTTGTACTACTGTCATGACTGCAATAATCACAGTGGAGGCATGAGGCATATCATCACAAACACTGCAGCATGTATGTAGTGAAGCCAAACCGAGTGTCAGGGCCATCCTTTTCTTCTCCAAAGAAAAAAATTAGATTTAATTCCCAAAATGTCTCACACAATTTTTAAATCTAAAACTGATGACTGGAAGCAGTAAATTTTATTCACTTATATTATTTAAATAATTTTTATTTTAATTAAGATATGAAATTATAGTTAGTTAACATGCATTTTCTACAAAATTTTGCTCATGACATTCTATAAAAAAAAAATCACATTAAATGCAAAATATTGTACTATATATTTACGCATGTGGGGCAACTCTTTCCCTGGTGTACATAGTGGTAAGGGCAGCAGAGTGCAGATAAAGCAAGAGTGACTAAATGAACACACTATAGTTGGCCTGTAATTTGCAACCTTATTTTAAGAACTTGTACTACAATTGTTCCTTTCCATTTCTCTGGTAGGAAGCAGCAAAACATCAGCCTCAATCTCAACAGTATTTCAAGGAAAAGTACATCATCATATTCTGATATCTTTAATACAAATGTAGTAATATCACTATTAACTGATAGTGTATTTTCTGGTTGGTATCTAATACTATCAAAACTTGTTTCATAATCAAATGAGTGACAGTATCATGTCCGGAAATATTAAAACACTCAAATTGATTTCAAAATAAGCATTCAGTTTTTCAAATTCAATAAATTCTGGAATGTGTTTGATTATTTTGTTTATTTCATTAATTTCATTTTGAGTTGTGAGGAGTGTTTTATGAAGCAGAAATTGAGTAAATATTTTAATGATGGATAGGGCAGTCCACCGGCCACTTGCGTCCAGCCATCTCACTTCTACTGAGGAAGAGTCATGCTCGAAAATTCTATTCTTTGTGTGTTCGTGTACCAACGCCGTTGGAATCCGCTTCTTTGGTAAGCGGTGGTTTTTTATCCTATCCTAATGTTCAATATATATATATACAGTACCTTGTACAATCATTTCCCAGTATGCTGGTATACTGAAAAATTAAAGTGATCTTACCTCTAACTTGAACTGTATAAACAATCTCATCTTTTCCATGAGGATTTTCCACTGAACAAGTGTAATTCCCTTCATCAGAGTGCTGAATGTCTTTTATTATGAGGGAGCCATTTTTGTTTATCTGTAATGTAAATTGAATTTCCATTTAGTGATAGAAATTTAAAGGAAAATAAGAAGAAGAATCACAAAGATGTCTATTTTACCTGCTTTCTGCCATTTGCTTCTAGAATCTTATCATGAACTCGCCACACGGATTGAGGAGCAGGTACACCAACTTTTCTGCATGGCAATGTTATATCTTGCTTCCAAGGTGTGATTATTTCACGGCTGAATGAAACAATCCTTGCTGGAACTAAAATTAAATATAGCAATAAAACCTCTGCTATGCAAATAGCAGATACTTATACACATTTAAAATGAAATAAGAAATTTTGTCACAAGACATGGCTTCTCCATTTGACTATTTGCTAGTGTAAATGATTGCAGTTTATACAGAAAGAATAGTAAAAGAATTAACATCAAATGTTTCCACTAATAACACATTTAAAGAAATATTCATAAATCAAGCAACGGGTGACTGAAGATCATATTTAATCTGTGAGAGTGATAAAACCCGAAGCTCTAAAAACTGCAAAAATTTAAAAGGGCTCATTTATTTCCTTGAAACAGATCTTTGCATTGAAGTCATCAGAACTGTGAGAAGATTATGGAATAAAAATAAACAGAAGGAACCATACTGGCATTTACCTGGAGTGAATTCTGCAAATCATGGATATATGAAATCTGGAAGGAATGACTGGGCACTGAGCCTATTGTAAGATGAAAAGCTTTGCCTTGGGGTGAGGCAGAAACACTTTGTCTCAGTTTTGACCATGTGTAGCCATGGATAATTGTTCAGCTTTGGCTTTACTATAATCAAAGGTCGCCACTTAGCTTGTATAACCTCAAACTAAGAAAAGGTATTTCAAATAACGTTCATAAGTCTGTTGTTGGTAAAAATCAATATATTCTTGAAAGATTATGCAAAGTCATTAACTGAAGAGGCATCAGACAAATTCTCAGAAGTTGTATTTGCAAGTTCAATTAACCGATTCGAGACAGACCACACCCCATAGTTCAGAAGTACAATTAATGAGCACTTGAAAGTATACAAAAGTTCGTCACACGCTTCTACTGGTCAACTGGTTTGTAACTGTCCAACACTTAAGTACTCCTGAGACCCCACATAGCGTAATATTCCTTCACTGCTACATTGTAATAAAACTTAAATACGCGAACCTACATTGTGCTGGATATGAAGCTTGCTGGCCTAAGCTACATGTTGTCACGTTTGCACTCTCTCAATGACAGAGGCCTACCTCGTATTGCATCGACTGCTACTATGCGAGTCTACATCCTGTCACGCTCATGGTTTCTGGAAGACTGGTCAACGAGGGAAGGTTCTAGGTGGCTCTCTGCGCTCACACGGACCGTGGGAAAGTCACTCACTTCCGCCGTCCCACAAGTAACTTCTGGAGGGCTGATCAGATACCAAATCTCATGTCTGAAAGTTTCATCAGCCAATTTTGACCTTGAAAACTAAAATAATACTATCACTCTGAAACTTTGCAAATCGCTAGATCTTGTAACAAATGTCAACTTTAGTTATTAAAAAAATTAAGTAACTTTAATAGTTTAGCCGAAAATAAATAATTTTGATACGAATTTTCGAAATATTACTTCAGGTGAATGCTTAAGGCTGATACAATGCAAAATATTATCTCAAAAATGTAAACTTGCTTAAATTAACATAGAAACTGACTATAGAAATAATATGCAATACTATTTAATCTAACTCATGGTCCTGAGAACAAATTTTGTCATGTAGTTACAAAATTTAATAGATACGCTGTTGACACTATGTACTCCCAAATGCATTTAATACTCATCCACCTGGCACTGTTGTAAGGCTCTTTAACAGATGATCTTACCACAAATCCATATGGTCAACACTATCTTAGCTAACAAAGATTTTTGTAAAAAATTTTGAGTTTCCTGTTTGTTCTGTATTATATTGTATTGTATGGTAAGTTAACCACACCTTTTAGGCTGTGTGTCCTATATTTTCCAACACTGAAGGGACACCGAGTTTTTGAACAGCAAAGGGTTTTCAGTGTTCATAAAAAGTGTTTGTTAGAATCCTAGTCTAATCTACCATTGTAATCTGAATGAATCATAATCCCTTGAGCACTTGATCTGCTGCATAATTTCATCGGATGTCAAAGATAGACATAACTTCCTAATATATCTCTCTACAGAACTGATGACTAGTCCATTAACAGTTACCATTAATGTCACATTAACAAGAACTGATTTTAATAGTAAAGAGCACTACTCTTATAGCATGCAATCTTGATTATTACTGATTTTTAAACATTTCACAGAGTGCTTTCTTTTTTACTCATTAAACCTGCAGAAATTTTAATATAAGAATGTCAGTTATAGACTCTATTAATATATTTATTATATATTGTGTGTGTGTGTATGGTTCTTTTTTTTTTTGTACGTATAAATTAAGAGGAAAGGGGAAGCAAGCATTATTCTAGATTCATGAATCATTTTTAACTTACCTTTATTCGAAGGTGTTATTGTCACAACTCGTGTGCTTTCTCCTTCACCAACAGCTGTTGATGCAGTAACCCAGAACTGGTATGTTGCACTCTCTTTTAATTTATCGGTTTCATGAACTTCATTTTGAGGGCTAAGAATGCGTTTATGAGTTCCTTCCTGTAACATACATTGATAACTGTAATTACTAATAGAATGTTAAAATGTCATGCTTGTGTTTATAGCATTTAGAAATGGAAATGTTTTTATCAATATGGTTACAGAACATCAAAAATGATAAAATACAAAAATTTCACACTGAATAAAATGTTAAAAAAAAATTGAATACAATGAAGATTGGAATACTGAGTTGCAGTACTGATGACGTAAGTCAAAATCTGGGAAAGAAGACAAATATGGAGGCAAGATACAGAATAAAAATTAACAATTTATGGTCAAATGTGCATCAGAATTGCTTGAAAATGGTCACATGATTGCTGGGCAAATATTCTTAATGAGAGAAACCAACAGAATTCCCAAGACAGACATAACACCAAACTGTTTATATTCATGACAACATATGTGGAAACATTAAGTTTAGCAACAAACTTGTAAGTATAAAAAATAAATGAAACTATTTTCACTTTTTTATAACAGAAAAAAGTGATGATTGAACAATGCTTGCAAAACTTTATGTTTAAGTAAAACATTTCCTTAACAAATTTGTTACATAATAGTGTCAAGTAAAAAAAGTATTTCTATCCATAACTGGTCTTAGGGTTTTGTACAAAACCCAGTAATCATCATATGAAAACCACATACTTAATCTGATGTATACACTATAGAGCCATGTGGTGAGTCTCACTGGGAACCCATCTGCCACATATATATTCACCTGTACATATGATTAAAGTTTATACTGAAATATTGTAAAGTGTATTCGTGTTTGTAACAGCGCCACCAGCATTCATCTGTGATGGGTCTAAGTTTCAGTAGTTTTGTAAAAAAAAAAACACCTACTGAAGTAAAGGGGCATCCATAAATTATGTGAGGTGTTTTTCCGGATTTCCAGTCCCCCCCTGTGGTAAGACTTTGTGAGATCTGGTCCAACCCCCCCCCCCCCTCTTCTGATGAGATCTGGTCTGCGAGAAATCGCCCCCACCCCCTAGAGATCGTCCTAGCAACATTTTTTTTTAAGGTCTCACCCTTCCAAATGTTATTATTTTTTTTTTCCTTGCTATACAGTCCAACAAAAATTTATCCAAAACCTCACTTGAGATTTCCGTTGACCCCCCCTCCGTCCCCCTTGGTGAGATTTGGTTGAGAATTCACCAGACACCCCCCCCCCCCCAATTCTGCCACATGTAATTAATGGATGCCCCCTAATCATTAACAATTGAGTGGAAGAAATGTCATGAGGTGATATTTATATGAAAAGAAAAGCTTAAATATTCTCACCACTTACCAAAGTTGAAAGAAGGTGGGCAACAACAGCAAAAAATATTCCACATCCACAAAAACAAAATATTTTGGAGTATTCTTTTTCCTCCATTGTTTCTCAGATATTTTATTTTTTACTTGGTGTCATCAGTAACTTGATTTAAAGAAGTATGAATATTATTTCATTAGTAATACACAGTATTATTTTTACTCACATGCATATTTTATTTTAGGCAACAGCTCTCCATAGTCCACTTGCTTTTCCAGTGCCTTGGAAGTTTGAACATTGCAGTGAGGTAATCGACCTGGTTTGGAACTTGAATGCTCTGTGTATTCACTGCAGAAAGCTAGCGGATAATGTCCTTTAACTTTTAAATAAGACGAATTCTGGAATGCTGTCTGAGTTCCCTCTTGTACCAATGCAGAAAATCAATCACAGCATCCCCCAAAGTGTAATTTCGTATTATCATGTACATGAAGTTATGGCGATATGTTGCCTTCACACTAATTTCACCTTGAGCTCTGTCAGTCATGATGATTCATTACTGAACATAAGTGAAGATTATCATTGCCTAACTTCTGATTGTGCCCGTCAAAATATCCAGAGTAGTAACAACTCAATATAGAGAAGTTTCTATTTTAACAGGAAACCTCTGTTTCAATATATTTGCAATGTTTAGGTGTTCCTTTTTTGGTTACCAGTCAAATAATGTGGAACATATTGGGCTGCAATTTTTCAAATGATTCTTTAAAATATGAAATGTTAGTTGAAATTCTGGCAGCTGCTGATATTTCCACAGATGTCACTCAATGATCTTCATTAGTAGTGTTGTTATTCTTGGCATTGGATCATCACACTACAAATACATCAATACTAACAGAAAAATTCATTCTTCACCACAAACTTTAAGCAAAGGTTTGTGAATTGCTGTTGGGTTTTTGCCTCATAAAATTCCAGTCTTTAGGTAAGACTTTTGATATTCAACCACCACAGTACCCCTGGTGCCTGCAGACTTAATTTTTAACACTTGTTTAATAAAGTAAATTTGTATGGTCTTACAACTCAGAAACAGAGTTTTGATTTGCATTTGTTTCTGTAATGGCTGGACCTTCAGTTTAATGTAGTATCTGAACCAGAAACATCCTAATGTACTCATATGAAAAAAAAAAAAAAAAAAAAAAAAAAAAAAAAAAAAAAAAAAAGTCTGCAAAAATTTATAGCTACACCACATTTTGAACCTTGAACTATTAATTTAAACACAAGCAGCTTATCTATTGAGCAAACACACTGTTTAATGAGAGGAGTTTACATTACAGAAAAAACAAATACTCATCAAATCTTGAACTGTAACTAACCTCATTTACCTCTGTCTACGTCATTTTCTCAGCGGTATTGCCAAACTTTGAATTTTTATGAAATATTGCTTGATTATCATTGCTTAACCTATCATTAGTCAGCTTAATGCTGTAGTAACATTTTGAAGGAAGCTATTAAAAAATCCCTTTGGTTCGTAGTGTTGGTCTAATCTTTTTGTTACTTTTGTAATTAGTTAAATTACTTCTGTTTATTATTTTTTCCATCATATAGTGAAAATAAAACTAAAAAAAATAAATGTGTTAATTACCTAATTTAAATAATTACATAAAAATCAACCACTGCTTAGCATGTTGTCAGGGCACACAGATTTATAAAGCTCAAGAATCTCTAAGAAATCCACTCAATGCATATCGTTTTCTTCCATCAGTGTATTAGTTACAACTTATAAGTTCCCCAGCCTACAATGTGGGGTATGCAGGGGACACCTATGGTATGCTATGTGTGTGAGCTTGGAGTGGTGGCCTCGCATTTGGGAGGATGCGTTCAAATCCCAGTCTGGGCATCCAGATTTGGGTTTTCCATGGTTTCCCCAAATCACTCCAGGCGAATGCTGGAATGCTTCCTTCAAAAAGGCCTTGGCCGAATTCCTTCTCATTCCTTGTCCCTAGTCCCATCCCGCCTCTAATCACCTTAGCCATTGACGAGGCATAAAGCAGTAAAGCTTGGAAGCAGGGAGAAGGGAATAAAGTTGGTATGTAGAAATACAGGGAGGATGTAAAGCAGTTGTCTTGAGGAAATGTGTAGAGAGCCCAGGGGATATGGGTACCAGTTGTCAGAAACTGTAGTTGTAACGTTCACTGGCATTTTCAAAATGTAATGTTAATAAGAGGATAAAGAAATATTCTGTGGTTACTTCACTGCCTTTTCCATGGATGAACCTTAATTACTACTGAACCCAAGAAATAACGGCTTTAGTTGATACTATCGGCAGTCAGCTGAGCTGGATAGCCAGAGGCTTGTTCATCCTGAGGACCAAACAAGGGACTTTGATTCTTCAACTCGGCATTAGTGATGCAAACTGAACAATTGGTTGTGTTGGTTTTCTTTTCTTCTCTCCTGTGGTAAATGAGGTTTTTAATTTGTCCTTATATAAAGTACAAGATTTACTACGTTTGTTGCATATATATCAACCTGATTTGCATCTAGGAACTATGATAGTTTACTTATAGTATTTAAAAAAATAAAAATAAAATAAATATTCTTTTCAAATTAACTTGAATAATGGAAAGTGGCTTATATTTTCAAGAGGTCAATTGACCTTTACTTCAACAAGAAAGGTGCAGAAGAAAAATTTAAACATATCAAGAGAAATAAAATTATATTTCTGTAAGTGTGAAAGGTATTATACATTACGGTACAATCTACTCATATGTTATCACTTTCCTTGACTTATGAGCTCAGCTACACACACTACAGTGGACAAATACATAATTATAGTTAATCAATTTGCATTTTTACCATTTACAGTATAACTCTTACCTCTTTACCATCTTCTATAATCCCCATATAAAATGTATAACCAGTGATCTTTCCATTGCGACGTTTTGGTGGTAACCATGAAACAAGAATCTTGTTTGATGAACTGACGACAGCTTTAATATCAGCAGGCGCTGAAGGAACTGTGAAAATGTCAAATCTGTTAAACTGAGAGAAATGGAACTCTACTCAAAAAGTAGCACTAAGACATTAACCAATCATGCTGAGGAAACGGGAACAGGCAGAAACAAATTTCTTCATGATTTACATTGTTAAGCTTTTTCAGTATTGTTACCACAAGATATAGTCTCAGAATGACAACTATTTTTTTTTTCCAATTTTTGTATCGCTTTATATCACTGGGTTTACTCAATAACCTTAACTCTTATCGCAAACTGTACTTGGTCTTATTCTTATACTCATACTCCCTTTCCTGAAGTTGATTTATCTCTACTGAATGGTCTCGTCAATACTTCTGCCTATAAATACCCACTAATATTCAACAGTATCTGATACTTTCTATACTTATTGGTATCTACCATATTGCCTTGGTATCCATGGCAGATGAATGTGTTATGAACATCATTCTCTCACAGATTAACATCCTACAGCTATCCGATTTTGCATATAAACAACTTTTGCATGTCACTTACCAGTCATTACGATCCAACAACCATCATAAATCTGCTATCATCAATGAAAGTCCAGTTTTGTCACACAGTTCTTCCCAGGCCTTGGATCTATTTAGTATATTCTTAAACAGGGATATAATTTCCTTTAATCTTGCCTGAAATGAGATTTCTCCTTCACAAAATCCTACCAGCCTTTAGAGCTTGCTTACACCATAAGCTCAGTCAAATTCTGGTGCATAAGCACAAATCTCCAGATACAATATAAGTAAGATTAAGGAAAGCAAGTCCGTCAATCACCACAGAGACACAAGTACCATGATTAACAAATAAACATGAATACGCTTTATAATATTTCGTATAATACTTACTTATGTTTACAGGTGACACATACAGCAAGGGGATCAGATGTAAACACACCAAGACTTACCACATGACTGAAGTCAGAGAGATGAACAAGATGGGAAGGATGATGATTGCAATCGGGGGGGGGGAGAAGTATATGATAAATTATTTTAACAATTGGAGCTTTAAAGAGTGTTTCATTAAGTTCCTTAGAAGGGAATTAGCCTACAGATGTATTCTTGACTCCAGAAATTCTCCTGACCTTAAGCTTCGGTAAAACGTCACTAGTAAACCTATTGCTTACTTTCATTATATACATTTTATTTATATATAATATTTTTTTTATCCAAATTTTTATTTTATTTTCTTACATTACACAAGATTTTAACAGATTATACTTTGTAATTATTGATTGTACACTTCTTCCTCCACTACTGCCATCCCCACTCTTCCTACTTTGTTCATCCCTGTCTTCAACCATGTGGCAAGTCTCAGTGCATTCACATCTGAAGCCCATGTAATATTTATCACCACTAATAATGAATAAATTTGATACAAAAGTGTGTTCATGTTTATTTGTACACTGTGGACCTCCAGTGTTTGTGATTGATGGGATTAGTTTCCCTATCTATTCTTTGTTTTCATTGCCTAATAGCATTTCGATTTGTCAGTATTATTGTCACCACCACATTCAATTAGACAGTTCCCTGGATCTTACATTTGCAACAGACTATGCTGTAACACTTGCCATTGTTGTTGATATTTGCAAGCAAGAGTGCCGCAGGTGTGACTTTGTTTAATGTGGATCTCAGTTTGCCATGAAGAGACCCACATGATGTGATTTTGGGACCATCACTGCGGCACATGATATAAGACATGTGGCATCAAATGCTACAACAGACTGCTGCAACACGCATGAAGATTTGTGTAGTGCCTTTTTAGCCAGTCAGTCAGGCTAAAAGCCTCTTCCACCTACACAGCCAAGATTTAAACAATGGTACCACTTTCGACTGCTTACCGCTGGGCAAGACTTGTATGCCATCATCTTTGCCAATACCACCACCACTGGTGAGACCTTTCCCAGTTTAAGTCATGACACTTATGAAATTTTGCACATTATTTACCAGCTTACTTACAACAAACATGCTACTTAATACATTGCTCTGACTACCAACCAAACATTCAACAGGATGAATGGTCTCAGTCAAATGCTTTTCATCCAAGATCCAGACCATCCTTTTGTTACACACAACCTGTAGCGTAAGAAGGAGATTTAAGTATATCTGAGGTTTGGTTTATTGGAACATCGTATAGCAATGGGGAGTAATATCACTGATCAGAGAGAGAAGGAGGAGTCAGTGATGGTAGAATGGACTATGCCAGAAGGAAGTGTATGGAACAGTGGTATCATAGAGTGATGCCTGGAAGTATTTTTTTTTTGAAGAATAAATACATCATTTGTCATCGAGTTTGCCAGTGTTTGGTTCATATTGACAATGACTGTAAAAGTGACTGATGCTTAAGGACCATTGTCAGATAAAGTGTGAATGCTGTGTATGACACAGGACATTAGTGTAGCAGAACATGTTTGTTGTGTGTTAACTATAGCCATTGTGCACTAGTAACTAATCACCTTTCTATCATCAGAAGTTGCAAATTCAGAGAAGAATACATGTAATTCTTTCGTTTGAAGTTCATTAACTGTGGTAACCAGATGTAACCATATGTGTTGATCCTACCCACTTTTTATGCACTTAGAGTAGTTCGCAGACTGGCCACTGGACACAATGAACCTATTTATAATATGAGTGTAGAAGTGATGACAAAAGAATCAGCCATCTATAAAACTTATGTTACACTTCTCATGTCAGTAACATTACATCATAACTATTTTAATGCTATTACATTACAAACAGTAATAATTTAATTCTTGTTTCACAGTTCATGTTATCTTACTCCTCCCTGCCAGTAACAGTTCACTTGAATTTAGGAAGTGGGAGATGGTCTACCAGTATGTTTTGTTTACTAGACATCCACTATGTCTAAATTTGATATAGAGTTTTTTCCCCCCTTGCTTCCTCCCTTCTCCCCCATTCACACTTCTGTTTTCTTTCCTAACAAGCAGAAACCACTGCTTACTGTTAATAATCTTATGGTTTTGTTTTTTGTTTGAATATTTTTATATATTTATTTCAATTATTCATTTTTTAATTTCAATTTTAATCATATTCATTTTTAAATTTGAATCAAGTAGGTTTATCTTGTGCATATTTTTCATGTCACCGCTTCTCGTATTGTTATTCCTATTTTTAAATTTCCTACACCAACTTTCCCTGCTTTCACAGTTGACACTGTGCAGTGATTAGTTTGTTCCTCTTTCCATGTTCTGCTGTTGAAGAAGGGTTCAACCCAAAACATTTGTATGTTCTGTGTTTTTGCTGTTCCTGTGCCATGCTGCAGTCATCTGTTATAAGTGACAGTTGTTCTCTATTTCCTTATTTATGATTATATCACTTATTGTGAACAAGTCTTCAGAGAGTATTAACATTTAAGTTTATACAACTTGATTATATATATATATTTGTTTTGTAAATCCATTTGCTACTTAGCTCCTAATATTTCTTGGTTACTATACATATCTATATACATAAAGAGAAGAAAATAATGTTTTGTTTACATGTGCCTCCTGCTTAGCTGAGAAGAGAGCTAACTGTATAGATATTATGAGAGATTTACCTTATTAACATTTATTATTAAGTTCTTTCATTTTCCATTAACTCTATAATACCTAACATCAAATAAAACACAAAAAATCGAGATAACGTTAATTGTTTTGTATATATGGAGTTATATTTATTCTACAATTTGAACAGTTACTGAGGCTGCATCTTCAATACTACTTCAGCAATCTTTTTTTCTCAGTTTTAATAATTTTAACATGAATTACTACAATAAAACAATGACATAATAATGATAACAATAAGAATTTTATTTCCTCATCAATTGATACTGAATTATTATTTACCTACACACTTCCTTACTGTTAGGGTGGATTATTACTTTCAGTTATTTTAGTGTTATGTCTCTTTTGTATTCCTGCAAACTTTGAAAATTGCATTTCCGTAAAGACACTGGGCCACAAAATTTTAAAATCTACATTTAATCAACCATTAACTAAACATCCAGAAATTTGTAAACAGCATATTTAATTGAAATATTGGCTACTTATTTCAAGAAAAACTTTGAAGCCAGTGTATTTAAAAAACTTTGCAGAGACATTATCTTGTTTCATTTAGCACTACACCTCTTTACACTGTTTGATACACATTAAGTGTACTTTCAATTAGACTTCAAAGATGAATTAGTGGTTTTTCTCACTTTCTTGAGAAGTCTGGAGAAAAACTGTTTGTATAACAAGAACCAGAACTGGTGGTCTTCAAAATGGAAATGGTCTCTAGGATTTCATTTGAGGGGAATAAACTAAACTGTGTTCTTTTCTTACAATTATTTCTGGTTTATAGTCCTAAAATGTAACAACAATGATATATAACACTGTGTTGGTATCATTGCTTCCTCTGTTGCCATTGAAAATGGACCAATCTGAAGACTCTTCACAACTTCAGATATTACATTTTCAGACATTTCTTTTAAAATAGAAGTTGTTTTAGTGCGAACACATCCATATTTTTTCGTTACAGCTGACAAAGAAAACATTCTCATTAATAAGACATCTGCATGATCAGCTGCATGTAGTGGAATATTGTGTGAACAAACTTTCTGCTTTGATCACATCCAAATCAGAATTTCCTGATTTTGAGAAAAACATGTTGATTTTTTTTATTATTCTTTTCTTTTGATTTTAAAAATGTAATGTGTTTACCACACTTAACGTGATAGGACAGGTCATTTCTTCTGCAATGTGTTATGTTTATATCACAACCACGTACTGTAACAAAAAACATCCTTTTTCTCAATTTTATCATACGCGGAAATTCAATGGAATATGCTTCCCTAAATGTATGTAAATACCGCTTCTTATACTCATGGTTACATGATTTTCACTGTCTATACAAATTATCAACCATCAACACAACACAAGCGAAACTGTCCGGAAGTGAAAGAAAATGATATTCAAATGATCGCTGAAAAGTATCTATGTAAAATTGGAAAGACAGATCGATTAATTATTGACTACAGTAAAATATAGCATATTTTTATGTACTTTTGGAGACAAATAAAACAGCTTTAATGCAAATATAAGAGCACTTACAGCCACGAAATAAATCAAAAACTTACCACAATTGCCCATAAATAACTGCAATAACATTGTTCTATATAAAGATCTCACCTAAGCGATCAACTTTTGATTTGTAAATTCAGAAAATAACACAGCTCATCCGTAAAACCATAAAATACTGCACCTTTCCAGAAATTTTACAGAAAAACCAAAAAAGTTGCCAACGATGAAAGTCCCTTAAGCCTAAAATTAAGTGCTAATGTACGATTACAGTGCCCTCTTTCAGTTCTTGCCTTAATATCCACTAAGACCTCAGAGCCAATCATATGCTTTAAATAAATCAACCACTTCCTTTACTCAAGTTGTTGTTGTTATTGGGGCTTAAAGGTGTGTCGATAGTGAGGTCATTAGTGCCCTATTCTTTACTCAACTTCTGTCTTCAAATGCAATGACTACCAACCCATTTCTTTTATATTATTGGTTGGTGAGTTAATTCTACAGCAGCTGGCTGCAGAAAGAAACAACATCAGAAATTCTGATAAGTGCATGAACTATTAATTAAAACAGCAGCACTGAAATTTATTTCAAATTTATACCGTTTTAATACCATCTTACATAAAGACATCCTAAATAAGTGAAGTGCTTAGCATAAATACTGGATGACAGTTAATGTTTATGTTATTTGTCACATTTAACTCTAGCACATATATGAATCTATAATGATGCCACAGTGCAAAAACAGAATATGTATTGCAGTATAACATGAGGAAACTAGATTTAAGTGAGAAAAAATTTATTAAACCCATGTTCAATATTAATCTTCCACAGAATGCTCACCTAAAAACTCAGTTTATAGAACAGGTGTCCATCTTCCCATTTTCATTAATTTTATTGTTATTATTACATTGTTAACAGAGGCACTCAATTTGAAACATACTGCATCTGTGAATGAACTGCCGTTTAGTATTATTTTCAAAAATAATCTTTTTATCTTATGTGTACAAGATTAAGTGGAATTGACAGAACTCACCATCTTCTTCAGTGCGACAGTACACTGGTGGACTCTTGACTCCATCTCCACTGTGAGTAAATGCCAATACTGATATGCTGTAATTTGTATACTTATGCAGGCTTGGTATAGTTGTCTTGAATGAAGTAGTAACAACCTTTGTTTCGTATTCGTTAGATTCTGAAGAAAAAAAAAATTGTTATTGATAACATACTGCAAAAAGACTACATGGAAGCAACAGTAAGGGAATAAAAGAAATAATCATTTGTGATAGTTAATGCTAGAGACACACAACAGCATAACAAACAGTTAAAATCAGTTTGAGGTATCACAGAACACGGCTTGCTGGCACCATTGCAAATGATGGCAACTTCAGAGGGTTCAGGGGTGGGGGTTCACCAAATTCGTGCAGTGGTGTTTTTGCCCCGGCTTGGAAACTTCATAGGTCCATTGCTAGCAGGCCTATTTCATCTAATATTGAATAGCAAGATGGCAGAGAACTACTCCCAACAATGTTGAGCCTACAAACATTCCACTTAAGCTTTTTTGGTCTTCCTCACATTATCTCTCGAAACCCTCAACCATACCAATAATCTCAGTGATGCAAAATATGGTCATTAGACACTACTAAATTACCAGACGATATTGGATCCACCACACTAACAATGAATTGGAGTGACTATGTGATGAATGCCTTTCAGGTGATTTCCTCATAAATGCTAAGTATCTCATGTATTCAGCATGCTATTAATTGCAAAGATCCAAGGCTGCCAATGGAGGATGATCCTAACTGTCTGTCTATGGGTGATATCTAACACACTTTTGTATACACACACTTTTAGCCCATAGTCTGCTGAATACTTTTCTTTGTCTGGTATACCACTCAATTATTGGACATTTTTCACCTTATATATATTAGAATCAGGCAATGTCAATTTCTTATAGTCAAACTTTTCTGAGAGTATCATTTTAACAGATTTTCTGAACACACTGATCAATTCTCTAGCCATTCCAATCATTAAGTAGTCGATACTTCCTACTTAGCTCCAGTATTCACCATCATACCTGCAGTCAATGGACGGCTCAGATCTAAATTGTATCATAGCTTGCCTCAAGTCAAATTTATTCCAAAGACTGCTCTGTAACTTGTTTGAAGTTGAATTTTGGAATTTATTTTTAATTTAATTTAATTTAATTGCAATGGAGCACAGGCTCCGGTGGCAATTTCCCTACACAGCTATCTTCTCCCTATCCTGCACCCACCTACATTTGCCCTCTACAAATTTTTTCTTTAAATTCCTTCAAAGTTTTCGGTAAATTATTCATCGTTTCTCTTGGTAACTCATTCCAATCCCTGACACCCTTACCTAAAAAAGAGAATCTTCCTACACCCTTGTGCCTGAAATCGAGTGCCAGCTTGTGGTCATGGTCATCTTTTCCCTTCCATGCACTACTTTTCATACCTACTGCAATATCTTTCCATGCCTCATCACCAGTATATGCCCTGTACACTCCCATGACCCTCCTCATCCTCCTCCTGTCTTGCAATGAATCCCATTCCAGCTCCTTTATCATATCCGTCACTGATTGCATTCTGCGATAATTTCCAGAAACAAATCTAGCAGCCCTTCTTTGCACCCTCTCCAACTCCTGTATTTGATACGTAAAATGAGGGTCCCATACTACACTACCATATTCGAGCAATGGTCTGACCAAAGTTTTGTAACCCAATTCCTTGACTTCTCTCGTACATCCCCTCATAACTCTCTCCAACAAGTGCAGAACTCTGAAACCTTTTCCTACCACCTGTCCTATGTGTCCTGCCCAGTTAAGTTTGTTATCAAAAGTAATTCCAAGATATTTGCATTTCAAGTCTTCAGCAAGCAATTCTTTCCCTACCTTATATTCATAATTAACCTTTTGTTTTTTATTTGTGTATCTAATAAGCTGACTCTTCTTTGCATTTATCTTCATTCCATGTTTACTAACCCAATTAGATATCCTGTCCAGATCACCCTGCAACTGTTTACAATCCTCTATCGTTTTGATTCTTTTATACAGCATTATGTCATCTGCAAACAATCTAATTTCAGATAGTAAACAGGCAACACAATTATTCATTAGAATAATGAATAGCAATGGTCCCAATACGCTACCCTGTGGCACACCCATTTTTACTTCCACTTCTTTTGATACTACATTTCCTACCCTAACTTTCTGTTTTCTACCTTTTAAAAATTCTTCTACCCAGCAAATGACTTTCTTATCCACTCCAATGGTTTTTTACCTTATTTACTACCATTTTATGGCTTACTCTGTCAAACGCCTTAGACAGATCTAGTGCTACACTATCAATTTGGCCTCCCTTGTCCATTTCATCTGAAATATCTTGCATATATCCCACCAACTGAGATTCGCATGAATATCCTTGCCTGAAACCATGTTGCCTGCTTGAAAACCAATTACGTTCCTCACATATATTTCTGATGTGGTTGCATATCAATCTTTCCATTAATTTACCTACCACTGATGTCAAACTGATTGGCCTGTAATTCTCAACTCTATTTCTCACCCCTCCCTTATGTACCGGTACTACTATTGCACTTTTCCAGTCCTGTGGTAAGCAGCAAGTGTCTAGACTCAATTTAAATAATATTTATTACTTGCTGACCCCACTAAACTACTTATCCTATCAAGAACCCTCAGAAGCTAATTACAATTGTCTCCTCATTTAATCATATTACATGTTGTACTGCAGAGTGCTCGTGACCAGCACCCAGTAGACTGGAGAATGAAGATGATGATGATGTGTGTTGAAATGCAAACCACCTAACTTCTGACTGTAACCGAATAATACAGGGGTTTCAAAAGTATGCTCCCCTTCCATCAAAAGAAAAATCTTCATTCCACCCTTTCCCCCCCCCCCCCCCTCTTGCCACAATTTTGTTATAAATAAAGTTCAAGCCTACTTTTCAGTGCTAAAAATGACAACTCACAGGAAACTCACTAAGTATGTGATATTAGAACAAAGATTTTCAACCATAACAAAAGGCAAAGAAAACTTAGTACTTGCAACAGTGTAAAGCTACTTTGCACCCCACAGCCTCTTTAGGGGTGCACCATCCAGACTGGGAAACTATACAATAATAGAATCATTCATTGCAATAACAAACAGTCATGGCCACAATACACTACACTGTGGTTCTCCTATTACCATTTTCCCCATTTGATACCACATTTCATACTCTTGCTCTTGCTTCCTACCTCTTAAAAATTTCTCCACCCAGCAAGTCATTTACTAATTCACCACAATCATTTTAAAATTATTCATTGTTTCACCTCTCTTTGATAAATCCAATTCTATATTGTACACTTAGCCATTTCATCTGAAATATCTGGCACATTGAAGCAGTGCCCTTTAATGAAATTCCAGCAAAACTTGAAACGACAGTGCAGTGGAAGAAAAGATAGCAGTCTTAGCCTATTAAAATGTATATTATATTCTACACATGTATTAGGAAAAAAACCACAAAGTCCACATAAATAATATTGATGAAGACTTTCTTCAGAGGAACCAGAAAGAAGGGTATGTTTACTTGATGAGTAATATGGCAGGTGATAAATAACACCAGAAACTGAACACAGTATGGAAATATACAAATTGAATTTGCTGATAAGAAAGCCAACAAAAACAGTGCAGACTGCTGGGAAAGTTATCAGCAAAATCTTCTGGGATGAAGAGGGATGCACAGCTTGTCTACTATGAGGTTGTAACGGGCCAAGGTTTGACCTTGCTAGGTCAAGAAATATTGAGAGTGTAATTCATAGAAATATTGTGAGATGGCTCCAAAGTAGCAGTGTAGGTTTTGAAGGAGAAGATCAGGGATTGGCAGAGCCAACTCACATGATTAATAGTAGAGAGCAGATAGGCAGATTTAGAATGCCGCATGGCAGTCTGGCGGAAGATGTAGAAGTGCCAAGATAGTTAGAGAATAGGCCATGAAAAGTTTTATTATGGAGTGTATAATGAATCTAATAAATAATAATTTAGACAGTACAGAAAGTAATATACCTGATGAAGACAATCGAGCAGGTTGTCGAAATGTTGTAATTTTACGACGCTATCTGGCTGAACTCCTGTGAGGAATTCATTTCATCAATACGCCGGAAAAGTCTCCACTCACAACACCATTATTGGTTTGATTAGCGATCTATGGAGTGATGATTTTGATGATACAGATTTACATAGTTTCCGAAAGTTATTAGTATAAATGTTGTAAATGGTTCCAGCATTTAGAAATCCACAAGAGAAGACGTTAAGCGGTTTGAATATAGTGAATAGTAACGAACGTGAAAGACACAATTAACAATAGCTACCAAAAGTATGCAAAAGACAATGTATGCTAGTTGTCTCAAATGGGAGTGAGCCATGTCCGTGTTTGCACTTTCTGTAGTCTGAGAATGAAATGAAGTACCAATTTGATTATAGAAGGCTGTGTTGGTGAAGACTTTTGATACAATTGGACTTGTTACAACAGCATTGTTGTTTGATTTCGTATCGTATAACTATCCAATGATAGTTTTACAGTAAGAAGAAACCTAAGAACTTGAGTTTTGTGAGGGTATAATCTCCAAGAATGACCGAGGTATGATTACTGCAAATCGAGTATAATTCGCCAACAGGTAACTAGCACATGGTCTTAATTAGTGGGACAGCTTGTGTGAACAATATATGGACAAGATCATATTAGTAAGCACTATGCTATTTGCTCCGTGACAAGGTCCTTACAGTAAGATCCATCCTGGAATTTGCTTGAAGTGATTTTGGGATACCGTAGAAAACCAAAATCAGAATGGATAGACTGAATACCAGGCCCAAGTGCTATCCACTCGCCAAACAAGCTGTCAACAATCAAAATATCCAGAAACTATAAAAGCTCTATCATACATTGCATCACAAATGCCATGGAAAGAAGATCATCATGCTACACAATGGTGCTACCTCACTCTGCTTGTTTCACTAAAAACGAAATTGAGGAAATGTGATGGGAAGTCTTCGTGCACCCTCTTTACAGTCCATAACTTTTGAGTACAAATTCTTCATTTGTTTATCAAAATAATGTTATAATGCTTTTCCTTAATCAATGTTCCTATTCTAGGATACCATTACCTCTAATAGAAACTACACAAAATTTTCTGTGATAAGAAATAAGACACTAGCTCTTGGTGATATTACAGACAACAATCAAGTGCTGTGAATCAGTACGTTGACATCTTTTACACCGGTTTTAATTTTTTTGAACTAGAAAATGAAATATAGTCACTGAACTTATAGCTCTACTGTTATATGAAGGATAGTATGCAGGCGAAAAGAAATTCTTACAACTCCAAAGGAGAAAAAACCATTTGTAATGCAACAATACACTTAATGAAAAGGATGACAGCATTTTAGGTATTGTCAATCACAGATTCTTACATTATAAATAGTGCTCTGATGGAATTCAGTGATGCATGCACATACACACACACAAAAACAATCTTAAAAGTGATAGCATAGTTTTCTGTGGCTTTTACAATTATGTTGATGTTGGTTTTGAGTTACTGTTAAAATTACTGAACCCTCGATTCATATTCGTCTGTAATGATGGTTGGTTAGTTATAGCTTTTTGTTCAATATTTATATGTAGTGCAGTACTAGCTTTTATATATTCTTTGAATATGTGTGTGTGTAGTCAGTGCATGAGAGTAGGTTTCAAGTACCTGTTGAGATAATTGTTATTGGCCTTTTGATTGACATTTATCCGTAGCAAAGCATTACCTTTTATTTTGTAAATACTTCATGTTTGTGCAGTGCATGTGACAGTTGGTTTGAATATTTTTAAAAAAATATCTATCTGTAGTGCTGTACTACCATGTATCTGATGCTGCAATCAACATGAAAAGAAGTTGGATACTTTGTGTTTGTGGTCAGTGCATGTTGCAGTTGTGTTTAGTGCAAGTGGTATAGTGGTAGAATAGCCACTGAGTCACATATTGGAATTTTGTACAGTATTTATCCATTTTATAAAAGGTGGCTTGTATTTAATTGTTATCTATCTTTTCATTTGGATGGAGCAATTGACAGATACATTAGATTGGCCTCTGTTTATTTTCATCTGAATTTGGTAGTGTACCTGTCCATTAACTGTTCCCCTTTGCTGGTGGTTCTAAAATTTAGTTGTGTGTAGTGTTCGATGCTGTGAATACAAACTTTTGTATTTGTGATTATAGGTTTTACTTGCCTCTCTGTTGCAGCACACATCGCCTGATATCTGTGCACTTTGAGTTCAGTGTAGGATGTAAGCTACCCTTCGCTCTATTTTCGAGATTCCGTTAAAATCCGACAAAGTTTGAGGTTAACTTCAGTACACAATACCACAGTTAAAATCGAGATAACAACACTCTGAGTACAGTAAAGAAAACAAACAGCACATAGCAAACGTAAATAAACCATAAATTGCAATAAATCAATGATATTCCAGCAGGAACTAGGTTATTCCAAATAAAAGTAAACTTTCACTGTCAGACCATAATATTGGTTAGGGAGATATTCTGAACAGATTTTAAGGAAGTAAATGTTAAATAACAGTAAATATAGTATCTAAATAAACTGGTTATCATAACTACTAAACATTATTCCAGAGGAAAATAGTTAATTTCAATATAAAGCAAAACTAACCCTAAATTTTGCCATATACCAGATTTTGGTATTTCTGAAGAGATTTTAATACAGTAAAGATTGTGAAAAGCTAATAAAAGCCAGGCCTAGACCTACAATAACAATAACTTCACAGTAAAATATAGTTCAGAAGAAATTTTAAAGAAATAAATATGATTACTGGATAGTAGACTGAAGCAGTATGAAAATAAAAGATTCTGAGGTAGTTTGACCATTTAAAAGTTCCAAAAGTAAATGTAATAATGCCTGAGACAGCTTAGAAGGATAATTGATAAGTTTCTGATAGTTTCTAACCACCTAATAATAATATGAAGTAGTTTTGAGGAAATTGATAACTCATTTGCATAAACAATTTACTAAATGATTTTAGGCCTTTCAAGAAATTTCAGGAGTTAAAAAGTAGATGAAAATGCAGTAAATAATCTTCTCTTTCAGTTTTAATAGGTTCCAAGTAGTTTAAATCCGTAGAAATATGAAATATCAGTAAAAATAGGAAGCCGGTAAACAGACGAAATTATCAAACCTTTCAGCATTAATTCCAATAAAGTTAAACCATTTTAAAAGCGATAAGAACAGGTAGAAGCTAGTAAATACATATAATTAATTTTCTATAACCATTAAAAGACATTTTACTAACCTGCTGTTTGTTAATCCAATTTCGAAATAACTCGCCACCCCCGTACACATAAGATGCTTTTTCGCTAATTTTAAACACTGTCACCCGAAATAAAGTAAATAATAAATTAAAACAGACTGAAAGAGAATTAAATTCATCTAAATCTTGTAGTTTCCAGCCGTCTAAGTATTTTTAAATGTTATTCAAACATACAAAATAGGTCACTCAACTTTAACATTTTCTTATTCAAAAGCCTACCAAGATTCCGGTTTAAAAAGTAGTTTTCCTTAAAGATCCACTCTTCTAGTTTCACACACCTCGTGGAATTTCTAGATTTTAAATTGAAAACCTTGGAAGGAAGTTATAAAAATAAATGTCATGGATTATGTGAGGACGCGGAAGAGCACTACCGGAGTGCAGCGTCCTTGAAGGACTCCTATATAAGCGAGTGAGTTGGTGGGAGAAAAAGCCGGTCCAGTACAGTACATCGTCTAGCTTGGAGGAGAACGCACACTCCTCGCGAGTGCGAAAGCTTCAGGGCGCGCGGAGGCTTTTGGTCGGGGAAGTTAACATGATGGCCGATTGGCGCCATCTTCAAAATTTCGGCATGAACAATGTGACTAAGTAACATTTTCCGACATGTGATTTTCTAACTATCAAGATTCATTTTGGGGAGTGCGGTTGTTCTGTTTCATGATTTGTGATCTTCGGTTGATGATTTTTCTCCGATTGCCATTGCTAACTGTGACTTTTGTAACTTATGTGAAAATTTTCAAGAATATATTTCAGTTATCAGGATTCAGACTTTCATTTCTATATTAGTACCTTTCTTACAGGAGGTTAATCTGTAAGTGGCGACCGCGGTAATTATTACAGTTAGCATTCTATAGGTTTTAACACGGTAATAGAACTTTTTCAGAACTTTGACAACTTTTGGAAGACTTCAAGTTTAGGTGCTGAAGCCGATACCAACCCCAGTATCCGGCTGATCCCCTAACAAGGAGATCAGTGAACTGTTTAGGGCACATGGATAATTTTCTCTTTCATCTGCATACCTGGTTGAGTTCTTGTTTCTAAAAAGATAGTGTGATTCCTGTGTCCAGATGTGGGCAGAGGTGACTGATATGCACCATCTGCTAACAGTTTTGTTAATGAAAGTGACACAGCGTGAAGCTGCTGTGATAAGTTGCAGCAGGAGTGATATGGATGTCCCTGATGTAGCTAGGATGCTCACAGGTTCTCCCTTATAAAACATCACACCTACAATGCAAGCAAAGAGGATGGATGCTATGTTACAGTTATCTATCAGTGACTGGTGTGTTGTTTCTGTACCTCAAAGCCAATACAGGAGCAGCCTAACAAGCTCAGATGCAAGGGCGGTGAGATTGCGCCAACAGTTTGTCGTATTGTGCGAGACTGATTCAGTTCCACAATTGCCATGCAGTAAGTTAGCAACTCTCCAGACCACAAGGTCTGAGAACTGCTGAAGGGGATTCTGATTGTCAGAAGATCAAATGTTAGCCAGTTTATTGAGCCCGGAAAGTAAATGACAGATTATTAATGGAAGAAATCCAATGTCCATTCGATGTGTATTTCAGGTGGTCTGGTACAAGATGTGGAGTAGGCCATCCTGGATGCCATTGGGCAGACTGGGTGTAGCCAAGTGCAGATCATGACACATTTCATAATAATGATGCTTGTTGCTTGGGTCAAAGGTTAACCTCTCATACTTCCGGCATCTAATAAAATAGTGAACTCTGTGGCCAGTGGCCACAAGACAACAGCATCTTTAAAAGAACAGATTGTGGATCTCTGCTACAGGCCTTGGTGAGGTGTACTGAATCAGAGGCTACGATTCTCACTATCGGGTTGAGTAATGTAGAGATCCATTGAATAGGTTAGGTATGCACTATATTCGCAAATTGGCTACCCGGTTGGCAGGGACCATGTGGAATCCATTGGGAGGTTTCGAGGCTGAGGGTGGAATACCTGGAACCAGAAACATAGTTATGGGCAACTCCAATAAATTATCACCACATTTTAAGAGCAGTTTAAGAGTATCTTAACAGTTAAACGTTCTCAAGGTTATAAAGTATTTGCAACAAACAGCCTCAACTAGGAAGCGTTATTAGTAGCACAGAATATGATATTTTAAATGGTACAGAAAGCTGGTTAAAACTGGATATAAATTATACAGAAATATTTAGTAATAACATGAGAATTTTCTGTAAGGTTAAAATTCATGCAGGGGATGTATTTATTGCCATCAGTAAATACTTCTCTTGTATTGAAATAGATGTTGATATGGTTTGTGAAATGGATTAAACTTAATGTAGCCAAGATTAGACTAAATATGTCATAAGCACCTTCTACTATAAACCTGATGCCGATACAACTGTTGCTGATGCATTAAGAAATAATAGGCGACCACAAAGCTGTAATTGCAACCATAAAATCAATGTGAGAATTGAGTCTTTCCCTGACTACAGCTGATAAAAATTCTTCATGGGTGTTCTGCTGGATAAGTTCTGTCATAAATGATGTTTCGACTGTATTCATGGGGTGAAATGGTAGGTCGAAGTTGCTACTGTGATAACGTGTCAACCACTGTGCATGCCTCGCAATTCTGGCTCATATAAATACTCAGTGGCTAGCGGTCGCATATGAGGTCTGCTACAGAAGCTGCTCTCCTATTGGCTGCCATGTACACTAGGCTTCATACGAGGCCTGCAACGGTCAGCTGCAACTCTCTGTCTTCTAGCGCACATGTCTATTGTGCTGCTGTTGCAGGTCTTGGATCATGGGTTTCCATGCTTCACTTGAAAAGAGACCACCATCTCTGTTGATGCTGTTGGTACTCAGCCTAATCTCCAACAATTCTCTAATTATAGAAACTGAAAAATATGCGGTCTAAGCCAGTCCTTCTCTTGTTGAAGTATACTCTGTGGAAATTTTCCACAGCATTTTCTACTAATGTGGACTGGTCTAGATGTAGCAAGTGCAGATGTCACTGGTGCTAGATGCGGAGTTTCTCTATGGTTGGTCGATGTATATTTTGGCACATTCAAATGGGATCGAATAAACTCCCAGAAATCAAAGGCCGAGGTCATTCTTCACTGTCCTCATCATATCTTGTATCTTGCTGGTGGTCAAAAGATAATCCTTATCATGTGAGAATTCTTCCCAATCTTCCCAGATATATTCCCAGCATTAGGTAGCACTGCAAGGGATCTTGACAATTCTTCTTGTTCTTCAGCTGTTGATCTTGGTCCACAGGCACGAAATGCCTGTTTAATTTGCTGTTGTGAATATCAATTTTGTCTGAAAACCTTCCAAAGGTGCCTTAGTTCATCTTGCAAACAATCACTATTCAAGATGGCTCATGCCCTATGGACCAGAGTGGTCAATACAGTTTTTCGCTGGGCCAGCTTAGTCGTAAGCCAACCGTATCAGCTTAAGAAGTTATTTCAGTCATAAAATATTGTTTCAAGGTTCATGGTCTATCCATGAAGAGGAAGTGAAATAACCATGGAATAATGACAGTTCAACTTCCTTTATTGAATTACTAATACGAGGGTGTTCTGAAAAGTTTCCGACCTCAACGTGAAGATGGCAGCACTCGTAAATAAAAGCTAGTGAATTTCGTTGTTTATCTGTTGACAGTTACTCACCAAAGTTTCAGCTATTTTGGACGTGCAGTTGTTATGTAACAGTCATTTGAGTGAGTTGATGTGAGTGTTTTTGTGAAAATGGACGAATTTGAGTATCGAGCTGTCATTAAATATTTGTTTTTGAAAGGCAATACGCCTACGCAAATCAAAGATGAGTTGGATTCTGTGTATGGGGGCTCTGCACCATCACTTACCACAGTGAAATTTTGAGCAGCTGAATTTAAAAGTGGCCGTAAGAGCTTGGGAGACGATGAACGTTCGGGACATCAAAAAACTGCAACTACTGACGAAAACATCGCCACAGTTCACCAATTGGTGCTAGACGATCACCGAATTAAAGTGAGAGAGGTAGCATAGGTTATGAGCATTTCAAAAGAACATGTTTGTTACATATTAAATCAACATTTAGGTATGAGAAAGCTGCCCATGCGTTGGGTGCCGCGTTTGCTCACATTAGATCAAAAATGTGTTCGAATGAACATTTCCAACGCTCTGTTGGCGCAATAAATCTGAGTTTTCGCCAGTGCTGCCATTTCTATGGATTTATCCATAGATCCACGGATTTTTATGAGGAGTTAGAATTTTGTTAAAATATCTACGGATTTTTGATACTTATTGTCATTTGTCGATTTTACCTTATATTGATGTTTTGTTAAACTTTGAGCATATATTGTTAATGGGCTACAGAATTGTCAATAACTGTGAATCGTTTCCTTGCAACCGCTCTTGTCAACTAACGATTGAAATGAAGCTCATATTTTGTTTGGTTACAGACTTTATATATCTTAAAAGTCCGTAATACAAAATTATCGGTGCACTCTGTATGCACGGTACTTGGCATATCTTACGAAGCATTGGCTTCTGAGAAGGCCTAACCAATATCCCAGAATGAAAGGGGTCAGAGTTTTTAACATTTCCTGTTACAGAAGATATGCTAAATTTAATGTCAACAAAGAAAATGTATGGTCACTAGGGAAAAATAAAAAAACTACTAGGCATAGCAGAAGCAGTGATGATGAAAGTGACGATGTATAAAATTTGTTCAGAGATATTTCTTACTTTCAGTGTAGAATATTATTTTTGTAATTTTTAAGACGTAGAAATAAAAAAGTATTCTTAATTTTCACTCTCTCTTCAATAATTATTGTTTTATTCTTTCATTTAGCGAGTCTCCGGATTTTTGTACCAAATCTATGGAAATTTTAGCAGCCATTTACAGATATTCAAAGCCATGTGGCTGGCAGCATTGGTTTTGGCACCGATTAATTACTGTAGATGAAACTTGGATACACCATTATACGCCCGAAACAAAAATACAGTGGACTGCAAAGGGGGAACCAGCTCAAAAAAAAAAAAAAAAAGTTTTTTAGGCTGGGAAAGTGCTGGCGACTGTTTTTTTTTTGGGATAGTCATGGAGTTATTTTAATCTATTACCTTCAAAAAGGAAAAACCATTACATTACTTGACAAGCTGAAGGCAGAACTTGCGGAAAAACGGCCACATTTGCATAAAAAGAAAACCCTGTTTCACCAAGACAACGCACCGTCTCACACCTCAGTGGTTGCCATGGCAAAAATTCACGAATTACGGTTTGAACTGCTTGACCATCCACCTTACCCGATCTAGCCCCAAGAAACTTCTTTTTGTTCCCTCATCTAAAAATTGCACTTGGAGGACAGAGATTTTCGTCGAATGAAGAGGCAATCACCTTCGTGAACAATTATTTTGCAGAGAAAAACGCCGAGTACTATTTGGACGGGTTACAGAGATGGGAGCATCGCTGGGAGAAGTGTGTAGAGTTACAAGGAGACTATGTTGAAAAATAAAAAAATAAAAATTCAGTAAAAATGGCTTGTATCTTTGTTAGGTCGGAAACTTTTCAGACCACCCTCGTATTGAATTAGTACAATAAACTTTATGCTCGTTCCAAGCCTCTGCACATTATGACCAGCAGCATCTGACAGAAGATCCCCATCTCTCCTAAGCTCTGCACCCATCTACTGTTGACAGTCACCTCAGACCTTCCTAACTATTAGCCTACCAACATTTTTTCCTAGGCACCAGGCAGGCCCACAAGCAGATAACAGAAGTCCCCAGTAGGATGGGTCACTCACAGAGTATGTTAAAGATTACACAGAAAACAAAAGGAAAATGCAAGCACATTTAAGAAGAATGTGGTACCTCAGTGACTTAGAAAACTTGGTTGAGAACGTATTAAAAATGTGATGCACGAGTCTTTTAATGTAAGAAAAGTCAGTTGAAAGGACGATAGTATGTCTGCACTAATACATGATGGATTTGAGGTTAAAAAAATATTTGTTCACTGATGAAAATATGGATAACATACCGATTTTTCTACAACATGTGGAGTTAAAAACAGATTAATTAGAAATATATACTGCAGGTATTGTAAAGCAGTTAGAGCGACTGAAGTAGAGGAAAGCGCTGGGTCCCAATGGTATCTTCAGTAACATTTCTGTCTGATTTGCACTATAACTCTTAAGAAAAAAAAGTTCCTTTTGATTGGAAAATTGTGTAGGTAGTCCCAGTTTTCAAGAAATGTGATTGACAAGATCCTAGAAACTATGGACCCATATCTCTAACATCTCCTTGCAGTAAAGTTCTGGAGGATGTTGCATGCTCAAACATTATGAAGTTTCTAGACAAAAATGAATTATTTACAATGGATTTCAGATTCGATGAGGCGTAAAGCCATTATGAAAAAATGGAGGGAAGATTTCTGAAGAACACATTATGTGAATCACAACTGGTCCTATTTCTGCATGACACAATGAAAGAAATGAGATGCAATTCACATGCTGATGCCATATTTTTGGATTTCCAGAAAGGCTTCGACTGTACATTCAAGCGTACTGTTTATCTGATCAGATGTGTGAATGGATACAAGATTTTCTAGCAGTTCAGTTTCAGTATGCTGTCGTTGACAGAGAAGCGTATACTAATCTAGACATTATATCATGCATCCCTCAAGGAAGAATAACAGGACCACTTCCTTTCTTAATTTTTATAAACAATTTTTTAGACAATGTTAATAGCAGTTTGACATTGTTCACTGATGATGCAGTGATGTATAAAGAAGTAAGGAATTTGGCTGATTACTAAAAATTCAACATGATCTGAATGTTATTTCAGCATGGTGCAATGAATGGTAACTAATACTAAATTGCAAAAAAAGTGCAAGGCAAGGTACATAACTAACAAAAAGAATCTGTGTGTACAAAGCTACATGAAATGGCCATGTAACCTTGGTTGTAAGTTGAACCAATTCTAGACTATGATTCACAGGTTGAATTCTGAAGAATTTATTTATTTAGCTTATGTCCATTGTACAAAAATAATATAATTTAACATTAATTACAATTAAAATTCAAAATTAACATATTGTAGCCAATCTAAAGCTTCATTTGATATGTTAATAAAATCTACCGGTGATCCCCTGAAGGCTTGAAGTGGGCAGTCAAACGTCATGTGACGGATGATTTGTAACACTTGTACAAAAGAGATAGCAAACAAAACTGTTGTGCATCCACATTTGGACTACTGTTGTGCCATTTGGGATCAGTACTGGAAGGGATAGATTTACAGTATAGAGAGAGAACAGAGAAGAGCCACTCAATTCATGTCTGCTTGTCACTATTCAAATGAAATAGTCGCAGAATTGATACATAAACAAAGTAAGTTTTGTTTAAATTTACTGGAAAACAGCACTTTTTACTTACAAGTGTGAAGAAATACTTCTTATAGCAACCCATCTGGGTTGCTGTGACACGAGAGTTAAGATTAGAGAAATTAGGTGCCATACAGATGCCTATATGAATTTTCTCATCCCTCGTGTTGTTCACAACCGTGATGTACAGACTTAGTTTTGGTGCAAAGCATCCTCACCACCACAAGTTTTGTGAATTGAAGAGTGTAGACGCAGATATCTGATCAAACTCATAGAAAACACAACACTGCCTTTGAATTACCTTATACATAAGGACATAAGGTGGTGATAACACTTGAGTGATATTGAGCAACATTTGTTAGGAAACATCTGGAATATTTGTACAAAAAAGGAAAAGAGTAATGATATAAGCAATAATAGTTAAGTTATATTATGAACAGGACATACTTACACAAAAATATCAAAAAACAACACTAATTGCATTTGTGAATACCTGTTCATGCTAACAACCCATCATTATATTTTCAACCTTTGTTTTTTTTTTTTTTTTTTTTTGAGATTTTTTTTTTTTTTTTTTTTTTAGAGAGATATCTATTTTTTAAATTGTCTACAGACCTGTTTAGTGGTTAGTATAACATGGCCTGATATGAAAATTTAATCACAATTGATACAAAGGTAGCAGAATTAGGAGGCTGTGACACACAAATTTTGTAGTGATCAATGTATCAAATTATCAACTGTTACAATGCTTATCTCTAATTGCATACTAGTTTGTAATTAAAGCATCCACTTTTAAAACATCCAAAACTTTTATTAAATTTTGAATTTTAAGTAAGAACGAACCCATTAAGCTTCCTAAGGCAAAGAAATATAGTCTTGTAATATTGTGATGATAGTAGAATTACCCACCATACCATTCTTCAGCTGGAAGATGAGAGACTTTGTATCCTTGGACGATACCATTCCTTCCTTCTAAAGGTGGAGGTTCCCAGGATACCTGTAGACTCTGAGAAGTTAGAGCAGAACACTGCACATTTTCTGGTGGAAGGCTTGGTACTGTAAAAACCACATTTGACTGTTGTAATTGCTCTCTTCTAGAATGAATAGCTACAAATTTTAAGCGACTAAAACATAGTTTGAACAATCCTATTTGATAGAAATGTGTATTCTATGGTACTGAATAACAGCAAAATAGAAAGTGCAGACAGATAAAAAGACCAATATTTACTTGTTCAGCTAGTCATGTGGTTGTACTATTCATATATTTGAAAAATAATAAGTCATTTTTAAAGATGGAATTGGACAGGAAAAAAATTGAAATGGTGAAAGTAATTACAAAATACAGAGAATGTCATGCATATTTAGTTTAGATCAGCACACAACTTAAACTCAAAATTTAATAAGTACATATTGCTGTTGCAAAAGATCAGCAAAATTACAGATGTCTTATCAATATTTGAGCCACTTTTGTGTACTTGCTGGCTGTTAATTCATGCATTTCCCTTTATTATTGCATTAATGTTATTTTCAAAGAATATAATCTTTTCATGATTTTTGGTTCAAGGTAGGTAAATAACCTAAATCAGAAACAAAACTAGATCCATAAGAGAAATTCTGTTATCTTTTTTCCCATTCTTCTTATGGTTTTGTGCCTCATTGACATCGGGATCATTAGACAAGGAGAGAAAGAATGGGAAAGAATTCAGCCATGGCTTCTTTTTTTATTTTATTTTATTTTTAAAAAAGGAACCATACTGGCATTTGCCTGGAGTGTTGGGAATCCAAGTAAGACCTATAGTTCTGTATTTCTGATTATATATATATTATGATCTCCTAGTGGTATTTTTTGAATATTCAAGTAATTCTTTTGAAAGATAGTTACAATCCCCATGATTTAGCACTAAATCAAATGTTGTTTGCCAACACACACCATTCCCATAACTCTCATTTTGAACTCTTTCACCACTGCCTCCCTTCCCTAAAGCTTATTGCAGCTCCATATTTGTCACCCAAATCTCCCCTGGTGTCAGGTATCTATTAAATTTTGTAACTGCATTACAAAATTTTATTCTCAGAACAATGAGTTAGATTGTATAGTATTGCATCATTTCTATAGTCAATTTCTACGTTTATTCAGGCTAGAAAGCAGATTTTTACAGTTGTTGAGATAGTATCTTATACCATCACATGGATCAGTCCCATGCAATAACCTCACTGTAAAATCTGTAGCATGTATCAAGTCAGCACTATGTAACATAACAGTAGCATTCCGCCGCTCCGAAGTGAGCGCATGACTACATTGTTTAAAGTCAGTCGTTATCGAGGTATAGTAGCGGACGGCTCGCGTCGCGTAATGTGAGACGCTATACTAACTGTGCGGGTGTAGCAAGAAGTAAGAAGAATGAATGAACTAGTTTAACCATTGCGACGTATGTTTTAAATTGATTTGAACAGTGGGTTGAGATACCAGAACAGTGAAGTGTGGCATCGAAAGTAATTTAGTGTGGACTGATTTGGATTAATAACTTTCCTTTTTTTTTTTAAGAATCTTGCAATCGACGGATTACGAAGTTTCAATAGCCTTATCATCTAAATTCTGATAGTGGCCAACTGGTTCGATGTGTACTTTATTCTAATAAATGTGTGGAGAACCTATTTTCATTACTTAATACTTGAAGATTTCTCTTAATTAGTTATCCTCACACTTTTATCGGACTGGTTTGGACCCTATCTGGCGACCGGCGGCGACTACGAACTCATTTATCCGGCTTCTAGTGCTGTATGTCAGTAATTAAAACTTTAGCAAGCACGAAGTTCGGTCTACAGTAAGTAAGTATCATGTCAACCCCAAGAAAGGCAATAGTCTTACATGTCGACGAGTGACAGGACTGTGTGGTAGAAATTAGTACTAGGAGGAGAGACAATTTTTCTCAAATCCTAGGAAACACACACACACACACACAAAAAAAGGAAAACTAGTGATATCAAGACGACGACAATCGAAACAGGTGTCGACAATACCCAAAGGTGCGGAAGAACTCCCACTCGATGAAGGCAGCGCGGCTGGTCAAGGAGCAGCGGGGAAGATATTCTACATTGTTCGGCGCGGAGCTGGGCAGCCGAGACGACGAAGGCGGGAGAAAGAAGAATCGTCGTGCAGAGTCTCCGAAAGCTAAGGACGCGCTGTGCGCTGCTTATTTGGCTGTTTTTGAAGGCTTAAATCCTTCACTAATTTTTTCCTCATAATTTTCCTTTTTTCTGTGAAATATCGAGGAAGAAAATCGGACAAGATTTTTCTCTCCTAACTCGACAATACATTTTCTTCTCCTTTGCCATCTGTGATCACAGAAGCAATTATTTAAACTCCACCTGTAGTTATGCCAATGGTGCAACCTTTTTTGTTTCCCTTTCTTTGCTTGAAGTGGCATGCTTATCTAGATAGCTTGCAGCAGCTGGCGCTTCGTAACGGCGTTGTTGTGGTTTGGTTGTCTGATTCGCGGGAAGCGAATTTGCCAATTTTGTGATCCTGTTTTCTGTGTAAAATTACCTGTATAATCATGCCGGAAACCGAGGGAAGCTCTAAGGTAGGTATGCCGGAAATGGTCCGAGTGATAAATGAGTATTAAATTCCAAGTTGGACAATTTAACGACTAATATGGAAATCTTAAGTTCCAGGTTTGAAAATTTAAACATAAATTCTGAGATTCAAAATTCCAAATTGGAAAATTTAAATACAAATTCCGAGATCCTAAATTCCAAGTTTGGAAATTTAAATTTGGATCTCAAATCAAGTACTGAAATCCTCCATGATAAATTTGAACATTTTAAATTCAGACCTTAAGTCAAGCACTGAAATCCTCCATGATAAATTTGAACATTTAAATTCAGACCTTAAGTCAAGCACTGAAATCCTCCATGATAAATTGAAAAGTTAGATTTCAGATCTTAAGTTAAGTACTCAACCTTTGATTCCAAGCTCGATATTCTAAAAGCTGAACTAAAGTCTGACGCGGAAGTATTACATTCTAAGTCTCTGAAAGAACACAAATCCCAAATAGCTGAATTACGTAAGGATATGGAATAGTATCGGTGCTTTGTGTAATATGCGAGCAGAGGACTTAACAACCTAGTTTCCGATTTAAGACAAGAGTTAAAGGGTGAATCTAATAGTTTGCGCCAGGAAACCGACGCCTTGCAAGAACGGTATGCGCAGTTACAAGAAAAAAGCGATAGTCACTACCACCGTATAAAGACGATCGAAGGACAGTTCCAAACATTGCAAGAAGGTTACCCGACAGGGCTATGCGGAAGTGAAATTTGGGATGAAAGAGATAACTGCGGAGGTGGAACAGCTGGATGAGAAGTTGGAGAAATTAAAAGTGTCAACTGCCGTATTTGTGGATGAGAGAATGAAGGTACAGGCGCCGCTAATTATAAAGCAAGAAGTATTAAAACAAGTGCCGGGTGTAGTGAGAGAAGAATTCTGTAAATACAAAGAAACCGGAAAGGGCACCGTAATTCCTGTTCAATGCTACGACGAAAAGATTGATTGGGAAGAATTTTCTGACCGAAATAGCATCCATCCTGTAAAGTTTATTAAAAATTTCGAAAATTTTCCACCTTTTATGGCTGCTAGTGAGGAGAAGAAAATTAATATGGTAATAAAACATTTAAGAGCAGGACCCCGACTGTGGGCAGAGCAATTAGAGGAGGAATTTTCATCTTTCGAGCAGTTCAAAGAAGATTTCTTGAATCTTTACTGGTCGGCAGAGCGGCAGATCGCCGTAAAATCAGAATTAATGTGCGGTGACCGTTTATGACCCGAGAAGAGGATCGCAAACCGATTTTTTCAGTGCGGTGCTATGCATCTTTGCCGATACTTAGACCAGCCTCATAGTGAAGAAGAGTATGTACGAATGATTGCGGCTAGGTTACCGGAACAGACACAGCTAATACTTACTAGCCACAAGATCCGCTCCATAAAGGATGCTGTAGATATGCTGGGAAGATTAGATGTACAAGAGCAAAGAATGTACAGAACAAGATACCAGGGGCAACATAATACTAATCATTTTCAAAATAACGGATCCCGACAGGAAAACCACCGAAGAGAAGGGAATAGAAATTTTCGGCAAGAACTGGAAAACTCATGCCGGCAAGACGGAATTCAAAAGGAAAACATAGAGGAAGGAAAATCTCATAGGCGGTTCCAGAATCACAACTACCGACCGCAAAATGAAGAACAGAGGGTAGCAGTGGTTTCAGAAGACAATACCAGACATTTAAACTAGTGCCTGCCACTGAGAAGGCTTCGCCAGCGGCGGAGGCAGAAAAGAGGCCGAATACAGCGAAAATATTACAAGTAAAAGAAGAAAAAATAGGCTTGAGGAAAAAGAAGAATCAACAGAAATATGTCTGTATGATACAGTATTTAATACGAGGCTGAAGAGGAACTGACAAGATACGAGAACATTTTATTAACCAGTACAAGTGGAGAATTGAGAGCAGATAAAACTAGAAGATTTTAAGGAAGGCAATATGGAAATTGAGAATGACGAGTACCAGAAGACTGAAATTAAGTTGATAGAAATCGATGTATCCGGAGAAGAAACAAATAGCGGTAAAGCGAGCCGGGAAGTAATTGAAATGGCACCCCAGCAATATGTCAAAAATAACAGAAGCATGCGCGCGCGTGACAGCAACCAGCGCTCGCGCAACAGTCAATGCCTAAGCACTATAGTAACCTGTGCCAAAAATAGTTTAAAGTGTGCGGCAGCCACGGGCGCAGTAAACAAAGACGGCGGAACATTTTTATCGACTGAAGAGTATTATGGAGGTAATAAGTCAATACCAATGGACTGCGGAGTATATGAAGAAGATGACTGGAAATTAAAGCAACCGCAGATACGTAAAGAAAAGAAGAGAATCGACCGGAAATATATCAAATGGAAGTGGAAAGCTAACGTGATAGGGGTGGAGATGAGCCCTTCATCTATGGATGTTGGACGAGGATGTCTACTCACTCCGCAATGGTCACGAATAGGGGACACCCTTATTCTTTCTTTTTCCTAATTTTTCCTTGTATGGCGTATGCCAATTATTTCACCGCTTCGGCGAATAAATCCTTGACTTTTCCGGCTAAAGCCAGCGAAATAAATCTACATTTCCAATTACCCTACCCTGCCTGAAATATGCCAAAGCAGCAGCAGCAACAGCAGTAGGCTTTGTGTAGTGCAGTGTAGTGCGTGAAGTGCTTCGACAAAAGTCGTATCGAGGTTAACGACCTCTACCAGTGTCGCAACTCTACCCGTAGAGCCTACGGTAGAAGCGGAAATATTATTTTTGTCATGTTGTGTATATAGGTTCTTTCTTTTCAGTTTTATTTTCGTGAGAGTTGACAGTCTATTTGAGAACTGTGACCACGAAAACTATAACAATTTCATGTGGTTCCTTCGTGTATTTTCTTTTTTTTTATGTTTTCTTGATGTTGTTTGTGTACCTGTTTTTTTTATTTAAATATGTTAAATGGCTTTGTGTATCTTATGTTAGTAGGTTGGCCACACTCGAGAGTTTGAAACTTGGTATTTGTAAATTTTCTTTTTTTGTAATGATAATTCTTCAGTTTCTTTTGGAAAAAAAACCTGAACAATTATCACAAATTGGTAGTTGGGGAATGTAACATAACAGTAGCATTCCGCCGCTCCGAAGTGAGCGCATGACTACATTGTTTAAAGTCAGTCGTTATCGAGGTATAGTAGCGGACGGCTCGCGTCGCGTAATGTGAGACGCTATACTAACTGTGCGGGTGTAGCAAGAAGTAAGAAGAAGAATGAACTAGTTTAACCATTGCGACATATGTTTTAAATTGATTTGAACAGTGGGTTGAGATACCAGAACAGTGAAGTGTGGCATCGAAAGTAATTTAGTGTGGACTGATTTGGATTAATAACTTTCCTTTTTTTTTTTAAGAATCTTGCAATCGATAGTGGCCAACTGGTTCGATGTGTACTTTATTCTAATAAATGTGTGGAGAACCTATTTTCATTACTTAATACTTGAAGATTTCTCTTAATTAGTTATCCTCACACTTTTATCGGACTGGTTTGGACCCTATCTGGCGACCGGCGGCGACTACGAACTCATTTATCCGGCTTCTAGTGCTGTATGTCAGTAATTAAAACTTTAGCAAGCACGAAGTTCGGTCTACAGTAAGTAAGAATCATGTCAACCCCAAGAAAGACATTAGTCTTACAACTACCTGTTCAAATCCTACCACAGGGGAATCTTTTCTTATCATTCAACATGCATATTCACTACGAAACACCTCATTAACCAACTTACCTGCCTTCACTGCACAGCTTCTTATATAGCTCACATCACAAACAAAATGTCTCTCAGAATGAATGGTCACAGGCAGACAGTTCATGTTGGCAACCTAGACCATCTAGTATAATAATAATAATTCTGAGTGATTGTTTTGCCACATAATTTGAAACATGGACATGGATTCGATTTTGAATCAACCAAGGTGCTGGCTGCCATATGCAAGACACTTCTTGGTCAGCGTCATTGTGGTTTCCAACTAAGTCATGCGTGGAGACCAGTTATCAATGCTGCTCATCAGCAAAACACTGTGTTTTGTAATATTTATATGAATAATTACGCCTATGCAATTGAATATTTGTTTATTTCACCGAACGTGTTTCACTTCATATCTGAAGCATCTTCAGCGGTTCGTTAATTTTCCACCGCTGAATATGCTTCAGATATGAAGTGAAACACGTTCGGTGAAATAAACAAATATTCAATTGGATAGGCGTAATTATTCATATAAATATTATTTATCACAATTGTGGGAAATGGCCCACAACAACCAGACTGTGTTTTGTGCTTCATGGCCATCTAATGAAGTCTGAGATGTTGGTAAGCAACTTAACAACATCTGTTGTTGCTGTGCCAGTTTTTCAACAACATGCTTTAGGCAAACTTCAAGTCATAAAAATACATCTGAAGATGGCGATGGAGATTTATAGAACCAAAATAATACTATTACTGGATGGTTTCCTGAGAAACATTCATAAATAGTATACATTCAAAATCCAGATCACCACATAGTTGCTCAACCATCAGTCATAACATGAACAATTACACTGCTTTGTGATCATGGTCTTTTTTTTTTTAGCTCAGACGGTGGGAACTGGCCTGTTGGCTGAGCAGTTAATACTTGGGCCTGGTATGTAGTTTTGAATTCCTTCCTGCCAATCTAAATTTCATTTTTCCATAGTTTCCCAAAACCATTTCAGACAAATGATGGTCATTCATAAAATTATGGCAATAGTCCTTTCTGCTTTTCATTCCAAATTTTCTCCCAGTTCTAATGACTTTGTTAAAAGTAATAAAGCCCTAAGGAATTTTTTTTATCTGGGCACAAGAAACCTTGTATCTCAACCTGAAATAATATCCAATGATATCCTTTTTTTCAGTTTTAATAGTTAGCACTGGCAAGCAGTAAGATGTAGCACACCACTACATTAATCAGACCTATCCACTGAGCCAACGATGAACTTTATCTTAATTTGTTGCTATAGCATCAAAGACATAGTAGTTTATCATACAATAAAGTTTTTACCACATGCAATACAATTCAAACATATGAAATGGATCTGATAAATAATACAAGAACTGTAAGAATTGTGTAGCTTACCATCCTCAAGAGTCCTGACAGTAATTGGATCCGATGAAGGACCAGCACCTCTGCTATTATAAGCTTGAACCACAATAGTATAAATTGTGTATTTGGACAATCCCTGCAGTGTTGCTTCACCACCATATTGTGTTCCAACTTCCACAGTTTTAAAACTGTAGTTGTGAGTTGTAGGAGGAGGAGATGATGAAGAAGCGAATGATGGCTGCTCTTGATATCCAACGTAGTACCCAAGAAGATTTCCATTCCAATGCTCTCGTAGTGGTGGTTCCCATGTAACAAATAGTTCTGTTGAACTGCGAGCTTCAGCACGAACATCTTGTGGAACACCACTTGGAACTGAAAGTGAAGAAAGCTTAATTATTATTACATGAGTCTTTGTATTTCTCAACATTTCATCTAACAAGTAAGGATTAAAAACACATTTACTAATGGCTGATGCTGTACAACTTATACCATAAATGAATTTAAGTTGAAGGCAAGAGTGCTGTGATGGACACACAAAACATGAGATGAACAAAATTGCACTAATACTTTGATTTAAAATCTTAGTCATGCTTGGAGGAATGAACCATTCCAAAAGGGAGGCGTGCTTTCTTTGCCTCTATGCAGGAATAAGGTTTCAAACCAAATATTGTAAAATTGTGTCCGTCTAAAGTTTTGTGTGTTCTTTGCAGCACTCCTGCCTGTCTTTAGTTTTGGTAAGTGATGGATTTATTTTTCCTGTCCTTTGTTATTTATATTGATTAAAACAGTTTCCTATTCCTTATAAATGAATTTAAAGTAGATAAGAAGATAAAAGAACCATTTTACTCAGACAAGAACCAATGAGAATTGTAGTAAACCATTTTATGTTACAAATAGATAAGAACAAAACTGTTTTTTTTTTTTTTTTAGATGAGGTGTATTTCCTTTTGATTAAAAAAGACACATGAGTAATTTCTGCTAACCTTCTGTACTGAAATATGCATTGTTGGAAAGGGTTCTCTGGCAGCCAGCAAATTCACTCATTGGTTTGATAGATGTGGCTTGGATTGGTAGGGACAGTTATACTTGCCATGGACTCCATCTGAATTTCAGAGGTAAAAGGGTTTCAGGGTGAATAAAATCTTTTGAGCATAAAGAACTCAGAAGCATTAATAGAGGTAGGTATTAAATATGAACAGGAACGATTACACAATCGTGTAATTGCTTAAATACAGCTTGACTTGTATTTGACCCTTAACAGTCACTCTGCAAAAATTTAAAAACATCCTGTTTGCTTCAAAGCATCACGTTGTTTTTTTTTTTATTATTGAGACTGGGCAAACACTCATAATTAAATCATTGGTCATAGTACTCAGAGAACTTAATACACATTCTATGTCATTAAACAATTGAGCAACTCTGAAGAAATGAATTGCCAGAATAGTTGATTCGGTAACATATATCCACTTAAAAAAACCTAATTACTCATCTACAGTGAACATGAATAAAGGCCATTAATGAAAGTGATCAGTAAAATACCTAAGAAACAAATAAACCATAATGCAAAAAGTTTGGTCAAGCAAAAACATTAGTGAAATTTTTAATTTAATTGAAGTTTATTCTAAGCTGGAATGACAATTCACATTCGTGGTTTCAGCAGAGACCATGAGTAATTTAATTTTTTTAAAGTAGCTTTCATTAGCAACATGTTACTGAAAAGCAGATCCACGTTTATTCAGCCACAAGATTTACCATAATTTTTTTAAACTATGAAAAGCAAACTTAATTAATGTATTATGGCAATTATTTTGGTAGCAGTTACTAAGGTATTAAATTGTGGACATTACCAAGAATTTCTTCTAGTGGTATCACTAGTTGCTGTTAGGCAAGTGATGGCTGACACATGACACTGTTTTTCAGACAATAACTATCTAGGTGAGTGAATGAATGAGCTTACAAAATTATATAGTAGATTATAGATTTAACTTTTGGTTGCGAGTACTAAGGCAAATAAAACAAAAGTAGGAAAACTGTACATATAGTACGACAATAGTGACAATGCAATTGCTTTTAGGTAATGTTCATATAATTTGAAAAATGGTACATATAAGTAAATTAGTTCAACAGGTCAATTAAACTATGCAAGTATGACATAATATTAATGACACAATGTGTACAAGATTTTACCTTGATCACAACAGGAATAATAAAATTGGGAATAGTAAGGCAAAGGATAAAAAAATAACACTTAAAAATTAACATGCAAACCATAAAACACTCCAATTTTCCTTTATTTTGTATTTTTCTATATTTTTAAAATAATTTTGTATGATTTAAAGTAGTGATGCCAATATAGTCAGGAGGACAGGGCATAAGATTTTAAATAAATGTGAAGCAATATATGCAAACATTTTGCCTTGGATTCTTCCAGTTATTGCAAATTCCATTGTCAGAAAGATAGTATACCAACAATATACAATGTGTGAGACATATATAGACTAGTTGATTGAATTTTTTACAGGACTCTATATCCATAAAAAATTATACTTTAGGGTTACTACAAAAGAATCATTCACTTTCAAAATCCGATTTATTCAAAGGTATTATACTTACAGGGCCGCCGTAAGCGGGCGTGCAATGCGTGCACCGCACGCGGGCGGCACATCGAGGGGGGCGGCAAAACAAGCGATCGACAGTCGCCGCCCCGCGATAGTTGCCACTCCATTGTCGCCGCAACGAAATTTGCCACTTATTATGTAGCGGGCGACCTTTTTTTTCCGTCTCTAGATATGGCAACAATGGGGGTGGCAAATATTGTTCAAAGGGGTGGCAATCTCACAGTTTTTTGACCCGGTTCGGAAATTTCCTAGATCCACCTCTAGCTGCAGTTAGACAGGGGGCGGCATAATCGGTATTGCACGCGGGCGCTCAAACAGCTAGCGGCGGGCCTGTATACTTACATATGTAAATAACCACAAAATATCCAAGTTTGTACACCAGGAGGTGTGGCAGCACTATTTCAGTATCCGTAACAAGTTCAGTTCAGTCTCTCCCAAAATGGAGGCAAAGCGAGAAAAAAGTTTCTGCATCCTAGAATATGTGAAATGTTCATCTGTCATAGCAGAGCTACATTCTTTCAGAAGGCAGTATGGAAAAGAACCACCAGCTGAAGAAACAGATCAGTGATGCATTGATGAATATTGACGTGATCATGCTACAAAATGTGTGGATTGAATTGAACTACTGCCTGAACGTGTCTTGTGTGACTAAGGGGGCACACACAGAACATTTGTAGAGTTAGCATAAAACTTGGATATTTTGTGGTTATTTTCATATATCAATCATATTTGTAAGTATAACACTTTTGAATAAATCGGGTTTTGAAAGTGAATGATTCTTTTGAAGTAACTCTGTATTACTGTGCAATAATATTTCTGAAAAAATTAAAATTACAGCTACTTTCTGTACAATACCTTCTTCTTGAGTTGTGACTTGTATGACTTCACTCGGATCACTCATTCCAAGCCTGTTTTCAGCCATGATTCGAAAATGATAAGAGCTTGCTGGGTTCAAATTCTGAACTGTAGCCATTGTTTGTGTTCCAGGAACTGTTAATTTAGAAGGCTGTGTTTGCCATGTATCTAGAAGGAAAGTGCTTTTTTAAAAAAGGATTATTGGCAGATTAAGCTGGCTTTGTATTTATGTAGAAAAATATTTGGGGTTTCTTACCTGATACTAACTTAAACTGAATTGTATAACTTGTTATTGGACTGTTTCCTGCATATGGCTGAGTCCAAGAGAGTTGAAGGGACCTGCTCTGTTGATCATTTACACGTATGTTTTTTGGCATTTCTGGAACTTCTAAATGATTATAAGCAAACATGAGCAATTTTTGTGTATGTACATACATATTTAAAAATTGTATATATGTACCATATTTTGCAATTGTACCTTGAATTATAAGCTGAATTTTCATCTCATCTTGACCATATGCGTTGCTAGCATAACACGAAAAAACTCCGGTGTCATGTCGATATGTATGAGAGATTCCAAGCTCTGAAACCATGCCATCATCAAGTTTCTGTTCCCTAATTGTATATCTGAAATAAAATATCCAGAGTACTTCATGATTCAATAAACTGATCAGATTACAAATTGTTACTGAAAATATTATGTTCTATTTTCAGATGTCTATTTTTTTTTATTGTTTAAACAGAAAGAAGAAGAAATGTTTAGTTTATAGTATTATTATATTGCTACCTCATACTTATTATCATCATGCCACTTTTTTCTATGTCAACTGGCACATCCTCTTTCCAAGACTGTACTTATTTGAAAGCAAGGCTGCTTGAATGGCCTGTCATAGTTTTGATAGGGGAGAGAAAGCAATGCCATCTTTCTGTGTAACATGTAACTTGTGTTCTGTAGAACAATTGAATTTCTGTTTGTGAAATACGTAGTTTGCGACATGGAGATTGGGGACCATTCCGTAAATGCGTAGATGATTGCAGAAAAATGCCTCAGAACTGCAATCAGGACGACTGGTATGTCGAACTGAAGATTTGAATGTAGGCCCATTGTACCTCTGAATTCCAGTGTAGTGGCACCTTAATATGTGCAAACACACTCGTGGGTATACTTTAATTGTTACTATATTCTGTAAATAGCACTCACCTGCAACCTCATCAGTATGTACTGTTATTGTATGCACCACTCCCTTAAACAAACATTGTCAGCAACTACATCATCTGTGGCTCCTGTTGCTCACTGAATTAAATTTTTTTAGCATTAATGATCTACATGACAAATAGTAATGCCATTGTTACAACTCCTTTTATATGCCTCAATATTGCCACAGAGGACCATGTGCGTCATGAGGCAGATAAACGGGGAGGGAGGGGGGAGGGGAGTGAGTGGCAGGTGCCATACTAGAGTTTAGAACTGAATTTGTGAGATCCAGTCCATTCAACCTACCTGAATGTCTGTGTTCTGTATGGTAGTTCTACTTGTTAAATTTGTAGTTTATTGTGCAGAGATTGGGTACTGTCCACTATTTACCTAAATGATTGTGGGAAATTGCCTAAAAACCACAGTCAGGATGTGGGAATGAAAACTTGAAAATGTGTGTTTTTTTTTTTTTTTTTTTAATCTGCTTAACGTCTCTCTAACAGCAACCTCTTTAGAGATGGGAAACGATGGGGGCAAAGAATGGGAAGGAATTCAGCCATGGCCTTTTGAAGGAAGCATCCCGGCATTTGCCTGGAGTGATTTGGGAAACCATGGAAAACCCAAATCTGGATGCCCAGACGGAGATTCGAACCACCGTCCTCCCGAATGCGAGGCCAGAATGCTAGCCATTACACCACCATGCTCAGTTTGAAACTGGTCCTGCTGCAATTCCCCAATCGAGTGTGGTGGCATCTTAATGCTTGCAGCCAGACTGGCAGGCTGTGGACGGTTTTTATTTTAATTCATCAGTTTCACAATGACACTTCAAAGTGAAACATACTATATTGTACCCATGGAGTACAAGCTGTACATTAGTCAAAATCTGATCAGTAAAACATGATCACAGAATCTATCAGCTTTATAACATCACTTCAAAATTAAACAGACAGTATTTTATCCACAGGATGATAGGCTAGACATTAATTGAGACTCCATCAAAAACTGACCAGCAGTTTTTTCATGAATAACATTAAACAAAAAAGTATCTTAAAATTTCCTATTTTTCTATCTTGCATCCAAATTAAACATATCCCATTTTATCTCTGGGATCATCAGCTGTGCATTAAGCAAAACCCACCAAAATCTGACCAGTAGTTTTTCCATGAACTGTGTTCAATGAAAAATTATCCTAAATTTTTCACTTTTTAAACCAATTTAACCTGCAGGACTACACACTATACATTAATCAAAATTTGAATAGTAGTTTTTGAGTGAATCACATTCAATGGAAATCTGACACTTAAAAAAAAACTCAGCTTCTTGACGTGACATCAAAGTGAAACATATCCTATTTTACTCATGAGAATAATGGGATGTACATTAAATGAAACCTTTGAAAATACTTCAAGTACTGTTTGCATGAATCATGTTCAACAAAAACCTGACACTAATGGGTTGAATTTTTTATTTTTTCGATGTCACATCAAAATGTAACATACATTTTACCCATAACGCCATAAGCTGAATGTTAAACAAAATCTGTCAAAATCCAACCAGCAGTTTTTGTATGAATCCTGTTCATCCAAACGCAGACAAACAGACACAATTTTTTATTATTATTGTCTATATCTATAAAATGCTAATTTTGGTAACAATGTAGTGATGTCTGTCACATTCTGACGTCATGCTTCCCACTTCCACAGCCCAACCAATAGTGACTGGAGAAGTTGTTCGAAGTTATGTGCATTATTTAATAAGTTTTATTTAGCTAAGCATCCATGAATAAATGAGCTGCCAGCACACTAAAAGAAAAGTATGTATTTAGTAAAAATCAACATATTAAGTATTAGTTTTTTTCTCAATTAAAATTCGTTTGATGTAAATTTTTCTTACACTCTAAGCACAGTGATACCGTTATTACAGTAAGCTACCAAATATCTACATTACAACATTTTCAAGATTATGAGCATTATTTAATGAAAATTGTACTTAGTTAGCAAATAAATAAATAAATTGCTAAAATACTGCATTCAACACATTATTTTTGAGGAGCTTACAATATATTTACATTCAATCTAGATATTTTAAGTTACTGTTATAATATACTTGAAGAAATGATTTGCCGAAACACTGAAATAAAAGTATGCACTGCATTTCAATTAATATATTAATTATTAGTTTCTTTTATTACTGATGTCACTATATCGGTGAAATGAAGATATTTCCAGTGGATCAAATTTAGATCGTAATATAGTGAATGTAATCGCACACAGGTAACAGAAATAATGAATTTTTAACAACAATATTAGTAGAAGTTGTCATTATGTCAAAATGCAGACAGGACCAGAATGACAACTGACACATTAATTTAAGCTGCTTTCATAACTCTGAGCTACTGAAGTTATTATTATATGGATGGAAGTAGTTTCGTATTTATTGTGCTGAATGAGATCTGGACCAGGAATAAAACCAATATATAAGTTTTTAGGATTCCTAATTTATTTTTAATTTCATTGATTCCCTAACTCATATGGTTAATTCAGCAGATGTTTCATCTGTATTGCAGTATAAACCGATATATGTAAAAATTACAAAATATGATTATGAGCATTACATAACAACAATTTTATTTGTTTAGGCAACCACAAAGATATGAATTGCAGGAACATTCCTTTTCCCCATCATTTTTCATGGTATTAGAGGCTAGTTATTAATAGAACCCACAAAAAAAAATTATTTTTTGAATTACAAACATATAAACTTTTCCTGGCTATAGTTTTGTTATAAGTATAGATTGCTAATAACATAAAAGAAAGTTAACTTGCAACCACATTAACATTGCTACTTCAGTTCCCACTTGTTCTGTAAATTTTATTTAAACATTAAATTACTTTTACCTTTGATCCATATCATCAGCTATACGTTTTTCACCTATTTTCCACATTATGTCAATAGGCGTGTCACCCAAAGCAGTGCACTGGAGATGGGCTTGCTCACCTTTCTGAACCTGCATTTGCTTTGATTTCTGAGGAAAATAAGCAGGTGCTGGAGGGGAAAAACAAAAGAAAATAACAGTATAAACATAAAGGAAAAACAATTAGCAGAGATAAGGTTATTTTTAAATTTAATAATAATAGATGCAAAACTGGTAATTTGGTAACAACTTAGATTAGATCAGTGCCTTAGTAATTACTGCTTTAACAGTAATAGGATGAAGAGTCAAGAAGTAGACAATGGTGATAATTGAGATATTGTAACAAAATCAATATACAAGAAACAGTAAATGCTTGTTTCTTTGACAGTATAAAGATTTCAAATTATTGTGTGTAACTTGAGGTGCACTCAGAATCGTAGTGTATTGCATACTGCTGATACAGTTGAAAACTACATTTTCAGATTATTTCTGCAAGTACTCTGAATAGTTAGTCATGATCTTCTCCAACTGCACAATGGGACTGTTACAGCAGGCAAATTTGATTTTGAGTATTCTGAAATAATGACAAGCTCAAGTGACAAAACCAGTTACACATCTTGATGGTCCATTGAACACTACCCAAATTTACATTTTGTTAGGTTTTAATTTTAAAGAAAAATTTATCGTTCAGAAGAGTTGTTGTTGTTTGAGAGGACTGTGATATCATAGACAGTGAGGCAAGAATTATAATTATTAGTGTCGTGGGAGGTAGCCTGGGCAGCTGCTGTGTGGTTTAGGTTATAGGTGAATTTCCTGTGAATTCTTTGTATTCTGGATAAGTCCCTAAATATATATATAATGGGGCAGGGCCCGCTCTAGCGGTTTTGCAGCCCCAGACAAATAGACAAATTGCCACCATTATTATGTAGAATTATATATTTAAAAAAAATTTAATTGAATAAAATATTTAATTTAAATTTTAATAAAATCATATATTCAGAAATAAACTTATTGAATTTTGATCTAGCGGCACAAAAAAGATAAATTAATTATGAAATATCTGTACATAGCCACAAATTAATCATATTTTTTACATTTTTAAATGCTATTACAGATGGATATTATCACACAAACAATCTAAATGCCATTATTTTTAAAATAAAACAAGATTACATCAAATACGCTGAAATCACAAAAAACTTTTTTTATTACATCTCAAAATTTACTTCTTCAGCAATTTCATACTCAATTGCCAAAATGGCTAAATCATTAAATTATCAATTTCTTGGTTTTTGTACATGCTTAGCAAGGCGTCATATACATCTCCCAAATGAAATTTTAAAGGGTTTAACGCCTCCACCCTACTCTCCCATCTAGTGTCACTTCATGTTTTCAAAGTTGAACCCTGAACATGCTTTAAAAGTATTGCCCATCGAAAAGTAGATGCCAAAAAGAATAAATATATATTTTGGACCATGTTGAAGAAATTAGCGGCTTCCAAGGATGCTTTTGCCATTAATAACAAGATTGTGAGAATGGCTACTACACGGAAAATTGAATGCTTGCAAATTATATTGTTTAATTCTAGATTACACTCCTGTTTTATTGCCCCTCGATTTGGACCCGTTGTCAGTCCCTGTCCTCTGATATCCTGCAAATTTAAACACAAGTCATTAAGTTCTCCAACTATAATGTCACATATTTGTTTTCCTGTGGATCTTTCGACTGGTAAGAAGCCTTAAAAGCTTTCATTAATTTTAATTTCAATATCAGGATTAAATTTATTGGTTGAAACATATGTGATTACAAGAGTAACTTGCTGTATCTTACTAAAGTCAGGAGTACAGTTTAAAGTTATAGAAAAATATTTAAATATTTTTATTTCATTAATAACATGAGATTTTACACTTTGGTGCAACAGATCTACTATCCCGGTTTGCATATTTTTCCCAAGATATTGAGCTTTAGTCTCTACTTTTTAGAGTACTCAACGGACGTGCTCTTCCATAATGGGATCGTATTCAGACAGTAACTCAACTATTTTTAAAAATTATTATGCTCAAACAACTTGTCGTTTGTACCTCGAAAAACCAGACAATTTTACCAAGAATTTTGGTAATTGCAACGATTCTTAGAAACACCTCATTCCAATGATTTATTTCGGCATTAATAACTCTTTGAGTGGCAGCATCTACAGTTTTACAACAATTTAATCTTTTTTGCCTGAATATGATTCTTCGAAATTTCATGCTCTTTTAAAGTTTCATCGAGGTGCTTCCAATTTTTAAGACCCTCCTTAGAGAGAGAACTAACTAAACAGCAAAAAATTTTCAACAGAAGCAGTAAACGCAGTTTTGTGAAAGATAGTAGCTAATCAGCAATATTTGCTCTCCGTTGCTTAAAATTTGTGCATAATATTTTGCGCTAAAATGTTGATGTGTGTCATTGGAAGGAAATTTGTAATTATGCAATAGTTTAGGTGGACCCTGTGTTACTAAAAAGCTTCTTATGGTGTCTTGTAAAATTCTTGGGCACAAAGTTTTAGAATGCCTTCTGTGAGTCTCACTTTGGTGTCAGTTCCAGTTGGTTTAGAAACTTCGTTCATTTGTTCGCTATTATTCTCTAACAATTTCGTACTTCTTTTGTATCCCGACCTGATTTTGGATTCTAAGTTTTGTTTTGGTAAACCCTGACTACAGTATATTTTTTTAATGCACCAGATTGATTTTGCCTCTCCGCTTCATTTCCCAACCTTCTTTTTTGGTACTGGTAACCAGATAGTTTTTTTTGACCATGAGACATTTTGGAAGAGGCACGCACATAACTCAAACAATGTACACTATAAAATAATATAAAAAGTAAATATTTATCCTTTTTCTAAATAATCTAAAACCATAACTAAGATAAATTATTCACAGCCAATATAAAAAAAAATATTTATGCACAACACAAAATATTTTCCATACCCTGTGAACATAAAGAAAGTCTAGTATTACTACACAGTCAAAGCTTATTCGCGGAGGATACGATCCGTAAATTTGCTGCAAATACAGAAACCGTGTATACAGAATGGCAATTTCTATATGCTTAAACAGAATACGTTCCAAGTTCACAAAGAAACAAAAACAAAACAAAAAATGATGTTGTGGAGTGACTGTCGCACAATGCACTTACTAAACCAACTGACAAAGTTATTCACATTCACTAAAATAGTTAATGAATTTCTTATTGTTGAGACGGTTTACAAATGCAGCAATTAGACTATCTGAAAACCGCTTTCGTATATGTAATAAGCATCATGGGTTATTATATATTAGCAGTTAACATTCGAAATTGAATATACTAACCGTAACTAATCGGTAATCAGCAGCAAGTAATATTATTTATTTATTAATGATTGTAAGTACTGTCCCACACCCACTAAACTACAGTATTTTCGCAAGTGATCAAAGCTAGCGTATGTAATTTAACCCAACCATAATACTTTCAATGCCTGTATCTAATTTATACAAAAAATCTGTCATGCTCGGATTACGAGAAGAAATTATTATGCAAATTATTCCATTTCGATTTCCAATAAATAAGATCCATATTGATTTGGTTCTTCAATTCAATAAAATAAATACTCAACATCTCCCTTGAAACACTATCGATTCCATGTATTAGAACCTAGCTGCAATTGCGAAAAACACCCCGTTTCACTGCGTCTAGTAACTTGTGGGCAGTATAACGTCGGAATCAGTGCAGGTAGCCGAGGTCAGGTGTAACAGCCCCCACCTACCGCGCTTCTGTTGTGCCCTTTTGTCGTTGTGCGCTTATGTCGCTGTGCACTTATGTCGTATATCCAACTAAATAACAGTTTAATCATAGATGTAGTTACCTTTAGAAATTATGAAATCCTGAAGTAAGTTTTATGAACTTCCACTTATCACTAATAACGTAATAGTAAGACTAATGGTGTTGTGTAATGAAACCACTTTTATAATTAGCAATAATAAGCAGATTAAGGCAACAACAGTCGAAACAGCATTCTACTCGCGTGCTAAGGCCCAATTCACACAGAAGAGACGTGGCGTGGACTTCGGGCTGAGACATGGCGCGGACGCGGCGCATTTTGAAGTTGCTCCTATGGTGGAATTGACACAGAGGCGGCGAGGCAACGGCGCACCCCTTTGAGGTCCCCGCCCCATCTCTTCGAAGTCTCTAGGGGCGCACCCAAACAGCTAAGAACTGTAAGCTTTTAACGAACGAAAAAAATCGGTATGTGGATTTTTTTTTATTAATTGGGTATTTAATACATTAATATTTTTCTCACACTTACAGACGAAATGGCCCGGGCCAATGCCCGGTTTGCTCCCTCCCCCCCCCCTCCCCTAGAGCGGGCCGTGAATAGGGTGAACTGCTATAAAATATGTAACTGATGATGATTGGGATGATTGGTATACCCCCTAAACTAAGGCAAGTGATTTACAGAAAAAGATGTCATTGGTAGTGCTGATAAGTTTTGGAGTGTCTGAGGTATACAGTTAATAACAAAGACCTATGCAAAATAGATACATTGATTATATACTTCATCAAAAGCAATTTTTTTGCTTAATTTGTATCAGCCAGCATAATCACTAACTGACAACAGCTTATCACTATTTTTCTTTTGAAAATCTACATGAAAGAGAAAGTACATTTGGCTGCAATAACACAAATATGAAATTGATTGAAACAGCTGGAAGATAATTTCAAAATATCCAGCCTATTTTGGAAACAACAATTGGATAAATGTTGCCAATAAGTTAGAGAATAATATTTGAGTTCATTAACACAATGCTCATAAATCTTACTGATTTTGTTTGATAACATTCTACTCTTCAAGATATTTTGGTTTCATATAATTATTTATATCTTAAAATTAATAATGAATGGGTTTTTGGTTTGGTGTTGATGTAAAAAGTTACTTGCAATAATTTGTCACCAAAAAAAAGTTACAAGAAAAAAGTTTGGTATTTACCATTAACTTTCAAATATATGACCTTGCTGACACCAGTTCCAACTTCATTCTTAGCTTCGCACAAATAGTATCCTTCACTATCTTTGCTTATATGCAGAAATTCAAGGGAACCATTTCGATAAAAATTAACATTTGGCTCGTAAAGGAATTCTTTGTATTCCCCTGGATTAGTCCCTAAAATATAAAAAACGAAAATGTTTAGTAAAATTTCTCACCGTTACAGACAAACAAACACACTGAATGACAACACCTGATGGAAAGCTGTAAATGGTCTTACTGCTATAACTTATAATTTTTGTAAAATGAGAGTTTGCTCAAAAGTATTTATCTGAACAGCACATGACTCACTATACATATATCATGTGTCCTATGTATACAGAGAATAATTAAGAACATAGAATCTATAAATGAAAATTGGATACAGGAAAAATCAAGTGCTTACTTCTGAAAATATGCTTGTCTTCAGGACTAGAAGATATTAATTCAATTTTTCTTTCATCTTGCATCAACTCTGGGATTACTTAATTAATTTGTTAGATCTTAAAAAAAGTGTGGATACAAACCAACTGCTTTCCTCCAAGTAATACTGGGAACAGGGTAGCCATCAGCTTGACAATTAAGTGTTACATCCTGCCCTGAAGCTACACTTGTTTCTGTTGGCTCTACAGTCCAATGTGGGGGGACTGAAAGAAAAACAAAAAAGTGTGATGACTGACCTCTTCTAACTAAACAGATTAGAATACATCAAATGAATGTATCAAATTAATGCTGAAATTATGCAAAAGGCTTTCCTATTTTTATTTATTCCTATTCAATTATGTGTTTGTATTTGTGTTCTGCTCCTCAGCTAATGATGGTTTGGCAACTGATTTAAATTTTTTGTTTTTACACTATTCAACACTGCTCTTAAGGTTAGAAAGTTGCAAATTATTTTTCCTTCTTCATTTAGTACATAAATGGGTGAAATTTGTGTGGGATAGCAAAACAGTTTGATGAGAAATAAGAACAATAACTTGTCATATATCAGGAGGCGTTCAAGTATTACGTAACACAATTTGGGGGGAGGGGGTCTTGTAAAACGTTACGGTGCATTACAGAGGCGGGAGGGGGTATTGGAACAACGCGTTACGTAACATATTTTTTATTTTAATAAAAAACTAGGGAATTAAAATCTCCCAAGTTGGCAACCCTTTTCGTTTATGTTTTACGGGGAATCCCTTGACTGTATTGTACGTCATTTATATTTTTGCTCTACCAAGTTGGTAACTCTTTTCGTTTATGTTTTACGGGAAATCCCTTGACTGTATTATACGCCATTTTTATTTTGTTTTCGTTTTCAGTATTCATTAGTGTTTACACAGAAGCACAATCCTCTTCGTCTGCTCTCCGGATGCCAGTAATGAAAGAGTCCGAGTGGCTGGCAAACCTGTGTACAGAGGAGCAGTAATTCCAATTGATTTTTTTTTTTTTTTGTTACATACCTATACATTTGATTTATGGCTAAATAAATTACATATTACTTAAAAATCTCTTTTTTTATTTATTATTACGGCAAACGTGATTAAAACAATAACAAAGGTATTTTAGCGCCTTTCCGGTACTTTGCGCAACATGATTGTGACTTTTAGGTAAAAATGGTCATTTGGATGTTATGTAACATTTAGGGAGGGGGAGGGGGGGTACAGAAAAACGTTATGGTGCGTTACATGGGGGGAGGGGGGGAGGGAGGGTATAAAATTTTCAAAAATTGTGTTACGTAATACTTGAACGCCCCCTGACTGGGAAAATTTTTTGTGCTTAAAACATTCTACTGGAAAAGAGCATTTGGAATGTCTGTTGAGTAGGATGTAGAGAAGTACTGACTGGACCAGGGCTGGTTTAAGGCTGTTGCAAGAACCGCAGTCGCAGGGGACCCCAAATTGAGGGGGCCCGCCATGATCCCCTTCAAAATTTGTCCTTACTTAATGAACAATTTTCCAGCTAAAATAAATAATCTACAATTTTAGAATGTTAAGAAGCTGCATTCACAATAGTCCTAGTGTCGAGAGCACCTTCATTGTTGATCCTATTTTCCTAGAAACAGGACAGATTTGATGAATACTGATTGTCGACCTTCTCTCAAACCAACGACAGTATAACTTTCCATGTCTGTTCCACTCAGTTGCCAGCTTCTTAAGGTGTGTTCCCACGGCGCATGGTTGAGGACTCCTTTCATCTTTGCCACATATGCTAGCATGGATGGTGTGCCTCTACCCATCGCTAAGCAGTAAAGATGAAAGGTGCGGACTGCCGGACAACACGCTGTGGGAATGCAGCTTTAGGAAATACCAGGAATGTTTGATGTCGCCGACAGGCACAATTAGCCTTTCTGCTCACAATGCCGCCTGGCTGTTTGGGATTTCCACTATTAATAGAGACAAGCGCGTTCGAATAACGGGCACCAAATGTACCATGGTTCGGCAACCCAGTCAGGTGTGAAGTATGAATGTAGTTTGTGTGTATATATCTGGTGGTATCAGAACCTGTTATTTCTTTCACACAAGAGTGTAGAATGGATCATAAGTACTCGTCAGATGCTAAAAATAGAAACATAGGTGTGATATCCTAAAAGGGCAGTTGCCGCAAAAGGGTTAATTAAATAAATTTTTAAATTGAACTAACAGTGTTTCTACAATTGTATATTGTGATATAAAAGAATATAGTATTATTAAAACATTATCTGTCAATACTGCTGAATAATTATATGGCCCATGCAAGAAAGAATTAGTGGATGACGAAACTGTTTCACTAGTAGAAACACCTACTAGTAGTAAAAGTGTTCATGCAAAAGAAACCATAGCTATACACCTCTAAGAAGAAAGAACATCGTCTATGGAAGGTAACAGCCTTTAAGTTTTTTATGATCTTACCGATCCGGGAACTTGGCTGGATATTATAAATGATAATTTTAGGATAAGAGCGAATAAGGAAGATCCGTAAGACATTAGTGAAAAAAATGTAAAATGGAAACTCTCGCTAGCAACGACAGATGTTTCCGAGGTATGGAGTTCCACGAGAAGTCCTTCATGAGATTCAGTTTTGAGAATGTCGTATCTGATGTAATTAAATAGCCCAATATATTTAAAGGCTGTTTTAGGAATGTATGTAATTTCGTTTGAATAAAGTCATTCATCTTTTGACATTTCATATAAAAAGTTATTGAATTAAAATGTGTATGCCTGCTCACGCGTCTCCAGCCCAAAAACCTATATGTACTAGCAAAGAAAGGCAATAAAAGAAATGTCATATAAAAAAAAGTGTATTATAAATATAATAGCTATAAAATTGAATAAAAAAACAATTTCATTTGACACAATGGTCAGCAGGGCTTAGCCAGAAATGAAAGTTACAGTAGTGGAGAGATCTGTCTGAGACGCATTGATAAAACACCAAAGACTCAGCGAAGTTGGTGCTGTTCAGCTAATACTCAATAAACTGCTGGCCCACTGTACACAGATTTAGAGATGTCTCTTTAATTGTTGTTTGAGCTCTACACACAGTTTATAATATATGTGTGTATGTATGTGTGTATGAGTGTGTGTATAAAGTCACGAAAATCATCAAAAGTGTAGGGAAAAGTACATCTAGAAAAGAAATAGGGGGCTCTGAAATCAAACTTCGCAAGGGGCCCCAAAATTCCTTAAGCTGGCCCTGTACTGGAGTTATGAATCTTGAGAAGGATTTTGTCGAGTTAGAAAATTTATTGAAGAATTTTAACACTTAAGCTGAAATCTGGATAAGGGTCTACAGACAGCAAAATTATACAAAAATAAATAAATAAACAATGCAATCATTTAGTAAACAAAACAAAATAAAATAATTGTTTAGAAAAACATAAAAACCGACTTAAAAAAAAAGCACTAAAAATTTTAAACTAACTTTATACCTTGCTTAGGAAAAAGTAAATCTAAATAGATAACATTTTACATTACTTTCATTGAAATTTTGACATTAATTAGTTATTTTTGGAGTCGGTGCCAGCTGTCACATCACGTAGATCGAATTACTGAACTTCTTTTGGCGTTAGAGGCGAAACGGGGAGTATGAACAAAATTCCCAATATTTTACAGCATGTTGTGAGGCAGATAGTGTTATTGTGGGAGACATCTTAGGGAAACAAATTAACAGTATTTTAATCTGTGGCTTGGCCTTATTGGTCATCCAGGCATATCTCTGGCGCTACAGTGTCAGTTGGTAGGTTGCATCATGAAGTAAACGATTTACAGAGTATAATATCGGCGTATAATCTGTATGTTTCAGTTTTGTTGAAACATGTTTCTAGCATTAATTGTAGGTAAGCAGTAACATGATTTTTTATGTATTATTGTTATTCCTTATTGTTTTTATCTTTTTGTTTTTCTTGCTTTCGCTGGCACCGACTCCAAAAATAACTAATTAATGTCAAAATTTCAATGAAAGTAATGTAAAATGTTATCTATTTAGATTTACTTTTTCCTAAGCAAGGTATAAAGTTATTTTAAAATTTTTAGTGCTTTTTTTTTTAAGTCGGTTTTTATGTTTTTCTAAACAATTATTTTATTTTTAAATTTTTAGTGGTATTATACTTCGTTTAGTATTTTAAATATGCCGCAGCAGTTCCCATTTTGCGAACTTCCTGGTAGCTCAGAGATTAAAGCGCTTGCTTTCAAAGAAGAATTCTGTCTTTATATACCACAACCACTTCCAGAACGAGGTGAATTGGGCGTTGTGTTAAGGATTGTCAGGCTATGTTTCGATCTTATCATAACATCTGTTAAAGCTGCTGCTCGATAACCGAAACATGTAACATCTGGGCATTAATACATACCACATACAGAAATCTCTCTGGAATATATCTGTTTGCTCCGGCATGACACAAAAAATATAGATTTTTTTTAATTGGTGAAAGCTTGGGATCAAAGTTGAAATCTGAAGTACATGTTGAGACATTACGACAAATTTATTTTATAAATATTGTGCCATGACTTAAAAATAGCTTAACTGATTTTGACGGGATTTAAAACTGTGGATATTTTGTAAAGAACATTGGAAATTAAAAGGGGTGAGGGTAAAGGGGAAGTGGTATTGAGCTTTTGTATACCAAATGTAGACTGCCTTTTCTGATTGATTTAAAGTATAATTTAAAGTGTAAATTTCTATTGATATCAGATAATACTGTAGGTATGTATAAAAAATAACAATTAAGGGGTGTCGAGACGAAGAGTAGTTTGGTTTTTGTAAAGCTAGTGTGGGCAGTATTTTTCGCTTTGTTTTAAAATATGCACGTGCAAATTTCCATCGAAACCAGATAAAAACTGTAGCTTTGTGTAAAGAACATTTGCCAAAATTAAATGGGGTAAGGGAGTAAGTTGTAGGGTTTTGTAAACAGGATATAGACACTATTTTCCTGTTGTTTTTTTTTTTAAGTACATGTGCAGTGGTCCATGGAAATCTGATAAAACTGTGGGTATCTATAAAGAACATTGGAAATTAGGAGGGGTGGGGGTAGAAGGGAAGAGGGGTTGGGCTTCGGCAACCTAATTTAAACAAAATTGTTCTGTATGTTTTAAAGTATACGTGTTCAAATTTCCTTCAGAATTGGATAGAAACTGTAGATTAAATGATGGAAAGGAAGGAGTGGTGTTTGGACTCTCGAAACCAAATGTAGACAGTATATTTCTGTTTGTTTTGCAGTATACATGTGCATACTTCCTTCAAAATCAGAAAGAAACGGTAGCTTTGTATAAAGAACATTGACAGTAATTAATGGGGTAGAAAGGGGGATAGGGTTTGCATTTTTGTGAAAGTTATGTGGACAGTATTTTTCTTTTTCTATTTGTTTTAAAGTATACGCATGCGAAGTTACACCGAATCGAATAAAAATGTGGGTTTTGTACAAATATTAAGGGAAGGGGAGCTAGGGTAGTTTTTTTTAAATTTTTTGATCAGAGATCTTATCCATAAAAAAATTACATATATATGTGCCAACTTTAATAAAGATCGGTCAAATGGTGTCGACTGTAGCTTTTTATAAAGAACATTGACAAAAGTTAATGGAGTTGGAGGAGAAAAGGGGTTGAGCATTGGCAAACCAAATATTGACAGGATTTTTCTCTTTGTTTTAAAATATACATGGGCAAAGTTCAATAAAAATCAGATAAGAAATGTAGATTTCTATAAAATTAAGGGGTGTAAAGGGAGACATGGGGTGGTTTATTTATTTACTTTTTTTTTGTCAGAATCCTTCTCCATGAAAAACTACATGTAATTGCCAACTTTAGTGGAGATCAGTTAAATGGTGTCTACTGTAGCTTTGAATAAAGAACATTGGTAAAGATTTAGGGGGTGGATAGGGGGAGAGGGCTTCAGTTTTTTTAAACCAAAAGTTGACAGTATTTTCCTCCTTATTTTTGGTTACATATGTCCAAAGTTTGATCGAGATCGAATAAAAAATATGGATTTGTATAAAAATTAGGGGGCGGAGGGGGGTAGAAGGGGTGGTTTCTAAATGAAATTCATATGGGACCACTTTGGAGGTATACCCTACATGTAATTGCCAACTTTAATGGAGATCAGTTAAATGGTGTCGACTGTAGCTTTGAATAAAGAAAATTGGCAAAAATTAAGGGGGTGGATAGGGGGAGAGTGGTTCAAGTTTTTTAAACCAAAAGTTTACAGTATTTTTCTCCTTATTTTTGGCTATATATGTCCAAAGTTTCATCGAGATCGAATAAAAAATGTGGATTTGTATAAAAATTAGGGGGCGGAGGGAGGTAGAAGGGGTGATTTCTCAATGAATTCATATGGGACCACTTTGGAGTTATACCCTATCCACTAAAAAAATTTAATTTAAATCGGTTCAAAATTGGTGAAAATATACATACAAAAAAAAAAAAAAAAAAAAAAAAAAAAAAAAAAAAAAAAAATACAGACGAATTGAGAACCTCCTCCTTTTTTTGAAGTCGGTTAAAAACTGTAGAAAGGATAGCCTCTTTCAAAAACACTAGAAAATGAGTTAACAGAATGGGAAGGAGAAAGTAAATACGGAATATCAATCTCAAACTTGGAATAGAGACCATCAGTTATTACTGCTGCAATTGTAAGTTGATTTGAATAAACTCCCCCTCCTTCCCCTAAGAATGAAAAACTGAATCAGCTGCACCCACCTCTCATAACGTTCTCTTGTTGACGAAGGGTTTTTTTTCCCGAAAATTTCTTTATTGTTTGTGTCTTTTATGTGTGTTCGTGCCCCACATCCATCATCTAAAGGTAAGTTGGTGGCTCATTTCCCTATCCTAATTTGATTCCTTTCCGCTACTTAGCGTCTTTTTTTCATTGTTATCATATTTATTATATATATATATATATATATATATATATATATATATATATATATATATATATATTACTTTTTGCCCCCTTCTTAATTTGGTCTGAATTATTGTTTTCTGCATACAAACAAAAAAATGTATACACCTATTTTTCAGCATTATCATTTCAAGTGATAATGTTTTATCCATAGTTATTGATTGTATTCTCTGTATTCCCCACTGTCACACTCATGACCACAATGGCCGGAGATTATTTTATTCTCACGGTAACACTTGGTGCATGTTCATCCCATCCACTTGCCACAAATCTCATATCTTTGCTTCCATATCGTTCATGCCGAAATATAATGAATGTTTATTTTTTTTTATATTTGTTATTGCCTTCATCTTTGGTAACTGTTGGGTTTATTTTACTTATCTTTCCTTCCTTTCACA
>JARYHS010009186.1:35032031-35154828 GCA_031002005.1 Vandiemenella viatica | reverse complement strand
CCAACTTTTCTGCATGGCAATGTTATATCTTGCTTCCAAGGTGTGATTATTTCACGGCTGAATGAAACAATCCTTGCTGGAACTAAAATTAAATATAGCAATAAAACCTCTGCTATGCAAATAGCAGATACTTATACACATTTAAATTTTGTCACAAGACATGGCTTCTCCATTTGACTATTTGCTAGTGTAAATGATTGCAGTTTATACAGAAAGAATAGTAAAAGAATTAACATCAAATGTTTCCACTAATAACACATTTAAAGAAATATTCATAAATCAAGCAACGGGTGACTGAAGATCATATTTAATCTGTGAGAGTGATAAAACCCGAAGCTCTAAAACTGCAAAAATTTAAAAGGGCTCATTTATTTCCTTGAAACAGATCTTTGCATTGAAGTCATCAGAACTGTGAGAAGATTAGGAATAAAAATAAACAGAAGGAACCATACTGGCATTTACCTGGAGTGAATTCTGCAAATCATGGATATATGAAATCTGGAAGGAATGACTGGGCACTGAGCCTATTGTAAGATGAAAAGCTTTGCCTTGGGGTGAGGCAGAAACACTTTGTCTCAGTTTGACCATGTGTAGCCATGGATAATTGTTCAGCTTTGGCTTTACTATAATCAAAGGTCGCCACTTAGCTTGTATAACCTCAAACTAAGAAAAGGTATTTCAAATAACGTTCATAAGTCTGTTGTTGGTAAAAATCAATATATTCTTGAAAGATTATGCAAAGTCATTAACTGAAGAGGCATCAGACAAATTCTCAGAAGTTGTATTTGCAAGTTCAATTAACCGATTCGAGACAGACCACACCCCATAGTTCGAAGTACAATTAATGAGCACTTGAAAGTATACAAAAGTTCGTCACACTTCTACTGGTCAACTGGTTTGTAACTGTCCAACACTTAAGTACTCCTGAGACCCCACATAGCGTAATATCCTTCACTGCTACATTGTAATAAAACTTAAATACGCGAACCTACATTGTGCTGGATATGAAGCTTGCTGGCCTAAGCTACATGTTGTCACGTTTGCACTCTCTCAATGACAGAGGCCTACCTCGTATTGCATCGACTGCTACTATGCGAGTCTACATCCTGTCACGCTCATGGTTTCTGGAAGACTGGTCAACGAGGGAAGGTTCTAGGTGGCTCTCTGCGCTCACACGGACCGTGGGAAAGTCACTCACTTCCGCGTCCACATGAGTAACTTCTGGAGGGCTGATCAGATACCAAATCTCATGTCTGAAAGTTTCATCAGCCAATTTTGACCTTGAAAACTAAAATAATACTATCACTCTGAAACTTTGCAAATCGCTAGATCTTGTAACAAATGTCAACTTTAGTTATCATAAATAAAGAAATTAGTAACTTTAATAGTTTAGCCGAAAATAAATAATTTTGATACGAATTTTCAAGAAAATTACTTCAGGTGAATGCTTAAGGCTGATACAATGCAAAATATTATCTCAAAAATGTAAACTTGCTTAAATTAACATAGAAACTGACTATAGAAATAATATGCAATACTATTTAATCTAACTCATAGGTTCCTGAGAACAAATTTTGTCATGTAGTTACAAAATTTAATAGATACCTGACACTATGTACTCCCAAATGCATTTAATACTCATCCACCTGGCACTGTTGTAAGGCTCTTTAACAGATGATCTTACCACAAATCCATGGTCAACACTATCTTAGCTAACAAAGATTTTTGTAAAAAATTTGAGTTTCCTGTTTGTTCTGTATTATATTGTATTGTATGGTAAGTTAACCACACCTTTTAGGCTGTGTGTCCTATATTTTCCAACACTGAAGGGACACCGAGTTTTTGAACAGCAAAGGGTTTTCAGTGTTCATAAAAAGTGTTTGTTACAATCCTAGTCTAATCTACCATTGTAATCTGAATGAATCATAATCCCTTGAGCACTTGATCTGCTGCATAATTTCATCGGATGTCAAAGATAGACATAACTTCCTAATATATCTCTCTACAGAACTGATGACTAGTCCATTAACAGTTACCATTAATGTCACATTAACAAGAACTGATTTTAATAGTAAAGAGCACTACTCTTATAGCATGCAATCTTGATTATTACTGATTTTTAAACATTTCACAGAGTGCTTTCTTTTTTACTCATTAAACCTGCAGAAATTTTAATATAAGAATGTCAGTTATAGACTCTATTAATATATTTATTATATATTGTGTGTGTGTGTATGGTTCTTTTTTTTTTGTACGTATAAATTAAGAGGAAAGGGGAAGCAAGCATTATTCTAGATTCATGAATCATTTTTAACTTACCTTTATTCGAAGGTGTTATTGTCACAACTCGTGTGCTTTCTCCTTCACCAACAGCTGTTGATGCAGTAACCCAGAACTGGTATGTTGCACTCTCTTTTAATTTATCGGTTTCATGAACTTCATTTTGAGGGCTAAGAATGCGTTTATGAGTTCCTTCCTGTAACATACATTGATAACTGTAATTACTAATAGAATGTTAAAATGTCATGCTTGTGTTTATAGCATTTAGAAATGGAAATGTTTTTATCAATATGGTTACAGAACATCAAAAATGATAAAATACAAAAATTTCACACTGAATAAAATGTAAAAAAAATTGAATACAATGAAGATTGGAATACTGAGTTGCAGTACTGATGACGTAAGTCAAAATCTGGGAAAGAAGACAAATATGGAGGCAAGATACAGAATAAAAATTAACAATTTATGGTCAAATGTGCATCAGAATTGCTTGAAAATGGTCACATGATTGCTGGGCAAATATTCTTAATGAGAGGAACCAACAGAATTCCCAAGACAGACATAACACCAAACTGTTTATATTCATGACAACATATGTGGAAACATTAAGTTTAGCAACAAACTTGTAAGTATAAAAAATAAATGAAACTATTTTCACTTTTTTATAACAGAAAAAATGATTGAACAATGCTTGCAAAACTTTATGTTTAAGTAAAATTTCCTTAACAAATTTGTTACATAATAGTGTCAAGTAAAAAAGTATTTCTATCCATAACTGGTCTTAGGGTTTTGTACAAAACCCAGTAATCATCATATGAAAACCACATACTTAATCTGATGTATACACTATAGAGCCATGTGGTGAGTCTCACTGGGAACCCATCTGCCACATATATATTCACCTGTACATATGATTAAGAGTTTATACTGAAATATTGTAAAGTGTATTCGTGTTTGTAACAGCGCCACCAGCATTCATCTGTGATGGGTCTAAGTTTCAGTAGTTTTGAAAAAAAAAAATACACCTACTGAAGTAAAGGGGCATCCATAAATTATGTGAGGTGTTTTCCGGATTTCCAGTCCCCCCCTGTGGTAAGACTTTGTGAGATCTGGTCCAACCCCCCCCCCCCCTTCTGATGAGATCTGGTCTGCGAGAAATCGCCCCCACCCCCTAGAGATCGTCCTAGCAACATTTTTTTTTAAGGTCTCACCCTTCCAAATGTTATTATTTTTTTTTTCCTTGCTATACAGTCCAACAAAAATTTATCCAAAACCTCACTTGAGATTTCCGTTGACCCCCCTCCGTCCCCCTTGGTGAGATTTGGTTGAGAATTCACCAGACACCCCCCCCCCCCCATTCTGCCACATGTAATTAATGGATGCCCCCTAATCATTAACAATTGAGTGGAAGAAATGTCATGAGGTGATATTTATATGAAAAGAAAAGCTTAAATATTCTCACCACTTACCAAAGTTGAAAGAAGGTGGGCAACAACAGCAAAAAATATTCCACATCCACAAAAACAAAATATTTTGGAGTATTCTTTTTCCTCCATTGTTTCTCAGATATTTTATTTTTTACTTGGTGTCATCAGTAACTTGATTTAAAGAAGTATGAATATTATTTCATAGTAATACACAGTATTATTTTTACTCACATGCATATTTTATTTTAGGCAACAGCTCTCCATAGTCCACTTGCTTTTCCAGTGCCTTGGAAGTTTGAACATTGCAGTGAGGTAATCGACCTGGTTTGGAACTTGAATGCTCTGTGTATTCACTGCAGAAAGCTAGCGGATAATGTCCTTTAACTTTTAAATAAGACGAATTCTGGAATGCTGTCTGAGTTCCCTCTTGTACCAATGCAGAAAATCAATCACAGCATCCCCCAAAGTGTAATTTCGTATTATCATGTACATGAAGTTATGGCGATATGTTGCCTTCACACTAATTTCACCTTGAGCTCTGTCAGTCATGATGATTCATTACTGAACATAAGTGAAGATTATCATTGCCTAACTTCTGATTGTGCCCGTCAAAAATCCAGAGTAGTAACAACTCAATATAGAGAAGTTTCTATTTTAACAGGAAACCTCTGTTTCAATATATTTGCAATGTTTAGGTGTTCCTTTTTTGGTTACCAGTCAAATAATGTGGAACATATTGGGCTGCAATTTTTCAAATGATTCTTTAAAATATGAAATGTTAGTTGAAATTCTGGCAGCTGCTGATATTTCCACAGATGTCACTCAATGATCTTCATTAGTAGTGTTGTTATTCTTGGCATTGGATCATCACACTACAAATACATCAATACTAACAGAAAAATTCATTCTTCACCACAAACTTTAAGCAAAGGTTTGTGAATTGCTGTTGGGTTTTTGCCTCATAAAATTCCAGTCTTTAGGTAAGACTTTTGATATTCAACCACCACAGTACCCCTGGTGCCTGCAGACTTAATTTTTAACACTTGTTTAATAAAGTAAATTTGTATGGTCTTACAACTCAGAAACAGAGTTTTGATTTGCATTTGTTTCTGTAATGGCTGGACCTTCAGTTTAATGTAGTATCTGAACCAGAAACATCCTAATGTACTCATATGAAAAAAAAAAAAAAAAAAAAAAAAAAAAAAAAAAAAAGTCTGCAAAAATTTATAGCTACACCACATTTTGAACCTTGAACTATTAATTTAAACACAAGCAGCTTATCTATTGAGCAAACACACTGTTTAATGAGAGGAGTTTACATTACAGAAAAAAAAATACTCATCAAATCTTGAACTGTAACTAACCTCATTTACCTCTGTCTACGTCATTTTCTCAGCGGTATTGCCAAACTTTGAATTTTTATGAAATATTGCTTGATTATCATTGCTTAACCTATCATTAGTCAGCTTAATGCTGTAGTAACATTTTGAAGGAAGCTATTAAAAAATCCCTTTGGTTCGTAGTGTTGGTCTAATCTTTTTGTTACTTTTGTAATTAGTTAAATTACTTCTGTTTATTATTTTTTCCATCATATAGTGAAAATAAAACTAAAAAAAATAAATGTGTTAATTACCTAATTTAAATAATTACATAAAAATCAACCACTGCTTAGCATGTTGTCAGGGCACACAGATTTATAAAGCTCAAGAATCTCTAAGAAATCCACTCAATGCATATCGTTTTCTTCCATCAGTGTATTAGTTACAACTTATAAGTTCCCCAGCCTACAATGTGGGGTATGCAGGGGACACCTATGGTATGCTATGTGTGTGAGCTTGGAGTGGTGGCCTCGCATTTGGGAGGATGCGTTCAATCCCAGTCTGGGCATCCAGATTTGGGTTTTCCATGGTTTCCCCAAATCACTCCAGGCGAATGCTGGAATGCTTCCTTCAAAAAGGCCTTGGCCGAATTCCTTCTCATTCCTTGTCCCTAGTCCCATCCCGCCTCTAATCACCTTAGCCATTGACGAGGCATAAAGCAGTAAAGCTTGGAAGCAGGGAGAAGGGAATAAAGTTGGTATGTAGAAATACAGGGAGGATGTAAAGCAGTTGTCTTGAGGAAATGTGTAGAGAGCCCAGGGGATATGGGTACCAGTTGTCAGAAACTGTAGTTGTAACGTTCACTGGCATTTTCAAAATGTAATGTTAATAAGAGGATAAAGAAATATTCTGTGGTTACTTCACTGCCTTTTCCATGGATGAACCTTAATTACTACTGAACCCAAGAAATAACGGCTTTAGTTGATACTATCGGCAGTCAGCTGAGCTGGATAGCCAGAGGCTTGTTCATCCTGAGGACCAAACAAGGGACTTTGATTCTTCACTCGGCATTAGTGATGCAAACTGAACAATTGGTTGTGTTGGTTTTTTTTTCTTTTCTCTTCTCTCCTGTGGTAAATGAGGTTTTTAATTTGTCCTTATATAAAGTACAAGATTTACTACGTTTGTTGCATATATATCAACCTGATTTGCATCTAGGAACTATGATAGTTTACTTATAGTATTTAAAAAAATAAAAATAAAATAAATATTCTTTTCAAATTAACTTGAATAATGGAAAGTGGCTTATATTTTCAAGAGGTCAATTGACCTTTACTTCAACAAGAAAGGTGCAGAAGAAAAATTTAAACATATCAAGAGAAATAAAATTATATTTCTGTAAGTGTGAAAGGTATTATACATTACGGTACAATCTACTCATATGTTATCACTTTCCTTGACTTATGAGCTCAGCTACACACACTACAGTGGACAAATACATAATTATAGTTAATCAATTTGCATTTTTACCATTTACAGTATAACTCTTACCTCTTTACCATCTTCTATAATCCCCATATAAAATGTATAACCAGTGATCTTTCCATTGCGACGTTTTGGTGGTAACCATGAAACAAGAATCTTGTTTGATGAACTGACGACAGCTTTAATATCAGCAGGCGCTGAAGGAACTGTGAAAATGTCAAATCTGTTAAACTGAGAGAAATGGAACTCTACTCAAAAAGTAGCACTAAGACATTAACCAATCATGCTGAGGAAACGGGAACAGGCAGAAACAAATTTCTTCATGATTTACATTGTTAAGCTTTTTCAGTATTGTTACCACAAGATATAGTCTCAGAATGACAACTATTTTTTTTTTCCAATTTTTGTATCGCTTTATATCACTGGGTTTACTCAATAACCTTAACTCTTATCGCAAACTGTACTTGGTCTTATTCTTATACTCATACTCCCTTTCCTGAAGTTGATTTATCTCTACTGAATGGTCTCGTCAATACTTCTGCCTATAAATACCCACTAATATTCAACAGTATCTGATACTTTCTATACTTATTGGTATCTACCATATTGCCTTGGTATCCATGGCAGATGAATGTGTTATGAACATCATTCTCTCACAGATTAACATCCTACAGCTATCCGATTTTGCATATAAACAACTTTTGCATGTCACTTACCAGTCATTACGATCCAACAACCATCATAAATCTGCTATCATCAATGAAAGTCCAGTTTTGTCACACAGTTCTTCCCAGGCCTTGGATCTATTTAGTATATTCTTAAACAGGGATATAATTTCCTTTAATCTTGCCTGAAATGAGATTTCTCCTTCACAAAATCCTACCAGCCTTTAGAGCTTGCTTACACCATAAGCTCAGTCAAATTCTGGTGCATAAGCACAAATCTCCAGATACAATATAAGTAAGATTAGGAAACAAGTCCGTCAATCACCACAGAGACACAAGTACCATGATTAACAAATAAACATGAATACGCTTTATAATATTTCGTATAATACTTACTTATGTTTACAGTGACACATACAGCAAGGGGATCAGATGTAAACACACCAAGACTTACCACATGACTGAAGTCAGAGAGATGAACAAGATGGGAAGGATGATGATTGCAATCGGGGGGGGGGGGAAGTATATGATAAATTATTTTAACAATTGGAGCTTTAAAGAGTGTTTCATTAAGTTCCTTAGAAGGGAATTAGCCTACAGATGTATTCTTGACTCCAGAAATTCTCCTGACCTTAAGCTTCGGTAAAACGTCACTAGTAAACCTATTGCTTACTTTCATTATATACATTTTATTTATATATAATTTTTTTTATCCAAATTTTTATTTTATTTCTTACATTACACAAGATTTTAACAGATTATACTTTGTAATTATTGATTGTACACTTCTTCCTCCACTACTGCCATCCCCACTCTTCCTACTTTGTTCATCCCTGTCTCAAACCATGTGCAAGTCTCAGTGCATTCACATCTGAAGCCCATGTAATATTTATCACCACTAATAATGAATAAATTTGATACAAAAGTGTGTCCATGTTTATTTGTACACTGTGGACCTCCAGTGTTTGTGATTGATGGGATTAGTTTTCCTATCTATTCTTTGTTTTCATTGCCTAATAGCATTTCGATTGTCAGTATTATTGTCACCACCACATTCAATTAGACTGTTCCCTGGGTCTTACATTTGCAACAGACCATGCTGTAACACTTGCCATTGTTGTTGGTATTTGCAAGCAAGAGTGCCGCAGGTGTGACTTTGTTTAATGTGGATCTCAGTTTGCCATGAAGAGACCCACATGATGTGATTTTGGGACCATCACTGCGGCACATGATATAAGACATATGGCATCAAATGCTAAAACTGCAACAGACTGCTGCAACACGCATGAAGATTTGTGTAGTGCCTTTTTAGCCAGTCAGTCAGACTAAAAGCCTCTTCCACCTACACAGCCAAGATTTAAACAATGGTACCACTTCCGACTGCTTACCGCTGGGCAAGACTTGTATGCCATCATCTTCGCCAATACCACCACCACTGGCGAGACCTTTCCCACTTTAAGTCATGACACTTATGAAATTTGCACATCATTTACCAGCTTACTTACAACAAACATGCTACTTACTACATTGCTCTGACTATCAACCAAACATTCAACAGGATGAATGGTCTCAGTCAAATGCTTTTCATCCAAGATACAGACCATCCTTTTGTTACACACAACCTGTAGCGTAAGAAGGAGATTTAAGTATATCTGAGGTTTGGTTTATTGGAACATCGTATAGCAATGGGGAGTAATATCACTGAACAGAGAGGGCGGGAGGAGTCAGTGATGGTAGAATGGACTATGCCAGAAGGAAGTGTATGGAACAATGGTATCAAAGAGTGATGCCTGGAAGTATTTTTTTTTGAAGAATAAATACATCATTTGTCATCGAGTTTGCCAGTGTTTGGTTCATATTGACAATGACTGTAAAAGTGACTGATGCTTAAGGACCATTGCCAGATAAAGTGTGAATGCTGTGTACGACACAGGACATTAGTGAAGCAGAACAAGTTTGTTGTGTGTTAACTATAGCCATTGTGCACTAGTAACTAATCACCTTTCTATCATCAGAAGTTGCGAATACAGAGAAGAATCCATGTAATTCTTTCGTCTGATGTTCATTAACTGTGGTAACCAGATTTAACCATATGTGTTGATCCTACCCACTTTTTATGCACTTAGAGTAGTTCGCAGACTGGCCACTGGACACAATGAACCTATTTATAATATGAGTGTAGAAGTGATGACAAAAGAATCAGCCATCTATAAAACTTATGTTATACTTCTCATGTCAGTAACATTACATCATAACTATTTTAATGCTATTACGTTACAAACAGTAATAATATAATTCTTGTTTCACAGTTCATGTTATCTTACTCTTCCCTGCCAGTAATAGTTCACTTGAATTAAGGAAGTGGGAGATGGTCTACCAGTATGTTTTGTTTACTAGACACCCACAATGTCTAAATTTGATTTAGAGTTTTTTCCCCCCTTGCTTCCTCCCATCTCCCCCATTCACACTTCTGTTTTCTTTCCTAACAAGCAGAAACTACTGCTTACTGTTAATAATCTTATGGTTTAGTTTTTGTTTGAATATTTTTATATATTTATTTCAATTATTCATTTTTTAATTTCAATTTTAATTATATTCATTTTTAAATTTGAATCAAGTAGGTTTATCTTGTGCATATTTTTCATGTCACCTCTTCTCGTATTGTTATTCCTATTTTGAAATTTCCTACACCAACTTTCCCTGCTTTCACAGTTGACACTGTGCAGTGACTAGTTTGTTCCTCTTTCCATGAAGAAGGGTTCAACCCAAAACATTTCTATGTTCTGTGTTTTTGCTGTTCCTGTGCCATCCTGCAGTCATCTGTTATAAGTAACAGTTCTTCTCTATTTCCTTATTTATGATTATATCACTTATTGTGAACAAGTCTTCAGAGAGTATTAACATTTAAGTTTATACAACTTGATTATATATATATATTTGTTTTGTAAATCCATTTGCTACTTAGCTCCTAATATTTCCTGGTTACTATACATATCTATATACATAAAGAGAATAAAATAATGTTTTGTTTACATGCGCCTCCTGCTTAGCTGAGAAGAGATTTAACTGTATAGATATTATGAGAGATTTACCTTATTAAAATGTATTATTAAGTTCTTTCATTTTCCATTAACTCTATAATACCTAACATCAAATAAAACACAAAAAATCGACATAACGTTAATAGTTTTGTGTATATGGAGTTATATTTATTCTACAATTTGAACAGTTACTGAGGCTGCATCTTCAATACTACTTCAGCAAATCTTTTTTTCTCAGTTTTAATAATTTTAACATGAATTACTACAGTAAAACAATGACATAATAATGATAACAATAAGAATTTTATTTCCTCATCAATAGATACTGAATTATTATTTACCTACACACTTCCTTACTGTTAGGGTGGATTATTACTTTCAGTTATTTTAGTGTTATGTCTCTTTTGTATTCCTGCAAACTTTGAAAATTGCATTTCCGTAAAGACACTGGGCCACAAAATTTTAAAATCTACATTTAATCGACCATTAACTAAACATCCAGAAATTTGTAAACAGCATATTTAATCGAAATATTGGCTACTTATTTCAAGAAAAACTTTGAAGCCAGTGTATTTAAAAAACTTTGCAGAGACATTATCTTGTTTCATTTAGCACTACACCTCTTTACACTGTTTGATACACATTTTATGTGTACTTTCAATTAGACTTCAAAGATGAATTAGTGGTTTTTCTCACTTTCTTGAGAAGTCTGGAGAAAAACTGTTTACATAACAAGAACCAGAACTGGTGGTCTTCAAAATGGAAATGGTCTCTAGGATTTCATTTGAGGGGAATAAACTAAACTGTGTTCTTTTCTTACAATTTTTTCTGGTTTATAGTCCTAAAATGTAACAACAATGATATATAACACTGTGTTGGTATCATTGTTTCCTCTGTTGCCATTGAAAATGGACCAATCTGAAGACTCTTCACAACTTCAGATATTACATTTTCAGACATTTCTTTTAAAATAGAAGTTGCTTTAGTGCAAACACATCCATATTTGGGTGCGCAGACTTCCGCGGTCGTTGTCAATGTAATCTTGGTTGTCCGGGTTGAACCGGGTTGAACAAATTGACGCGGTTCAACCCGGACAACCAAGATTACATGGATATTTTTTCGTTACAGCTGACAAAGAAAATATTCTCATTAATAAGACATCTGCATGATCAGCTCCATGTAGTGGAATATTGTGTGAACAAACTTTCTGCTTTGATCACATCCAAATCAGAATTTCCTGATTTTGAGAAAAACACGTTGATTTTTTTTATTATTCTTTTGTTTTGATTTTAAAATGTAATGTGATTACCACACTTAACGTGATAGGACAGGTCATTTCTTCTGCAATGTGTTATGTTTATATCACAACCACGTACTGTAACAAAAAACAACCTTTTTCTCAATTTTATCATAAGTGGAAATTCAATGGAATATGCTTCCCTAAATGTATGTAAATACTGCTTTTCATACTCTTGGTTACATGATTTTCACTGTCTATACAAATTACCAACCATCAACATAACACAAGCGAAACTGTCCGGAAGTGAAAGAAAATGATATTCAAATGATCGCTGAAAAGTATCTATGTAAAATTGGAGAGACAGATTGATTAATTATTGACTACAGTAAAATATAGCATATTTTTATGTACTTTTGGAGACAAATAAAACAGCTTTAATGCAAATATAAGAGCACTTACAGCCACGAAATAAATCAAAAACTTACCACAATTGCCCATAAATAACTGCAATAACATTGTTCTATATAAAGATCTCACCTAAGCGATCAACTTTTGATTTGTAAATTCATAAAATAACACAGCTCATCTGTAAAACCATAAAATACTGCACCTTTCCATAAATTTTACAGAAAAACCATAAAAGTTGCCAACGATGAAAGTCCCTTAAGCCTAAAATTAAGTGCTAATGTACGATTACAGTGCCCTCTTTCAGTTCTTGCCTTAATATCCACTAAGACCTCAGAGCCAATCACATGCTTTAAATAAATCAACCACTTCCTTTACTCAAGTTGTTGTTGTTATTGGGGCTTAAAGGTGTGTCGATAGTGAGGTCATTAGTGCCCTATTCTTTACTCAACTTCTGTCTTCAAATGCAATGACTACCAACCCATTTCTTTTATATTATTGGTTGGTGAGTTAATTCTACAGCAGCTGGCTGCAGAAAGAAACAACATCAGAAATTCTGATAAGTGCATGAACTATTAATTAAAACAGCAGCACTGAAATTTATTTCAAATTTATACCATTTTAATACCATCTTACATAAAGACATCCTAAATAGGTGAAGTGCTTAGCATAAATACTGGATGACAGTTAATGTTTATGTTATTTGTCACATTTAACTCTAGCACATATATGAATCTATAATGATGCCACAGTGCAAAAACAGAATATGTATTGCAGTATAACATGAGGAAACTAGATTTAAGTGAGAAAAAATTTATTAAACCCATGTTCAATATTAATCTTCCACAGAATGCTCACCTAAAAACTCAGTTTATAGAACAGGTGTCCATCTTCCCATTTTCATTAATTTTATTGTTATTATTACATTGTTAACAGAGGCACTCAATTTGAAACATACTGCATCTGTGAATGAACTGCCGTTTAGTATTATTTTCAAAAATAATCTTTTTATCTTATGTGTACAAGATTAAGTGGAATTGACAGAACTCACCATCTTCTTCAGTGCGACAGTACACTGGTGGGCTCTTGACTCCATCTCCACTGTGAGTAAATGCCAATACTGATATGCTGTAATTTGTATACTTATGCAGGCTTGGTATAGTTGTCTTGAATGAAGTAGTAACAACCTTTGTTTCATATTCGTTAGATTCTGAAGAAAAAAAAAGTTGTTATTGATAACATACTGCAAAAAGACTACATGGAAGCAACAGTAAGGGAATAAAAGAAATAATCATTTGTGATAGTTAATGCTAGAGACACACAACAGCATAGCAAACAGTTAAAATCAGTTTGAGGTATCACAGAACACGGCTTGCTGGCACCATTGCAAATGATGGCAACTTCAGAGGGTTCAGGGGTGGAGGTTCAGCAAATTCGTGCAGTGGTGTTTTTGCCCCGGCTTGGAAACTTCATAGGTCCATTGCTAGCAGGCCTATTTCATCTAATATTGAATAGCAAGATGGCAGAGAACTACTCCCAACAATGTTGAGCCTACAAACTTAAGCTTTTTTGGTCTTCCTCACATTATCTCTCGAAACCCTCAACCATACCAATAATCTCAGTGCTGCAAAATTAGGTCATTAGACACTACTAAATAACCAGACGATATTGGATCCACCACACTAACAATGAATTGGAGTGACTATGTGATGAATGCCTTTCAGGTGATTTCCTCATAAATGCTAAGTATCTCATGTATTCAGCATGCTATTAATTGCAAAGGTCCAAGGCTGCCAATGGAGGATGATCCTAACTGTCTGTCAATGGGTGATATCTAGCACACTTTTGTATGCACACACTTTTAGCCCATAGTCTGCTGAATACTTTTCTTTGTCTGGTATACCACTCAATTATTGGACATTTTTCACCAGTTTCCATTGATATACTCCTTATATATATTAGAATCAGGCAATGTCAATTTCTTATAGTCAAACTTTTCTGAGAGCATCATTTTAACAGATTTTCTGAACACACTGATCAATTCTCTAGCCAATCCAATCATTAAGTAGTCGATACTTCCTACTTAGCTCCAGTATTCACCATCATACCTGCAGTCAATGGATGGCTCAGATCTAAATTGTATCACAGCTTGCCTCAAGTCAAATTTATTCCAAAGACTGCTTCACATCCCAGAGGTACTTCCTCAGCAGGGATCCATGGAACAAGATTGATAAATAAATAAATAAATAAATGTAACTTGTTTGAAGTTGAATTTTGGAATTTATCTTCATTACTTGCTGACCCCACTAAACTACTTATCCTATCAAGAACCCTCAGAAGCTAATTACAATTGTCTCCTCATTTAATCATATTACATGGTAGTGTTGTACTGCAGAGTGCTTGTGACCAGCACCCAGTAGACTGGAGCTGGAGAATGAAGATGATGATGATGTGTGTTGAAATGCAAACCACCTAACTTCTGACTGTAACCGAATAATACAGGGGTTCCAAAAGTATGCTCCCCTTCCATCAAAAGAAAAATCTTCATTCCACCCTTTCACCCCCCCCCCCCCCCCTCTTGCCACAATTTTGTTATAAATAAAGTTCAAGCCTACTTTTCAGTGCTAACAATGACAACTCACAGGAAACTCACTAAGTATGTGATATTAGAACAAAGATTTTCAACCATAACAAAAGGCAAAGAAAACTTAGTACTTGCAACAGTGTAAAGCTGCTTTGCACCCCACAGCCTCTTTAGGGGTGCACCATCCAGACTGGGAAACTATACAATAATAGAATCATTCATTGCAATAACAAACAGTCATGGCCACAATACACTGTGGTTCTCCTATTACCATTTTCCCCATTTGATATCGCATTTCATACTCTCGCTCTTGCTTCCTACCTCTTAAAAATTTCTCCACCCAGCAAGTCATATACTAATCCACCACAATCATTTTAAAATTATTCATTGTTTCACCTCTCTTTGACAAATCCAATTCTATATTGTACACTTAGCCATTTCATCTGAAATATCTGGCACATTGAAGCATTGCCTTTTAATGAAAGTCCAGCAAAACTTGAAACGACAGTGCAGTGGAAGAAAAGATAGCAGTCTTAGGCTATTAAAATGTTTATTATATTCTACACATGTATTAGGAATAATAATATTATTAATGAAGACTTTCTTCAGAGGAACCAGAAAGAAGGGTATGTTTACTTGATGAGTAATATGGCAGGTGATAAATAACACCAGAAACTGAACACAGTATGGAAAGACACAAATTGAATTTGCTGACAAGAAAGCCAACAAAAACAGTGCAGACTGCTGGGAAAGTTATGGGCAAAATCTTCTGGGATGAAGAGGGATACACAGCTTGTCAACTATGAGGTTGTAACGGGGCAAGGTTTGACCTTGCTAGGTCAAGAAATATTGAGAGTAGAATTCATAGAAATATTGTGAGATGGCTCCAAAGTAGCAGTGTAGGTTTTGAAGGAGAAGATCAGTGATTGGCAGAGCCAACTCACATGAGATAGAGCAGATAGGCAGATTTAGAATGCCGCATGGCAGTCTGGCGGAAGATGTAGAAGTGCCAAGGTAAGTTAGAGAATAGCCCATGAAAAGTTCTATTATGGAGTGTACAATGATTCTAATAAATAATAATTTAGATAGTACAGAAGGTAACAGACCTTATGAAGATAATCGAGCAGGTAGACAAAACGTTGTAATTTTATGACATTATCTGGCTGAACTCCTGTGAAGAATTAATTTCATCAATACGCCGGAAAAGTTTGATTAGCGATCTAAGGAGTGATGATTTTGATGATACAGATTTACAGTTTCCGAAGTGATTAGTATAAACGTCGTAAATGGTTCCAGCATTTAGAAATCCACAAGAGAAGACGTAAAGCAGTTTGAATATAGTGAATAGTAACAAACGTCAAAGATACAATTAACAATAGCTACTAAAAGTATGTAAAAGACAATGTATGCTAGTTGTATCAAATGGGAGTGAACCATGTCTGTGTTTACACTTTCTGTAGTCTGAGAATGAAATGAAGTACCAATTTGGTTATAGAAGGCTGTGTTGGTGAAGACTTTTGATACAATTAAAGTTGGACTTGTTATAACAGCATTGTTGTTTGATTTTGTATCATATAACTATCCAACGATAGTTTTACAGTGAGAAGAAACCTATGAACATGAGTATTCTCAGGGTATAATCTCCAAGAATGACCGAGGTATGATTACTGCAAATCGAGTAGAATTCGCCAACAGGTAACTAGCACATGGTCTTAATTAGTGGGACAGCTTGTGTGGACAATAGATGGACAAGATCATATTAGTAAGCACTACACTATTTGCTCCATGACAAGGTCCTTAGAGTAAGATACATCCTGGAATTTGCTTGAAGTGATTTTGGGATACCGTAGAAAACCAAAATCAGAATGGATAGACTGAATAGCAGGCCCAAGTGCTAGCCACTTGCCAAACAGGCTCAAACAAGCTGTCAACAATTAAAATATCCAGAAACTATAAAAGGTCTATCATACATTGCATCACAAATGCCATGGAAAGAAGATCATCATGCTATGCAATGATGCTACCTCACTCTGCTTGTTTCACTATAAACGAAATTGAGGAAATGTGATGGGAAGTCTTTGTGCACCCTCTTTACAGTCCATAACTTTTGAGTACAAATTCTTCATTTGTTTATCAAAATAATGTTATAATTTTTTTCCTTAATCAATTTTCCTATTCTAGGATACCATTGCCTCTAATAGAAACTACACAAAATTTTCTGTGATAAGAAATAAGACACTAGCCACTAGTTCTTGGTGATATTACAGACAACAATCAAGTGCTGTGAATCAGTACGTTGACAACTTTTACACCTGTTTTAATTTTTTTGAACTAGAAAATGAAATATAGTCACTGAACTTATAGCTCTACAGTTATATGAAGGATAGCTGAACAACTTAGCAGGTGAAAAGAAATTCTTACAACTCCAAAGGAGAATAAAACCATCTGTAATGAAAGGATGACAGCATTTTAGGTATTGTCAATCACAGATTCTTACATTATAAATAGTGCTCTGATGGAATTCAGTGATACATGCACATACACACACACAAAAACAATCTTAAAAGTGATAGCATTGTTTTCTGCGGCTTTTACTATTATGTTGATGTTGGTTTTGAGTTACTGTCAAAATTACTGAACCCTTCATTCATATTCGTCTGTAATGATGGTTGCTTAGTTATAGCTTTTTGCTCAATATTTATATGTAGTGCAGTACTAACTTTTATATATGCTTTGAATATGTGTGTTTGTAGTCAGTGCATGAGAGTTGGTTTCAAGTACCTGTTGAGATTGTTATTGGCCTTTTGATTGACATTTATCTGTAGCAAAGCATTACCTTTTATTTTGTAAATACTTCATGTTTGTGCAGTGCATGTGCCAGTTGGTTTGAATATATATTTTTTTAAATATCTATCTGTAGTGCTGTACTACCATGTATCTGATGCTGCAATCAACATGAAAAGAAGAAGTACTAGCTTTTATTTAATCCTTGCATACTTTGTGTTTGTGGTCAGTGCATGTGACAGTTGAGTTTAGTGCAAGAGGTATAGTAGTAGAATAGCCACCGAGTCACATATTGGAATTTTGTACAGTATTTATAGATTTTATAAAAGGTGGCTTGTATTTAATTGTTATCTATCTTTTCATTTGGATGTAGCAATTGACAGTTACATTAGATTAGCCTCTGTTTATTTTCATCTGCATTTGGTAGTGTACCTGTCCATTAATTGTTCCCCTTTGCTGGTGGTTCTAAAATTTAGTTGTGTGTAGTGTTTGACGCTGTGAATATAAACTTTTGTATTTGTGATTATAGATTTTCCTGGCTTCTCTGTTGCAGCACACATCACCTGACATCTGTGCACTATGAGTTCAGCGTAGGATATCAGAGAACTGTTTAGGGCACATGTTTAATTTTCTCTTTCATCTGCATATCTGGTTGAGTTCTTGTTTCTAAAATGATAGTGTGATTCCTGTGTCCAGATGTGGGCTGAGGTGGCTGATATGCACCATCTTCTAATAGTTTTGTTAATGAAAGTGACACAGCTTGAAGCTGCTGTGATAAGTTGCAGCAGGAGTGATATGGATGTCCCTGATGTAGCTAGGATGCTCACAGGTTCTCCCTTATAAACCATCACACCAACAATGAAAGCAAAGAGGATGGATGCTATGTTACAGTTGCCTACCAGTGACTGGTGTGTTATTTCTCTACCTCAAAGCGAATGCAGGAGCAGTCTAACAAGCTCAGATGCAAGGGCGGTGAGCTTGTGCCAACAGTTTGACGTATTTTGCGAGACTGATTCAGTTCCACAATTGCCATGCAGTTGAGTTAGCAACTCTCCAGACCACAAGGTCTGAGAACTGCTGAAGGGGATTCTGGTTGTTAGAAGATCAAATGTTAGCCAGTTTATTGAGCCCTGTAAATAAATGGCAGATTATTTATGGAAGAAATCCAATGTCCAATCGATGTGTATTTCAGGTGGTCTGGTACAAGATGTGGAGTAGGCCATCCTGGATGCCATGGGGCAGACTGGGTGTAGCCAAGTGCAGATCATGACACATGTCAGCACTAATGATACTTGTTGCTTGGGTCTAAGGTTAACCTCTCATTCTTCTGGCATCTGATAAAATAGTGGCCACAAGACAACAGCATCATTAAAAGAACAGATTGTGGATCTCTGCTACAGAGCCTAGGTGAGGCGTACTGAATCAGAGGCTACGATTCTCACTGTAGGGTTGAGTAATGTAAAGATCCATTGAATAGGTTATGTGTGCACTATATTCGCGAATTGGCTACTCGGGTGGCAGGGCCCATGTGGAGTGCATTGGGAGGTTTCGAGGCTGAGGGTGGAATACCTGGAACCAGAAACACAGTTATGGGCAACTCCAATAAATTATCACCACATATTAAGAGTATCTCAACAGTTAAACATTATCATGGTTAAAAAGTATTTGCAACAAACAGCCTCAACTAGGAAGCGTTATTAGTAGCACAGAATATGATATTTTAAATGGTACAGAAATCTGGTTAGAACTGGGTATAAATTATACAGAAATGTTTAGTAATAACATGAGCGTTTTCTGTAAGGATAAATTGCATACAGGGGATGTATTTATTGCCATCAGTAAATATTTCTCTTGTATTGAAATAGATATTGATATGGTTTGTGAAATGCATTAAACTTAAAGTAACCAAGATTAGATTAAATCTGTCATAGGCACCTTCTACTATAAACCTGATGCCGATGCATCTGTTGCTGAGGCATTAAGAAATAATGTAAGTAATATGCCTCAATGATTTCAGTATCTTGTAACAATACTAGTAGGTAACTTCACCTTGCCTTATATCAACTGGAGTCTTCAGATTAAATAGCTTGTGAAATCATTCTTAACCTGTTCTTAGATTATTCCCTTCAACAACTGGTTACTGAACCTACATGGCGTCCTGACAGTAATGAAAACATTTTAGATCTAGTAATTACAAAGACATATTAACAACTAATAAGTGACCACAAAGCTATAATTGCAACCATAAAATCAATGTGAGAATTGAGTCTTTCCCTGACTACAGCTGATAAAAATTCTTCACGGGTGTTCTGCTGGATAAATTCTGTCATACAAGATGTTTCAACTGCTACCTCCACTGTCTTCATGAGGTGAAATGGTAGGTCAAAGTTGCTACTGCGATAAAGTGTTAACCACTGTGTATGCCTAGCAATTCTGACTCATATAAATACCCAGTGTTTGCATATGAGGCCCACTGCAGAAGCTGCTCACTCATTGGCCACCTAGTAGACTAGGCATCATACAACACCTGTAATGGACAGCTGCGCCTTGGCTCTCTTCTGGCGCACATGTCAGTCGTGCTGCTGTTGCAGATGTTGGATCATGGGTTTCCATACTTCACTCGAAAAGAGACCACCATCTCTGTTGATGTTGTTGGTACTCAGCCTAATCTCCAACCATTCTCTAATTATAGAATCCCAAAAATACGTGATCCGAGCGGAACTTCTCTTGTTGAAGTTTATTCTGTGGAAATTTTCCACAGCATGTTCGGCTAATGCAGACTTGTCTAGCTGTAGCAAGTGCAGATGTAGCTGGTACTAGATGTGGAGATCCTGTACAGTTAGTCAATGTATATTTTGCCACATTCATATGGGATCGAATAAACTCCCGGAACTCGAAGGCTGAGGTCATTCTTCACTGTCCACATTATATCTTGTATCATGCTGGTGGTTGAAAAATACTCCTTATTCCACATCCTGAGAGAATTCTTCCTATCTTCCCAGATGTAGTCGCAGCATAAGGTAGCACAGGATCTTGAAAATTCTGCTTGTTCTACTTTATCTCAGTACACGGGGACAAAATACCTGTTTAATTTGCTTTTGTGAATATCAATTTTATCTGAAAACCTGCCAAAGGTGCCTTAGTTCATCTTGCAAACTATCACTATTCAAGATAGCTCATGCCTTTTGGACCAGTGTGGTCTCAGTCATAAGCCAACTGTATCAGCTAAAGAGGCTATTTCAGTCATCAAATATTTTTTCAAGGTTTCTGATTCATCCATGAAGAGGCAGTGAAATAACCATGGAGTAATGACAGTTCAATTTCCTTTATTGAATTACTAACACTGAATTAGTATAATAAACTTTATGCTTGTTCTGAGCGTCTGCACATAATGATCGGGATCATCTGATAGATGATCCCCATCTCTCCCAAGCTCTGCACCCATGTACTGTTGACAGTCACCTGATACCTTCTCGACTCTTTGCCTACCAACATTTTTTTCTTCGCACCAGGCGGGCCCACAAGCAGATAACAGATGTCCCCTGTAGGCTGAGTCATTCACTGTGTTATTTTAAAGATTACACAAAAAACAAAAGGAGGATGTAAGCACATTTAAGAAGACTGGGGTATCTTTATGACTTAGAAAACTTTATTGAGGACATATTAAAAATGTGATGCCTTAATGACTTGCTATCCAATGATTTGCTATCCAAAAGCCTTTAAAATACAAAGCCGTCGTTTGTTAGGAAAGTTAGTTGGAGAACAATAGTATGTCTGCACTAATACATGATGGATACGAGGTTAAAAAAGCCTAAAAGGCTTAAGTGTTATACACTGAATTTAAATATTTGTTCACTGATGAAAATATGGATAACATATCGATTTTTCCACAACTTGTGGAGTTATAGATTAATTAGAAATATATACAGAAGGTACTGTAAAGCAGTTAGAGCTACTGAAGTACGGGAAAGCGCTGGGTCCCAGTGGTATCTTCAGTAATATTTCTGTACAATATGTACTATAACTCTTAGAAGAAGAAAAGTTCCTTTTGATTGGAAATTGAGTAGGTAGTTCCAGTTTTGAAGTAATGTGATTTGAAAGATCCTAGGAACTATCGATCCATATATCTAACAAATGTTTGCAGTAAAGTTCTAGACGAAAACAAATTGTTTACAATGGATTTCGGAATCGACAAGGTGTAAAGCTATAAGGAAACAGGGGAAGGGTATTTCGGAAGAACACACTGTGTGAACCATAACTGGTCCTATTTTTGCATGACACAATGAAAGAAATGGATGAAATTCACATGTTGATGCAATATTTTTGGATTTCCAGAAAGGTTTCGACTCTGTACCTCAGTGAAGATTCATGCATACTCTATGTCTGATCAGATTTGAGTATGGATACAAGATTTTCTAACAGTATGCTTACGTTGACAGAGAAGCTTCTACTAATCTAGATATTATATCATGCAGTGATGTATAAAAAAAGTAAAGATTTTGGCTGATTACTTAAAAATTCAACATGATCTGAATGTTATTTCAGCATGGTGCAATGAATGGCAACTAATACTAAAGTGCAAAAAAGTGCAAGGCAATGTACATAGCTAACAAAAAGAATCTGTGTATACAAAGCAACATGGAATTGGCACATAATCTTGGTAGTAAGTTGAACCAATTCTAGGCTATGATTCACAGGTTGAATTCTGAAGAGTTGTAACACTTATACAGCAAATTTGGGTTGCTGTGACAGGAGAGTTAAGATTAGAGAAATTAGGTGCTATATGGATGCCTATATGAATTTTCTCTTCCCTTGTGTTGTTCACAACTGTGATGCACAGAGTTAGTTATGGTGCAAAGCATCCTCGCCACCACAAATTTTGTGAATTGCAGAGTGTAGACTTAGGTATCTGATCAAACTCATACAAAACACAGCACAGTATTTGAATTACCTTATTCATAAGGTGGTGATAACACTTGAGTGATATTGAGCAACATTTGTTAAGAAACACCTGGAGTATTTGTACAAAAAGGAAATGAGTAATGATATAAGCAATAATAGTTAAGTCATTTTACAAACAGGACATCAGGACATACTTAGACAAAAATATCCAAAAACAACACAATTGTGAATACCTGTTCATGCTAAGAACCCATCACTATATTTCCAACTTACAGATCTGTTTAATGGTTAGTATAATATGTCTTGCTACAAAAATTTAATCACAGTTGATACAAAGGTAGCAGAATTAGGAGGCTGTGACACAGGTAGTGAACACAATATTGAAAAAATTTGTAGTGATCAATGCATCAAATTATCAACTGTTACACTCCTTATCTCTAATTGTGTACTAGTTTGTAAATAAAGCATCCATTTGTAAAACATCCAAAACTTTTATTAAATTTTGAATTTTAAGGAAAAAAGAACTCATTAAGCTTCCTAAGGCAAAGAAATATAGGCTTGTAATATTGTAATGATAGTAGAATTACCCACCATACCATTCTTCAGCTGGAAGATGAGAGACTTTGTATCCTTGGACGATACCATTCCTTCCTTCTAAAGGTGGAGGTTCCCAGGATACCTGTAGACTCTGAGAAGTTAGAGCAGAACACTGCACATTTTCTGGTGGAAGGCTTGGTACTGTAAAAACCACATTTGATAGTTGTAATTTCTCTCTTCTAGAATGAATAGCTACAAATTTTAAGTGACTAAAACATAGTTTGAACAATCCTATTTGATAGAAATGTCTGTTCTATGTTACTGAATAACAGCAAAATAGAAAATGCAGACAGATAAAAATACCAATATTTACTTGTTCAGCTAGTCATGTGGTTTTACTATTCATATACAGTAATACCCCGCTTTACGGGAGGGATACATTCCGTAAAAAAATCGTGTTAAGTGAAATTCACGAATATCGGGGTTTACGATTAAACATAGTTAAAAGTTAATGCAAACTTGTAAAATACGTTCGTAACACTCAACGCTGTTTTTAATTGTTTGACACATGGTCATCATCACTATCTATTCTCTACAATATGTTGAATAAATTTTTTAAAGAGCATTTTGTATTCCGCTTGAAGATAAAACTCTCTCTTCTACTCGTTCTTCCTCATCGTGTATGGCATTATTCTGTAACTCGATCAGATCTTCATTGCTGAGAGGTTCGTTGTGAGTTGCTACAAGTTCTTCAAGATATTCTACTGCGACATCTTCAAGTTCAGACCCCTCAATCATTGCAGCAATGTCTTCAAGCACTTGTCTGTGAATTTGGACAATTCTTCTAGGTGCTTCCACTACACCTGGCCAAAGATTACGCCACCGTTGATACAACTCTTTTTAACTTCGTTCCAAGACTCTTCTATGTTGTGAATAGCCTTCATGATGTTGTATGACTTCCACCCCACTCTTGCAAAGACTGTCTTCCTTCCCTGTCAGTTTCATGAATTAGTTAGCTAAAAGTGCGGCGATGGTAATAAGCTTTGAAGTTTGCTATTGTTACCTGGTTGATAGGTTGTAATATTGACAAAGTGTTTGGTGGAAGGAACTTCACGTACACTTCTAAGTCTCTCGGCGTATCAAGTGAGGTTGGATGTCCTGGGCCATTGTCTAAGAGTAATATAACTTTACATTCAAGCCCTTTTCTGTCACAGTAGGATTTGACTGACGGGCAAAAACTATTAGAATACCAATCTTGAAAAACTTCCCGTGTAACTCACGCCTTTCTGTTGGACTGCCACATGACTGGTAGGCTTGTTTTGTCTGTACCTCATATTGCACGGGGTGTTTCTGAATGGTCAACCAGTAAAGGTTTCAGTTTGAAATCACCAGTGGCGTTACCACCCAGCAGAATAGTCGATCTTTCGCAGCTTTGAAACCGCTGGCTTGACATTCTTCTTTAGAAATGAATGTTCGAGATGGCATTTTTTCCCAGTAAAGCCCAGTCTCATGAACATTAAAGATGAGAAAAGAAGGAATTTTTTCTTGTGCTACAAAATCCTGAAACTTGCCTGGAAACTCAGCTGCAGCTTGAGTGACCGCGCTGGCGGCCTCACCTTTTATCTGGATATTGTGAAGATGGGAACACTGCTTGAACCAATGAAACCAGCCTCTGCTAGCAGCAAAGGTCGGAGTGGAACTCCCTTCACCTTCTTCTGTCTTTAACATCTCATAAAAATATTTTGCTTTTGTGCATATGAGATCTTGGCTCAGTGGTGTGTTCTTATTTAAATCTTTGATCCAGAACTTCTCCATTCTTTCTAGGATAGAATATCTCAAACGAGAAAGTTTTGTTGCACATATAGGTGTTGAACTTTGGCTGGAAAGTTTAATTCTTTCCTGATTTTTAAAATCACAGTCGAATCTGACAAACCAAAATCTCTCCCAACAATTGTTGCTTTGCCTCTATTTTCCATTCTTCTTATCACCTTATCTTCAATTCCAAAGTTACGCTTTTACGCTCTTTTTTCTTCATAGGCGGCATTTCTAACGTTGCGTTAAATTATGTATCTCCACCAAACGTTAAAACATGACTGCCAGCCGAGATAAACATATGTAACAAACAAAACAAATGAGGGAATCCCCATAGAACAAAGTCGTAGGATGGGGAATCGCCAATTATTCGATAGAATGGTCAGAGAAAGCGAGGATCCCTGCGACCAAAGAGAAGCCAATGACTACATTATGTACATATATATTCTTAAGTAAGCAATTCATGTAATACGAGGCATTTTAACGCGAAATTTGAAAATCGCGCTAAAGCGAAACCGCGCATAACAAGGTCGTGTAAATCGGGGTATTACTGTATTTGAAAAATAATAAGCCATTTTTAAAGATAGAACTGGACAGGAAAAAAAGTGAAATAATGAAAGTGATTAAAAAATACAGAGAATGTCATGCACATTTAGTTTAGATCAGCACACAACTTAAACTCAGAAGTTAATAAGTAAATATTGCTGTTGTAAAAGATCAGTAAAATTACAGATGTTTTATCAATATTTGCAAAGAGTTAACTAGCTTTGAGCCACTTTTGTGTGCTTGGTGGCTGTTCATTCATGCATTTCCCTTTATTATTGCATTAATGTTATTTGCAAAGAATATAATCTTTTCATGATTTATGGTTCAATGTAGGTAAGTAACCTAAATCAGAAACAAAACTGGACCCATAAGAGAAATTCTGTTATCTTTTTTCCCATTCTTCTTATGGTTTTATGCCTAATCGACATTGGGATCATTAGACAAGGAGAGAAAGAATGGGAAAGAATTAAGCCATAGCTTTTTTTTTCTTAAAAAAAAGGGAACCATACTGGCATTTGCCTGGAGTGATTTGGGAATCCAAGTAAGACCGATATATGTTATCTCTTACTTATGTGTTACATTTCAACTAGTTCATTATAATAAATGATAATAAAGTTTTCAAATCTTTTACTGAATTTTGTTAAGTGCAGATTAGTGAATAGTTATGTATTTCTGATTGTCTATATTATGATTTCCTAGTGGTATTTTTTGAATATTCAAGTAATTCTTTTGGAAGAAGTTACAATCCCCATGATTTAGCAGTAAATCAAATCTTGTTTGCCAACACACACCATTCCCATAACTCTCAATTTGAACTCTTTCACCCCCTTCCCTAAAGCTTATTGCAGCTCCATATCCGTCACCCAATTCTTCCCTGGCCTGAAGTCCACTAGCCAGATACTTCTCTGTGGGCATGACTTTCTAGGTTCCTTCCCTTAAAAATAGTATCCACTACCCCACACACATGCTTCAGCAGACTACTCAATGTCAAGAATATATTAATGCACAAATACTCACCTGCTGACTCTTTTGTAGCACCTCATGGATCAGTCCCATGCAATAACCTCACTGCAGCATGTACCTGTTCAAATATTACCACAGGGGAACCTTTTCTTATCATTCAACATGCATATGCACTACTAAACACCTCATTAACCAACTTACCTGCCTTCACTGCACAGCTTCTTATATAGGTCACATCACAAACAAAATGTCTCTCAGAATGAATGGCCACAGGCAGACAGTTTATGCTGGTAACCTAGACCATCTAGTATAATAATAATAATTCTGTGTGATTGTTGTGCCACATAATTTGAAACATGGACATGGACTCGATTTTGAATCAACCAAGGTGTTGGCACATGCGAGACACTTATGGGACAGCGTCATTACAGAAGGGTTTGAAATTTGCCTTGCGTCTGATCTGGTTAACCGGCATTGTGGTTTCCAATTAAATCATGCGTGGAGACTGGTTATCGAGGCTGTTCATCAGCTACACTCTGTGTTTTGTGCTTCATGGGCATCTAATGAAGTTTGAGATGCTGGTAGGCAACTTAACAAAATCTGTCGTTGCTGTGCCAGTTTTTCAACAACATACTCTAGGCAAACTTCAAGTCTTACGAATTCATCTGAAGATGGCGACGGCAATTTATCTAACCAAAATATTGTGTATAAATAATACTATTACTTGGTTGGTTTCCTGAGAAACATTCACAAATAGTATACATTCAAAATCCAGATCACCACACAGTTGCTCAAGCCATCTGTCATAACACAAACAATTACACTTCTTTGTGATCATAGTCCTCCCCAACAGCAACTTTTTTTTTTTTCTTCAGACGGTGCGAACTGGCTTATTACTACAACCCAAGCCTGTTGGCTGAGCAGTTAATACTTGGGCCTGGCATGTGGTTTCAAATTCCTTCCCAACCATCTAAATTTTAGTTTTCCATAGTTTCCCAAAGTCATTTCAAACAAATGACATGATGGTTCCTTCTTAAAATTATGTCAATAGTCCTCTCTGCTTTTCGTTCCAAATTTTCTCCCGGTTCCAATGACTTTGTTGAAAAGTAATAAAGCCCTAAGGAAAAAATTCTATCTGGGCACAAGATAACCTTGTATCTCAACCTGAAATAATATCCAATGATATCCTTTTTTTCAGTTTTAATAGTTAGCACTGGCAAGCAGTAGGATGTAGCACACCACTATATTAATCAGACCTACCCTATAAGGCACTGAGCCAATGATGAAATTTATCTTAATTTGTTGCTATAGCATCAAAGACATAGTAGTTTATCATACAATAAAGTTTTTACCACATGCCATACAATTCAAACATATAAAATAGATCTGATAAATAATACAAGAACTGTAAGAATTGTGTAGCTTACCATCCTCAAGAGTCCTGACAGTAATTGGATCTGATGAAGGACCAGCACCTCTGCTATTATAAGCTTGAACCACAATAGTATAAATTGTGTATTTGGACAATCCCTGCAGTGTTGCTTCACCACCGTATTGTGTTCCAACTTCCACAGTTTTAAAACTGTAGTTGTGAGTTGTAGGAGGCGGAGATGATGAAGAAGCGAATGATGGCTGCTCTTGATATCCAACGTAGTACCCAAGAAGATTTCCATTCCAATGCTCTCGTAGTGGTGGTTCCCATGTAACAAATAGTTCTGTTGAACTGCGAGCTTCAGCACGAACATCTTGTGGAACACCACTTGGAACTGAAAGTGAAGAAAGCTTAGTTACTATTACACGAGTCTTTGCATTTCTCAACATTTAATCTAACAAGTATGGATTAAAAACACATTTATTAATGGCTGATGCTGTACAACTTCTACCATAAATGAATTTAAGTTGAAGGCAAGAGTGCTGTCACGAACACACAAAACATGAGATGAACAAAATTGCACCAATACTTCAATTTAAAATCTTAGTCATGCTTGGAGGGATGAACTATTCAGAAAGGGAGGTGGGCTCTGGTGTATCGACACCTCCATTGCCTCTATGCAGGAATAAGGTTTCAAGCCAAATATTGTAAAATTGTGTCCATCTAAAGTTTTGTGTGTTCATTGCAGTCCTCCTGTCTTTAGCTTTGGTAAGTGATGGGTTTATTTTTCCTACCCTTTGTTATTTATATTGATTAAAACAGTTTCCTTTTCCTTATAAATGAATTTAAAGTAGATAAGAAGATAAAAGAATCATTTTACTCAGACAAGAACCAAGAAGAATTGTAGTAAACCATTTTATGTTACAAATAAATAAGAACAAACTGGTTTATCTTTCGATTTAAACTTAAATGTGCAAAGAGACATTTAAGAAAATTTTGCTAACCTTCTGCCTTATCTTTCATTGTACTGAAATATGCATTGTTGGAATGGGTTCTATGGCAGCCAGCAAATTTGTACATTGGTTTGATAGATATGGCATGGATTGGTAGGAACAGTTATACACACCATGGACTCCATCTGAATTTCAGAGGTAAAAGGGTTTCAGGGTGAATAAAATCTTGTGAGCTCTAAGAACTCAGAAGCATTAATAGAGGTAGGTATTAAACACGGACAGGGATGATAGCACAATTGTATAATTGCTTAAATACAAACTTGACCTTTAATATTCACTCTGCAAAATTTAAAAACATCCTGTTTGCTTCAAAAGCATCACTTTTTTTTTTTTAGATTGGGCAAACACTTGTAATCATTGGTCATAGTATCTGTAACGGCCATGTCATTAAACAGTTGAGCACCTCTGAAGAAATGAATTGCCAGAATAGTTGATTCAGTAACATAAGTCCACTTAAAAAAACCTAATAACTTATCTATAGTGAACATGAATAAAGGCCATTAACGAAAGTGGTCAGTAAAATACCTAAGTAGCAAATAAACCATAATGCATAAAGTTTGCTCAAGCAACAACATTAGTGAAATTTTTAATTAAATTGAAATTTATTCCAAGCTGGAATAACAATTCACATTCATGGTTTCAGCGGAGACCTTAGGTAATTTAATTTTAAATTTTTTTTAAAAGTAGCTTTCATTAGCAACATGTTACTGAATATCAAATCCACGATTTTTCAGCCACAAGATTTATCACAATTTTTTTAACTATGAAACACTATGAAAAACAAACTTAATTAACGTATCATGGCAATTAATTTGGTAGCAGTTACTTAGCTATTAAATTGTGGACATTAGCAAGAATTTCTTCTAGTGGTATAACTGGTTGCTGATTTGAAAGCAGTGGCTGATATGTGACACCATTTTACAGCCAATAGTTATCGAGGTGAGTGAATGAATGAGCTTACAAAATTATATAGTAGATTATAGCTTTCACTTTTGGTTGCGAGTACTAAGGCAAATAAAACAAAAGTTGGAAAACTGTACATATAGTATGACAATATTGGCAATGCAATTGCTTTTAGGTAATGTTCATATAGTTTGAAAAATGGTACATATAAGTAAATTAGTTCAACTGATCAATTAAACTATGCAAGTATGCCACAATATTTACGACACAATGTGTACAAGATCTTACCTTCATCATAACAGGAATAATAAAATTGGGAAAAGTAAGGCAAAGGATAAAAAAATAACACTTAAAAATTAACATGGGAACCATAAAACACTCCAATTTCCCTTTATTTTGTATTTTTCTATATTTTTAAAATAATTTTGTATGATTTAAAGTAGTGATGCCAATATAGTCAGCAGAACAGGGCATAAGATTTTAAATAAATGTGAAGCAGTATATGCAAACATTTGGCCTTGGATTTTTCCAGTTATTGGCAAATTCCACTGTCAGAAAGATAGTTTACCAACAATATACAATGTGTGAGACATATATAGGCTAGTTGAAATTTTTACAGGACTCTATATCCATAAAAAATGATACTTCAGGGTTACTACAAAAGAATCATTCACTTTCAAAATCCGATTTATTCAAAGGTATTATACTTACATATGTAAATAACCACAAAATATCCAAGTTTGTACACCAGGAGGTGTGGCAACACTGTTTCCAGTTTGTACACCAGGTGGCATGGCAGCACTATTTCAGTATCTGTAACAAGTTTAGTTCAGTCTCTCCCAAAATGGAGGCAAAGCGAGAAAAGAGTTTCTGCATCCAAGAATATGTGAAATGTTCATCTGTCATAGCAGAGCAACATTCTTTTAGAAGGCAGTATGGAAAAGAACCGCCAGCAGAAGAAACAGATCAGTGATGCATTGATGAATATTGACGTGAGCATGCTACAAAATGTGTGGATTGAATTGAACTACTGCCTGAACGTGTCTGTGTGTGACTAAGGGGGCACACACAGAACATTTGTAGAGTTAGCATAAAACTTCGATATTTTGTGGTTATTTTCATATATCAAGCATATTTGTAAGTATAACACTTTTGAATAAATCGGGTTTTGAAAGTGAATGATTCTTCTAGTAACTCTGTATTACTGTGCAATAATATTTCTGAAAAAATTAAAATTACAGCTACTTTCTGTACAATACCTTCTTCTTGAGTTGTGACTTGTATGACTTCACTCGGATCACTCATTCCAAGCCTGTTTTCAGCCATGATTCGAAAATGATAAGAGCTTGCTGGGTTCAAATTTTGAACTGTAGCCATTGTTTGTGTTCCAGGAACTGTTAATTTAGAAGGCTGTGTTTGCCATGTATCTAGAAGGAAAGTGCTTTTTTAAAAAAGGATTATTGGCAGATTAAGCTGGCTTTGTATTTATGTAGAAAAATATTTGGAGTTTCTTACCTGATACTAACTTAAACTGAATTGTATAACTTGTTATTGGACTGTTTCCTGCATATGGCTGAGTCCAAGAAAGTTGAAGGGACCTGCTCTGTTGATCATTTACACGTATGTTTTTTGGCATTTCTGGAACTTCTAAATGATTATAAGCAAACATGAGCAATTTTTGTGTATATACATATATATTTAAAAATTGTGTATATGTACCATATTTTGCAATTGTACCTTGAATGATAAGCTGAATTTTCATCTCATCTTGACCATATGCATTGCTAGCATAACACGAAAAAACTCCGGTGTCATGTCGATATGTATGAGAGATTCCAAGCTCTGAAACCATTCCATCATCAAGTTTCTGTTCCCTAATTGTATATCTGAAATAAAATATCCAGAGTTCTTCCTGATTCAACAAACCAATCAGATTACAAATTGTTACTGAAAATATTCTATTTCCAGATATCTGTTTTTTTAATTGTTTAAACAGAAAGAAGAAGAAATGTTTAGTTTATAGTATTATTATATTGCTACCTCATACTTATTATCATTATGCCACTTCTTTCTATGTCATCTGGCAAATCACCTTTCCAAGACTGTACTTATTTGAAAGCAAGGCTTCATCTACTACTGCTTGAATGGCCTGTCATAGTCTTGATGGGGGAGAGAAAACAATGCCATCTGTCTGTGAAACGTAACTTGTGTTCTGTAGAACAATTGTATTTCTGTTTGTGAAATACGTAGTTCGTGACATGGAGATTGGGGACCATTCCCTCAATGCCTAGATGATTGCAGTAAACTGCCTCAGAACTGCAATCAGGACAGCTGGTATGCTGATCCGAGGATTTGAATGTAGGCCCGCTGTACCTCTGAATTCCAGTGTAGTGGCACCTTAATATGCACCAACACACTCGTGGGTATACTTTAAACTGTTATTATATTCTGTAATTAGCAGTCACCTGCAACCTCATTAGTATGTACTGTTATTGTATGCACCACTCCCTTAAACAAACATTGTCAACAACTACATCTGTGGCTCACTAAATTAAAAATCTTTTAGCATTAATGTTCTACATGACAAACAGTAATGCCATCGTTCCAACTCCATTTTAATGCCTCAATATGGCCACAGAGGACCACGTGTGTCATGAGGCAGGTAAAAGGGGTGAGAGGGAGGGGGGGGGGGGGAATGAGTGGCAGGTGCCATACTAGAGTTTAGAACTAGATTTGTGAGATCCAGCCCATTCAACCTACCTGAATGTCTGTGTTTCCATTTGTCTGCAAAACATATAACTTGTGTTCTGTATGGTAGTTCTATTTGTTAAATTTGTAGTTCATTGTGCAGAGATTGGGGACTGTCCTCTATTTACCTAAATGATTGTGGGTAATTGCCTAAAAACCCAATCAGAACGTGGGGATGAGGACTTGAAAATGGTCCTGCTGCAATTCTCCAATCCAGTGTGGTGGCATCTTAATGAAAGCAGCCACACTGGCAGATTGTAGACTTCTATTTTAATTCCTCAGTTTTATAATGACACTTCAAAGTGAAACCTACTATATTGTACCCATGGAGCACAGGCTGTACATTAATCAAAATCTGATCAGTAAATCATGATAACAGAATCTATCAGCTTTATAACATCACTTCAAAATTAAACAGACAGTATTTTATCCACAGGATGATAGGCTAGATATTAATTGAGACTCCATCAAAATCTGACCAGTAGTTTTAGCATGAATCATATTAAACAAAAAATTATCCTTAATTTACCATTTTTCTAACTCACATCCAAATTAAACACATCCCATTTTATCTCCGGGATCATGAGCTGTGCATTAAGCAAAACCCACCAAAATCTGACCGGTAGTTTTTCCATAAACTGTGTTCAATGAAAAATTATCCTACATTTCTCACTTTTTAAACCAATTTAACCCACAGGACCACACGCTATACATTAATCAAAATCCGGTCAAAATTTTACCAGTAGTTTTTGAATGAATCACATTCAATGGAAAACTGACACTTAAAAAAAACTCAGCTTCTTGACATGATATCAAAGTGAAACATATCCTATTTTACCCATAAGAATAATAGGATGTACATTAAATGAAACCTTTGAAAATACTTCAAGTAGTGTTTGCATGAATCATGTTTAACAAAAAACTGGCACTAATGTGTTGAATTTTTTATTTTTTCGATGTCACATCAAAATGTAACATACATTTTACCCACAATGCCATAGGCTGAATGTTAAAATCTGTCAAAATCCAAGCAGCAGTTTTTGTGTGAATCCTGTTCATCCAAACACAAACAGATACAATTTTTTATTATTATTATCTATACCTATAAAATGCTACTTTTGGTCACAATGTAGTGGTGTCTGTCACATTCTGATGCCATGCTTCCCACTTCCATTGCCCAACCAATAGTGACTGGAGAAGTTGTTCGAAATTATGCGCATTATTTAATAACAGTTTTATTTAGTTAAGCATTCACGAATAACTGAGCTGCCAGCACACTAAAAGAAAAGTATATATTTTGTAAAAATCAAAATATTAATTATTAGTTTTTTCTTAATTAAAATTCGTTTGATATAAATTTTTCTTATACTCTCTGCACAGTGAAACCGTTGTTACAGTAAGCTAAGAAATAATATCTACATTACAACATTTTCAAGATTATGAGCATTATTTAATGAAAATTGTACTTAGTTAGGAAATAAATAAATAAATTACTAAAATACTGCATTCAACACATTATTTTTGAGCAGCTTACAATATATTTACATTCAATCTAGATATTTTAAGTTATTGTTATAATATAATTGAAGAAGTGATTTGCCGAAACACTGAAATAAAGTATGCACTGCATTTAATTAATATATTAATTATTAGTTGCTTTTATTACTGATGTCACTATTTCGGTCAAATGTAGATATTTCCAGTGGATCAAATTTAGATCGCAATATACTGACTGTATTCACACACTGGTAACAGAATCTATGAATTTTTAACAACAATATTGGTAGAAGTTGTGGTTATGTCAAAATGCAGACAGGACCAAAATGACAACTGACACATTAATTTAAACTGCTTTCATTACTCTGAGCTACTGAAGTCATTATTATATGGATGGAAGTAGTTCCCTATTTATCGTGCTGAATGAAATCCGGACCAGGAATAAAACCAATATATAAGGTTTTAGGGTTCCTAATTTATTTTTAATTTCATTTATTCCCTAATTCTGACATAATTAACTCAGCAGAAGTTTCATCTGCATCGCAATATAAACTGAAATATGTACAAATTACAAAACAAGATTATGAGCATAACATAACAACAATTTTATTTGTTTAGGCACCCACAAAGCAATGAACTGCAGGAACATTCCTTTCCCCATAATTTTTCATGGTATTAGAGGCTAGTTATTAAGAGAACCCACAAAACATGTTTATTTTTTGAATTTCAAACATGCAAACTTTTCCTGGCTATAGTTTTGTTATAAGTATAGATTGCTAATAACATAAAATAAAGTTAACTTGCAACCACATTAACATTGCTACTTCAGTTCCCACTTGTTCTGTAGATTTTATTTAAACATTAAATTACTTTTACCTTTGATCCATATCATCAGCTATACGTTTTTCACCTATTTTCCACATTATGTCAATAGGCGTGTCACCCAAAGCAGTGCACTGGAGATGGGCTTGCTCACCTTTCTGAACCTGCATTTGCTTTGATTTCTGAGGGAAATAAGCAGGTGCTGGAGGGGAAAAACAAAAGAAAATAACAGAATAAATTTAAAGGAAAACAATTTGCAGAGATAAGGTTATTTTTAAATTTAATAGTAATAGGTGCAATACTGGTAATTTGGTAACAACTTAGTTCAGACCAGTGCCTTAGTAATTACTGCTATAACAGTAATAGGATGAAGAGTCAAGAAGTAGACAATAGTGATAATTGAGACATTGTAACAAAATCCATATACAAGAAACAGTAAATGATTGTTTCTTTGACAGTATAAAGGTTTCAAATTATTGTGTGTAACGTGAAATGCACTCAGAATAGAACTGCTGCTAGATTTTCAGATTATTTCTGCCAGTACTCTGAATATTTAAAGTAATGATCTTCTCCAACTGCACAATGGGACTGTTACAGCAGGCAAATTCGATTTTGAGTATTCTGAAATAATGACAGGCTCAAGTGACAAAACCAGTTACACTTCTTCATGGTCCATTGAACACTGCCCAAATTTACATTTTGTTAGGTTGTAATTTTAAAGAAAAATTTATCGTTCAGAGGAGTTGTTGCTGTTTGGGAGGACTGTGATACAATAGACAGTGAGGCAAGAATTATAATTATTAGTGTCGTGGGAGGTAGCCTTGGCAGTTGCTGTGTGGTTTGGATTATGGGTGAATTTCCTGTGAATTCTTTGTATTCTGGATAAGTCCCTAAATATATATATATGTAATAGGGAGAACTGCTATAAAATATGTAACTGATGATGATTGGGATGATAGGTATACCCCAAACTACTGTAAGGCAAGTGATTTACATAAAAAGATGTCATTGGTAGTGCTGTTAAGTTTTGGAGTGTCTGAGGTATTCAGTTAATAACAAAGACCTATGCAAAATAGATACATTGATTATATACTTCATCAAAAGCAATTTTTTGATTAAATTGTATCAGCCACTAACTGTCAACAGGTTATCACTATTTTTCTTTTGAAAAACCAAGATATACATGAAAGAGAAAGTACATTTGGCTGCAATAACACAAATATGAAATTGATTGAAACAGCTGGAAGATAATTTCAATATATCCAGGCTATTTTGGAAACAACAATTGGATAAATGTAGCCAATAAGTTAGAGATTAATATTTGAGTTCATTAACACAATGCTCATAAATCTTACTTTGTTTGATAACATTCTACTCTTCAAAATATTTTGGTTTCATATAATTATTTACATCTTAAAATTAATAATGAGGGGTTTCTGGTTTAGTGTTGATGTAAAAAGTTTCTTGCAATAATTTGTCACCACAAAAAGTTAGAAGAAAAAAAGTTTGGTGCTTACCATTAACTTTCAAATATATGACCTTGCTGACACCAGTTCCGACTTCATTCTTAGCTTCACACAAATAATATCCTTCACTATCTTTGCTTATATGCAGAAATTCAAGGGAACCATTTCGATAAAAATTCACATTTGGCTCATAAAGGAATTCTTTGTATTCCCCTGGGTGAGTCCCTAAAATATAAAAAACAAAAATGTTTAGTAAAATTTCTCACTGTTACAGATAAACATGGACACCAGTTCCGACATAGTTAAGAGTGTTTTATTTTATTTGCAGATGACACTAACCTGACTGTGTGTAAAACACCAAACAGTACTATAGAATTTAATGTAAATGAAGTACTTAGAGTAGTAGCAAATTGTTTTAAGGCAAATTCATTAAAATTAAATTTTGAAAAAACACATTATATTAGGTTTAAAACAAAAAACTATGCACAGCCAGATATATGTATAAACTATAAAAACAACACAATCTTAGAAACAGAGAGTATAAAATTTCTTGGTATTAAAATAGATCAGAAACTCTGTTGGCATGATCATATCACTACACTACTGACAAAGTTAAGTAGTGCCACCTTCGCAATACGAACACTTTCTCTAACAGCAGATCTAGAATTAATGAAACAGGTGTACTCCTCATATTTTCATTCAGTAATGTCATATGGCATAATTTTTTGGGGAAACTCTTCACAAAGTAAAAAAGTTTTCATAGCACAGAAAAGAGCTATTAGGTTTCTCTGTAGGGTAAAACCAAGAACTTCTTGCAGACAACTCTTTAAGAAACTCAATATTCTTACAATGTATTCTCAGTATATATATTCTCTCATGAGCTTTGTCATAGAAAATTTTAACCTGTTTACACCTAATTCACAGGTACGCAGTTTCAATACAAGAAACAGAAATAACTTGCATAAAACACAAACATCTCTGTCATTAGTACAAAGAGGAGTTAATTATTCTGGGATACATCTGTTTAATAAACTACCTAATCGTATAAAACAGCTTTCAGATAATAAAGATGTATTCAAACAAAAATGTATGTTTATTATTATTTCTTGTATTTGTAAAATATGTATATATATATATTTACTATGATATGACTCATATTATGTGTATATGTATCAACAATGACATGTTTCACATCCCAGAGGTACTTCCTCAGCAGGGATCCATGGAACAAGATTGATAAATAAATAAATAAATTTACAAACAAACACACTGACTAACACCACCTGATGGAAAGATGTAAATGGTCTTATTGCTATAACTTGTAATTTTTGTAAAATGAGAGTTTGTTCAAAAGTATTTGTCATCTGAACAGCACATGACTCGCTATATATATATCATGTGTCTGATGTATACAGAGAATAATTAAGAACATAGAATCTATAAATGAAAATTGGACACTGGAAAAATCAAGTGCCTGCTTCTGAAAATAAGCTTGTCTTCAGAACTAGAAGATATTAACTCATTTTTTCTTTCATCTTCATCAACTCTGGATCACTTAATTAATTTGTTAGATTATAAAAAAGTGTGGATACAAACCAACTGCTTTCCTCCAAGTAATACTGGGAACAGGGTATCCGTCAGCCTGACAATTAAGTGTTACATCCTGCCCTGAAGCTACACTTGTTTCTGTTGGCTCTACAGTCCAATGTGGGGGGACTGAAAGAAAAACAAAAAAGTGTGATGACTGACCTCTTCTAACTAAACAGATTAGAATACATCAAATTAATGCTGAAATTATTCAATTATGTGTTTGCATTTGTGTTCTGCTCCTCAGTTAATGAAGGTTTGGCAACTAAGATTTCCATTTTTAATTTGTCTTTGTTTTTACACTCTTTAACACTGCTCTTAAGGTTAGAAAGCTACAAATTTTGTCTTCTTCTTTATTTAGTACATAAACAGGTGAAATTGGTGTAGGATAGCAAAACTATTTGAGGATAAATAAGAACAATCACTTGTCATATATGACTGGGAAAAATTGAATTTTGTGTTTAAAACATTCTTCTGGAAAAGAGCATTTGGAATGTCTGTTTAGTAGGATGTAGAGAAGTACTGGAGCAGGGCTGGTTTAAGGCTATCGCAAGAACCGCAGTCGCAGGGGTCCCCAAGTTTGAGGAGGCCCCGCCATGATCCCATTCAAAATTTGTCCTTATTTAACGAACAATTTTCCTGCTAAAATAAATAATCTACAAATTTAGAATGTTAAGAAGCTGCATTCACAATAGTCCTAGTGTCGAGAGCACCTTCATTGTTGATTCTATTTTCCTAGAAACAGGACAGATTTGATGAATACCGTGATTGTCGACCTTCTCTCGAACCAACGACGATATAACTTTCCATTTCTGTTCCAGTCGGTTGCCGGCTTCTTAAGGTGTGTTCCCACGGCACATGGTTGTGGACCCCTTTCATCTTTGCCGCATATGCTAGCATGGATCGTGCACCTCTACCCATCGCCAAGCGGTAAAGATGAAAGGTATGGACTGCCACACAACACGCTGTGGGAATGCAGCTTTAGGAAATACCAGAAATGTTTGATGTTGCTGACAGGCACAATACGCCTTTCTGCTCACAATGCCACCTGGCTGTTTGGGATTTCCACTGTTAATAGGGACAAGCGTGTTCGAATAACGGGCACCAAATGTACCGTGGTTCGGCAACCCAGTCAGGTGTGAAGTATGAATGCAGTTTGTCTGTATATGTCTGGTGGTATCAGAACCTGTTATTTGTTTCGCACAAGAGTGTAGAATGGATCATAAGTACTCATCAGGTGCTAAAAATAGAAACATAGGTGTGATATCCTAAGAGAGCAGTTGGCGCAAAAGGGTTAATTAAATAAATTTTTAAATTGAACTAACAGTGTTTCTACAATTTTATATTGTGATATAAAAGAATGTAGTATTATTAAAACATCATATGTTGATACTGCTGAACAATTGTATGGCCCATGCAAGAAACAATTAGTGGATGACGAAACTGTTTCACTAGTAGAAAAACCTACTAGTAGTGAAAGTGTTCCTGCAGAAGAAACCATAGCTGTACACCTCTAAGAAGAAAGAACATTGTCTATGGAAGGTAACAGCCTTTAAGTTTTTGATGATCTTACCAATCCGGGAACTTGGCTGGATATTATAAATGATAATTTTAGGATAAGAGCGAATAAGGAAGGTCCGCAAGACATTAGTAAAAAAAAATGTAAAATGGAAACTCTTGCTAGCAACGACAGATGTTTCCGAGGTGTGGAGTTCCACGAGAAGTCCTTCATGAGATTCAGTTTTGAGAAAGTCGTATCTGATGTAATTAAATAGCCCTATATATTTAAAGGCGTGTATTGCTCTGAACCTGTTTTAGGAATGTATGTAATTTCGTTTGAATAAAGTCATTCATCTTTTGATGTTTTATATAAAAAGTTATTGAATTAAAATGTGTATCCCTGCTCACGTGTCTCCAGCCCAAAAACCTATACATACTAGCAAAGAAAGGCAATAAAAGAAATGTCATATACAAAAAGTGTATTATAAATATAATAGCTACAAAATTGAATACAAAAACAACTTCATTTGACACAATGGTCAGCAGGGCTTAGCCAGAAATGAAAGTTACAGTAGTTGGGAGATCTGTATGAGACGCATTGATAAGACACCAAAGACTCGGTGAAATTGGTCCCGTTCAGCTAATACTCAATAAACTGCTGGCCCACTACACACAGATTTAGAGAACCCTCAGTCTGTTTCTTTAATCATTGTTTGAGCTCTACACACAGTATATATATATGTGTGTGTGTGTGTGTGTGTGTTTGTGTGTGTATGTATAACGTCACGAAAATCATCAAAAGTGTAGGCAAAAGTGCATCGAGAAAAGAAGAAGGGGGCCCCGAAATCAAACTTCGCATGGAGCCCCAAAATTCCTTAAGCTGGCCCTGTACTGGAGTTATGAATCTTGAGAAGGATTTTGTCGAGCTAGAAAATTTATTGAAGAATTTTTAACACTTAAGCAGAATTCTGGATTAGAGTCTACAGACGGCAAAATTCATAAAAAAATAAATAAATACATAAACATTGCGATCATTTAGTAAACAAAACAAAAAGCTGCAGAAAGGATAGCTTCTTTCAAATCACTAGAAAATGAGTTAACAGAATGGGAAGTTTATGTAGATAAGGAGAAAGTAAATAAGGAATATCAATCTCAAACTGGAAATAGAGACCATCAGTTATTGCTGCTGCTGTAAGTTGACTTGAATAAGCTCCCCATCCTTCCCCTAAGAATGAAGAATCTGCTGGTTTCATTGGCAAGGGTGTATGCATCAGTTGAATGGTAAGTTATCTCTCAGGAATTTAGATAGGAAAAATGGAAGAGATGATGAGGCAGCTAGTGGCCGAGATAAACTACTGCCATAGTTAGGTTACAGAATGAATGGAAGCTGGATGAATTGATACAATTTGTACAGCTTTCTCTTTTTGGTCTTAAGTGGCTACTGGACTGTTTCCCATATTGGAGAAAATTTTATTTGGAGTCCAGCAACATGCAGAAATTGAGATAAAATTTTAGCACCTTCTGGGAACGAAAGTTATAATAAATTGATACCTATCAATGATGAAGTGTCACACTGACACTAAATGCTGACATGAAAAATGTTCTATCACTATTTTTATCAAAAAATGAAAAAAGAGTATGTTTTAAATAGTCCATTATATGCACTGTGAAATTGTCTAAGACATGGTATACATAAATCACAAACACATTTAAAAAATCAGTAGATACAATCATTATAGTTTTCAAAAAAAGCTATCTTCACAACATATTCATTACCCAATGCATGAAATTCTTTATTGAAAGAGACATGATTTTTTTGTAAAAAAAAACCTATCTACTGAAGTTTCAAATCCATTAAAAACATTCATTTAAATATTATTTTGAAAACCGCAAATTCCAAAAGATCGCTATAGAATTCCTGTAAATCTGAGCAGGCTCCTTATCACAGCAAATTTTTAATAATTTCAGATATTTGGTGATGGGAAAGGGAGAGGAAGGAAGGTTATTTTTTTAATGGTTTTTCTCATACAACTTGCACAAATTGTGAAATAAAAATTGATATCCACACAATTTGAGAGTCAACAGATTGCCAGTGGTTATTTGAAACCTGCAAACTTTATATTAAAAATTTTTGTTTCAGCCCTCACTAAACCCCATATATATATGTACTAAAATAGTACATCATTATAATTTTTAAGTTAAAGGGTTCAGATATTATAAGGTTGTGGAAAATGGACAGACAAATGAGTGAATCCATGAGGGTTATATTTTTAATTCAGAGTATGGAATTGTAGAAAGGAAATTCATGATTGCTAGGGTATAACATATAAAATTAGGAATAAAAAGAATACCAATGACATATAAAAGTTACTTCAGTCATGATGCATATCACCCATGGAGATCAATCGATATTAATTTGGAAGCACTGACTGCATTAAATTCAAAGCTGAAGGTTTACATTTTTTAGCATAAGAATTTGTATTTATGTCAATGAAAGAGGACATTGTAGATGGAAAGTAGAAGCAAATTGAAAAACCTGTAATATCTGAAAAGATGAAGCTATTTTTCTCAAGATTTATTACCAAACTGTCCTGTACCAATTTTATATTAATTCTTTTACTTCACTCTCAGTGCCAAAAAATATAATTAGGAAAGTGAAAGGAATCATTGCTCACCATTAATGATAGCAAGATGAAATTGCCTTGTCATCATCTGTGGTATGTGATGATTACTTTCTCTTTCCTCATTTATATAATTAATCAATAACATTTATTTCTCATCAAAACCATTACAAGGGATACATAATGGATAATTTACTTAAAAAACAAAAAGGAAACCTCTATTAAAAATATTATTTAATGTTTGGTCAGTACCATTAACAGTAAGTGGAACAGTGAAACTTTCTGAACCAGCAACATTCTGAGCTACACAAGTATAGTTTCCTGTGTGTTTTGAAGTAATCCGTTCTATGACAAGTGATGCTGAATATTCATCCAAACGACGAGTTGATATGCCATCGTCTACATTATTAATTGATTGTCCATTTCTCTCCCAACGAAATGTTATTGGCAGATCTCCTTCAAGAATCTGACATGAGATAGCTGCACGCATTCCTTCTCGTAGCAAGTTTGTCATAGCTTGCATTGGCAGAATTTTTGGTGGCACTGGAAATGATGAGTTCAGTTAGCACAAGAAATTTTAGAGAACAGTTCTGTTCTAAACACAGTTATAAAGTTTACAACATACCAAGCACTTGCACCTCAACATCTCTTCGTGCTGTATGCTTTTGTCTATTTTGGGCTTGACATGTGTAAGTACCAGCATCTGCCTGTCTTTGAGCATGTTCTATTACTAAAGTACCATTCGGGTAGACTCGCTGTCTTCGATTCATGGGTAGTGTTATCCCATCTGCAATCAATTAATTGGAATTGTGCAAGAAATATAGATGTTTTCTAATTTAAATTTATGTTTCAATTTGTCTCACCTCTTTCCCAAACTATAGATTCTATAGGATAGCCAGCTACTGGACACTTAATAATCAAATCACTACCAGCCACAGCAGTAATCTTTGGCATAACACGGATGAAAGGAAGTCCTGTAATAGAAATTGTATGCGTATGAAGGGCAAGTACATATTTTAGTTACTCCTAAGCAGATTTTAATGAAAAGAGAAGTATATCAGTTCATTCAGATTCAAAGTCTACCAATAAATCAAAAACTTACATCTATTAACTGCATTGGAGCACATTTTCCGGTGGCAGTTTCCCTATTAATCTATTTACCACTTTCTTCTTCTTTTATTATTATTATTGTCTTACATGCTTGGAGTGTAAATTGCCCCCCCCCCCCCCTCCCATCTAGTTTTCCCATTTACAAAATTTTAATTTTAAATTCATTCAGCATTTTTGTTAAATTATTTATCACTTCTATAATTTATTCCAATCCTTGACACCCTTTCTCACAAAAGAAAATTTTCACATTCTCCAATGGATGAAGTAGAGTACCAGATTGTACTTGTGGTCATCTTTTCCTTTCATTCTATTGCAACAGATCCTTCTGTTATTTTAATAGATATTTTGACATATGGTTTAAATGTTTACATGGGATTTTGAGGTTGTTAGTCTCTCTAAAATATAAGTGTAATGTCATGTTAGTTTTATATTCAATTATATAAAATGATGATTCTCATTAATTAGTAGAAAAATATATATCAGAAATCACTTTTACCTCTGATTTAACCAAGTTATTTTCACCCCATATTAAGCAATATTCATGAAAATTTATCCATAGTTTTTTAGTGCAGTTTGGTGTAAAAACAATTGTTTATAGTTTTATTTTTATTTTTTAAATGCACATTCAAGTGGACAGCTGAATAAGCAGTAATCATGAAGCTCATCACATCAATGTCTGCTATTGATCATCAAAACCAAATTATACAGAGGAAACACTTTATCTTACCATAAACATTAATTCTGGCACTGTGTGAGACCTGAGCAACAGAATTTTTGGCAGTGCATGTGTACTCCCCACCATCTTCTTCTTTTAAATTCGAAATATTTACATGGCTGATAACATCATCATGGACAGTCACATACTGCCCAACTAGGAACCTGTTAAAAAAATAAACCAACAAAATATTTTGTAATTTATGTATTATAGTAAAAATGGATGCATAAACCAAAAAATATTTCTCTGTCAGTTCACTAGGTTAATAATTCAAAATTGATGGTTAAGACATCTGCAAATAAGTAATATATAAAAAATCTTATATAAAACATATCAGATGAAACAAGAAATGACTTATTCAATATGCATCTCTAACATTAAAGATAATTGATTTTTTTTTTTTTTTTTTTTTAGTGGAATGACATCAGTTGCAGCCTTTTAAAAGAACTATCACAGCATATACCTGGAGTAAGTTTGGAAAACTGGGGAATACCAGATTCTGGAAAGTTGTATTGACGATTGAACCTGCCTTGTCCTAACTTGGTGGTACATTGTGTAAGGGAGCAAACCAATACCGTGGTTGAAGAATTGGTTCAATCACCTTAACTAACCTCCAACTTGCTTTCAGTACTGTCAAAATATTCGCTGATCAAACTGTTAAACCGCCTGGATGAATCAACTGCCACTTCCCTCATTATCCTCAGGAAAGAAAAGATTACTGTTCACAATAAGAAATATGCACTGTTCAAATAAAAAATTTAGATATATTCTTCAAAGTCACATCCAAAAGTCACAATTACAGTTGAAATTGGCTATCGAACAAATCATTTCCTAAACTCCTAGTCATGAAGAGGAATAAAAACCAACTACCCCTGTTAGAAATTTTCAAAGTATAATTTTCACTGTTGACAAGTCACACATTCTGAAAAATCCATCATGTCTGCCAAACCAGTATGGAGGCATGCGCGACTAACGTGACTATCCAGAAGCCCTCGAGCAGCAGTGTGCAGCTCCGTGAAACACAGAGTGCTTCCAAAACTTTAGATTCAATGATGGCATCCTTGAGCTCACGGGCATTATATACCCATGGACCCATGACAACTGTAGCTTTGTGCTACTAAAAATAGTTTGGAAAAATTCTGTGATCTCAAGTGTTCAAAATTTTTCAGTGTATTGTTTATGTTCTGTTGATTGATCTTGTTTATGATGGTTACACCGCTAAACTTACTCAGTTTACTGTAACTAATTGAAATGTGAAATGGGGAGTGATACAACTTTCATGTGAGCAAAGTGTTTTCCCCGGGATGGCCGTTCGGTTCCACATTTTTTGAGCATTTTGTATGATTTTTCAATTTAGGATTTTTAAAACTTATGTCACAGTGTTCTATGATTGCTCTGGTTTCCAATGCTATCATTTTTATTTTTATCTGTGGTGCATTTTAGAAGTTATTGAACTCGACAAAAATCCAAGGTGGTGTAACAAGAAGACGCCATTAGGTCAATTTTCTGTTTTTGTTAAATTACTATTGACGGAGCTTTTATTTTGAAAAGTGATTTACTGCACGGCCTCCTGCTTTACTCATTCCACCATTTAATTTACTGCGTTAAATCGTCCACAATTTCGATCTGTAGTTGCTGGTATTTTTTCCTACAGCGTAATTACGTTTAAACCTGATTTAGTGCTTGTTTAACTGTGTGGAATGCATCAAAACTTTTATCTGTTGTGCATTCTTTATTATTACATAAAATTTATTTGCTAGCTCCGAAAATTATTGAATACATGTTGTTATGTGGTGTTGAGAATGCGAGTATGTTTAACGAAGTTTTAAAATCGTGTTTTCCCTATTTATTCTGTCTGAAACTATTGATTTATAGTAAAGTTTACTTTCTCCCATTTAATTATTATTATAAATGTACTTTACTCTGTCGAAAGTGTGTAAAAATGATGATGTGGTCTCGTAACAAAAATCTAGTGTTTACCAGTTGAACTATTGAAGATTGCAATTTTAGGTGAGTTTAAAAGTTGGTTTCTAATATTAACTGTCTGTTTAAGGCTGTTATTACATGTTGAGTTACTTTTCTGATTTTAAATCACCCTATATTCGGCAATGAGCTGCAGTATAGGCTTCTCTAGGATTCCTGTCCCCCATATCCTATAGTGACGAGGTGAAGAATTTAACAAATTCTGAGGAGCTTATACCATCCCATATGCCCTGTAGCCAGAAATGTACAATTTAACAAATTCTGAGGTGCTTACAATTGCCAACAATTTATATGGAAAGAACAGATAAAATACACCCAACAGTCACCAAAGTTGAAGGGAGGAGGGCAGCAACAACACAAAAGACACAAGCACAGAAATTTTATGAGTGGCTGCGTTGAACATAAGGCTTGCGCGAGCTCAGCCACTTACTTCTGTTAACTTGAAAAAAGGTTTTTACCTGAAATATTGTATTTTCTGTGTTTGTGTGTTGCTACTACCCTCATCCTTTCAACTTTGGTGAGTGTTGGGTATATTTTATCTGTCCTTTCCCTATAAATATTTCCTCATGGCAGTTCTTTCCTTTCATTGTTACCAATATTGCCAATAATTTGTTAGATCTGAATTGATACCAAACAATTTTCATAACTGTAACCAACAGAATGACGGATATAAGATGATTCTTTTATTTAGATGCCAAATCCTAATGGCACAGCAGATATGGGAATACTTGCAGATGTCCGTATGACACCTTATTTAGCTCATCGTCTCAAATTTTTAAGTGAATGTTATCTCAGTTAGCAAGACATATGTGCCAACTATGTATAATTACTGCAATATTCCACGAGCAGATATCCAGAATTGATTAAGTGTAATGATATATGTGGAAAAGTAATACGTGACCAAAGTAATGAAAGTATCACAGAGGATAATGGCATCTCAATTTTCTATATGATGCTAATCATGGAACTGATGGTCTGGTAACTTCTTTGTTGAAAGAGATGACCCTGCAATGTGTCTACAAGATTAACTGGGAATTAAAGACATGTGTGTTAGATAATTATTTTACAAGTGTCTCATGCTTATTTAAAATAAGTAACAAAGAATTTGTACCTGGGATTATCTGGAACTGGAAATCCATCCAATGTCCAAATAAACTGTGGTGGAGGATTACCTGTGGCTACACACTTCAGTGATACAGCTGGGCCTGGTTGCAGTGTCTGCTCAGCAAACCAGTAAAGCAGTTCCGGACTTGCATCTGTAAAAGAAAACAATTATTTTGTAGGAAACTGGTGAGTTAGTGAGAAAGTAGTAGTGGGATACTTGAGGCCAACGTATGAGGTCTGTCCCAAAAGTATCTAGCCTTCCTTTGTATTTCCCTGCTGGTGTTATTCTGTGTCACTGGGCTGGTGGCATCCTTCGAAGTAGTCCCCAATTGATTGACAAATATGTTACCAATGGGCTTTTTACTTTTTGAAGCAGTCCTGGAACTTGCTTTAGAGCATTTGAGTTTTGTTGTTGAATTGGTGTCCTTTGAGTGGCATTTTTAATCTAGGGAACAGTCAAAAGTCGCCGGGAGCTACGTCAGGACTGTACAGATGCTGACAAAGCTGTACAACTTTTTGCATTGTCAAATATTGTTGCACAAGGTTTGATGCATGTGCTGGTGTGTTATCGTGATGAAGAAGCCAGTTACCGCTTGACCAAAGCATGCGTCATTTTCTTTTAATTGTGTCACACAATCTTTTCATAACAACAAGATAATATGACCTTCAGGAGCATATTCAAGGTGCACAACACCCTCATAATAATAATTTTAAAAATCAGCAACAACTTGACATCTGACTTTGGCGCAATTTTTTTTCGATCATGGCTCCGATGACAGCTTAAACTGTGACGATTGTCATTTTGTTTCAGGATCATAATCATAAACCCACAATTCATCACAAGCAATAATCTTCTGAAGCAGATTGTCATCATTATTGACCATTTCCAAATCGTCCTGAGTGATTTCAAGGTGAAGGTTTTTCTGCTCCACTGTTAGCAATTTTGGAATGAATATCGCACACACACGAACCATTTGCAAATTTTCTGTTAAAATCTTCCAACACTAGTTTTTGATATTCCAAGATCACATTCTAGTTCTCACATTGATTACAAATCGTACACATTTGATATTATCCGATGTTATACTCGTCAAAGGCCGCCCAGAGTGTAGGTTGCGATCAACAGAAGTGTTGCCATCTTTTAATTGCTTATATAACTCTTTTATTTTTGTTTTGCACATACACTTGTTGCCAATGGATTCATTTCGATAGTCTCTGTGCAAATCTTTTTGAGTTTAAAGAAAAATTTAATGCAAATTTGTTGCTCCGATCTTTCTTCCATTTTTTATGATAACAAAATGTGGCGAATATACAAAATACTTTGCAAACAAAGGCACACTGCACATGAACTAAGGCATCCTGATGACAACTGTGGCATCTAGGGAGTTCATGAAGTTTTACTGTTGAAACTCATACCCAGCTTTAGAGATGGGTCGTTCGTGAGTGAATCAGTTCTTTAGAGCAATTCTTTTAAAAGAGCGAGTGAACAGTCGCTCACTAAAAGTGAACGGTGGTTCTTCTAGATGAGTCGGTCATAAGTCAGCTAATTGAAGATCAAGAAGAGCTTGTTCACATGGGTGCTTATGGTGCTAAAATTGTCAGGACTGAAGATATGAAGGAAGGTCGGATACTTTTGGGATAGACATATATATATATATATATATATAATTCTGTGATGCAGTCTCCCACAACACCCACCCCCCATAATGTTCTCCTGTTGATAAAGAGCGAGACCCAAAAATTCCTATATCGTGTGTTTTTGTTTTTCCTATGTGTTCATGCCCCACATCCATCAGCTTAAGGTAAGTGGTGGCTCACTTTCCTATCCTAATTTGTAATTCCTTTACACTATTTAGCACCTTTTATTTCATTGTTTACTACACGTATAACAGAAGATTTTCTAACATGATATCTTGTGGAATAAATAATTACATCTTTAACAATGAAATAACAGGTGCTAAGCAGTGAAAAGGAATTACAAATTAGGGTAGGGAAATGAACCACCACTTAACCTTAGATGATAGTTGTGGGTAGTAAACACATAAAACAGACAAAAACACATTATATAGTAATTTTCAGATCTAGCCTGTTATCAACAGGAGAAAAGATTTTTTTTTTTAAGTGCTTAATGTCTCTTAACAGCGAGGTCTTTAGAGACGGGAAAGGATGTGGGGCAAGGAATGGGAAGGAATTCAGCTATGGCCTTTTGAAGGAAGCAAACCGGCATTTGCCTGGAGTGATTTGGGGAACCATGGAAAACCCAAATCTGGATGCACGGATGGGGATTCAAACAGCAGTCCTCCCGAATATGAGGCCAGAACACTAACCGTTACACCACCACGCTCAGTAGGAGAAAAGAGCTAGATCCAAAAATTCCTATATCATGCATCCCTTTATTGATATGGACAATATGGAGGGTGGATGTTGTGGGAGACTGCCTCACAGAATTTTGGCCTCCAATGAACCACCACCCCCCCTTTACCCCAATGTATCCTTACAAGACTTTTTCCTATACACCCCTCACCCTCCCCCACGTGAGACGTAGCTTTTTTCCCCCCAATTGATTCCAGAAGACATTTTGTACTGTTTTCTCTTATCAGACTATCAAAATTACATACGGAGATAATTGAATGATGGAAATAAATATGCACATGCTTTTGAGTTTTACAAACTTTTTAAATTATCTTCAGGTATTTTATGATGGTTTCTTAAGATAGTTCGCGGTCAATTTTTTTACTCTTCCTGAGCAAAAATGTATATAAATTAAAGAGCTTTATCTCTTATAATCTTGTTATCAATAACATAGTGTCAGCCACATATAGCTGCTCTGACTAAGAATCCTTTACTTTTCACTCAAACAACCTGACACTAGCCCTTATATCCTGTAATTATCCTCCAAATTGATCTGTAAAGAGACATCCTGAGCCGACAACTGCCAAATACACTGAAACACATAAACCGAGCATGGTGGGTGAGCGGTTAGCAATCTGGCCTAGCATTCGGGGGACAGCGGTTCAAATCCCTGTCCGGGCATCCAGATTTGGGTTTTCCATGGTTTCCCCAATTGACTCCAGGTGATTGCCGGGATGCTTCCATCAAAATTCTATGGCTGAATTCCTTCCCGTCCCTTGTCCCCAGTCTCATCCCACCTCTAATGACCTCACTGTTTACAAGGTGTAAAGCCATAAGTTAAAAAAAAAAAATGAAACACACAACTAAAAAATAACTGAAATTCCGTATTCTTGACCAGTTTTCTCCTAGACTGGGAACTCTGAATCAGTTTCTTCATCATTGCTCTGACTTTCTCGGATCTTTTTCTGAAACATCTTGCATTCTCCCAACTATCCTTCCGACAACACCTCGCAACACCTTTAAGAGGCCATCTAACTTAAGAAATACACTACAATCCCTTTAATGCTCCTAAAGAACTCTGCAGCTCCTTCCCTTGTAACAGGCTTTGTTGCAAAATGTGCAATATTCATCCACCCACCAGAATCTATTGTAACCCTACCACTGGTGAAATCTATCCCATCATAGGCCATGCCACCTATACCACATCCCATCTCATACACCAGTTCACCTACCTTCCATTGCCAAAGGACTTACATCAGCCTCAGAACAAACCAGTTATCCAGCAGGATGAATGGTAACAGACAAACAGTTTAATCCCAAACTCCAGACCACCCTATTGCTGCTCAAGCCATCTTTCACAACTCTTGTGACCTCAGTAACTGTTTCATAGTCAACATCATCAGAGTAGCCCTCGAAACTAATTCCCATCTAAACTCTAGTGGTGGGAATTAACAAACCAACAAATTTTGGATGAAAGATACACTCCAGATCTCAATCTCAGATAATACTCACCTTTCCTTCCCTGGTACACACATTAGTTGCAAATATAATATATATATAATTCCAATTTATTGATTATTTCTTTAAATTTTTAATTACTTTTGTTTCATTAATTTCCTTCCCATGATTAATATTTCCACTGATATTGTTTCAGCTCCCCCCCCCTCTTCAATTAAGTCCATTCTGATTGTAATGGTCAAAACCACCATTCACAACCGTGTTGAATGTGGGTGCCAGTGAGAGCTTAGTCGCATGAGGAAGAATACAGCCCAAAATATTGTGTTTTATTATTGCTGCTGCCCTCTTCCTTTCAACTTTGATGAATGTCACCTTATGGCATTACTTCCTACTTTATTGTTGCCGACACTAGAGTTATCTATAGAGTACTGCAATACTGTAATTTATTTTAGCTGCTTTATATGTTAGGGGAATGGTTGAAATGTGTGTTTTATAATAGTAAACACATTTTTGTATTAATGATTATGTCAGAATTTTGTTTCCCATTCCTGTTTACTGTATAGATGAAAAGATTCTAATTGCTGTCATGCAACATACTACATGTAAGGCTGAAACATTAGGAATTCTTCAAATATAAAAAATAGGTTTTGTGTATTGTATTCTGATTAATAAGCATCCTTGTTATGGTATGTAATAACTTATTTTATAAATTAACTATCCATACCATTCATTAAGCATCAATTCTTGAATTGAATTTGATTGCAATGTAGCAAACACTCCAGTGGTAATTTCCTTAATCATCTATTTACCCCTTTCTTTTATTATTAGTTTTATTGTTATCTTATATACTTTGAGTGTAAATTCCTTGACCCATCCATTTTTGCCATTTAAGAATTTTAATTTTAAATTCCTTCTTCATTTTTGATAAATTATGCATCACTTCCCTTGGTAATTTATTCCAATCTCTAACACACTTAACCACAAAAGAAAATTTTCCCACTACCTTATGCATTAAATCAGTGTCAGCTAGTGCTCATGGTAATCTCTACTCCGAATTCTTCGACCAGTATTTTCCGAAGCCTCATCAAAGTATGCGTACTCCCAGCATCATCTTGATGCCCCTCCTGTATTCCAGTGGCAATGGTATATTTCACAAACAAATTTAGCTGTTCTCCTTTACACAACCTCCAACTCTTATTTGATACCCAAGATATACACCACCATATTCAAGCAATAAAGTTCTGTAATTCCAGTTTCTCATTCTTCTTATTTAATTTGATTGTAACGATTGATGTGAACATAGATTTTCTGATGTTTAATTAACTGAACATATATCTAAGTTAAATTTATATTTTTTATTTTTTTTGTAAGTAAATATAGTTTTTCTCTTTGCAAAAGAACATAAGTCAATATGTAAATATACCAATTTAGCTAGTTATCTGTAGCAATTATGATTACTGGTAGCTAAAATTACCTCCAAGTTGAAGTTCAGCAGTAGCCTGAGCCATTTCCCATTCATTACTAACAAAACATTGATACATCCCATGGTCTTCTTTCTGCAAGGGTTTTACAGACAATTTGTCAGGGTTTGAAGTGATTTCAAATCTTGCATCAGCCACAATTGGTTTCCCATTTCGGTACCAAGATATTCTTGTTATGGGGTATCCTCCAGGAATGCAAAGGAAAGAGGCTTCCTTTCCAACATCAACAACTTGTGACTGAGGTTGTACATGTGCTGTGAGAGGTGCTAAAAACAAGTAGTGTACAGAAAATGAAGTAATTGTAAATATTTTCACCTGATCTACAAAAAAGGTTAAAATATGATTCCTATAGTAAAAGTTTTGTCAAAACTGTAATATTAGTTGTTAAAATGGATTCAAAATAAATTAATTGAAAGACAATAATCATGTCCAGTGATAATAGGAAATAATATTTAAAAAAACGACTTCACAGCCTAATGTTGCAAACAATGACACAATTATATGTGAATGCAGGCTTTTCCGGCGAATAAATGATAACAAATCTTCTCGGGTTTGCAGCTGGATTTTATTACAAAACGACAAGCTTTCAGCAACTAACTCAGTAGCCATCTTCAGGTCGATTATGTATCGGCGATCTTGCCGTTACGAATACATAATCGACCTAAAGATGGCTACTGAGCTAGTTGCCGAAAGCTTGTCGCTTTGTAATAAAATACGCCTGCAAACCCGAGAAGATTTGTTATCAATGACACAATTATTTCAACAGGATTTGACATACCTGTGTTTTTGGAAACAATCAAAACCTTGTCTCAAAAATTTCTTGAACTAATGCAATCTGACTGTAAAAGGAAGCATTATCTTCCACTCCATGATGGGTACACATTTTAGTATTTAACAGATAAACATGATGTTACAAAATAGATTTTATTCAGACTGAGAGTAAAAGCAGTCTACCCACCACTAAATTAATCACTGTTCAAATATCTGTAAATGATATCTATATGGAGAATTTCAAAAGTAAGCAGTACATAATTATGAATTGCAATGTAGCAGTTAATTCATGTATGCACAGTATCTATAAGTTGTCCATTTGGCATGTAACTGCCATATTTTCACAAATCCAGTGTGGTTTGCTTCTGACAGTGAGTTATAATGAGTGCAACAATGAAGAATTTTGCCAGTTGTGAAGGCTGATCACTGTTTTGATTTTTAAATACAGCTTAAGCCTACTATAAACATGCCACTTACGTTCTATACAACTTTTAAAAGTTTCAAAGCTAGCATTGTTCTAAACTGTGACTTATGACCTCAGCTACTATCACCTGTATTCTTGATCAACGTAAAAAATGATTAAATGTTCTCGGGAAACTAGCCAAGTGAGAATGTTTGTAATGCACAGAGTTTTGGCACCATATTTTCTGCCACCATTGCCAAGTGACTGCTGCCTGTGGGTAATGGGGTTGTTTATATATCACACAGGACCATTAAATACTGGCAGGATAGTTGGCACTGATTGTTGGTATTGACTGTTGGCATTGATTGTTGATGTGGCAGATAGAGAGGCTATTCAAAGTTCCAATGTAATCTCATTTTCTGTATCAATGGTTTCCAGGCTTCGCTTAATTGAAAACCAGCATCTCTATTTACTAGATTATCTGATATACGGACTTCGATAGCTTCTGAAAACATGCTGTCCCAGTAATCTCTTCATGCGAGAGAGAATTTCTGTAGCTTTACAATGAAAGTCGTGCCCCATGTCGATGCTGTGCTCTTCAACTGCTGACTTGTCAGTTTGACCCAGGCAGATGTTGTGTGCATGAACAGCACACCTTTGGCTTATGCATCGTACAGTTTGCCTGATGTATGCCTTTCCGCATTGGCAAGGAATGCTATATACCCCCGGTGTTCGTAACGCTAAATTGTCCTTGGCAGAGCGCAGTATATTTTTAATCTTGGCCTGTGGTAGTGATTGGATTTTGTATATCTTTGTTGAGTTTTGCTTGATTTATTGAGGCCATAAACAAATGTCACATTGCTAGTGTATTGTGAAACACTCAATAACCTGCATCATGCCATTCAAAACTCACACTGGAATGCTGAGTTCAGAAGTTGTTTTCTTCACAATAATACACATCCATTTGTGGCTTCTCACACTTCAGAAGCACTCCCACCAAGCATGGTGGGTGAGCAGTTAACACTGTGGCCTCGCATTCGGGGGGACGCCGGTTCGAATCCCCATTCAGGCATCCAGATTTGGGTTCCATGGTTTCCCCAAATCACTCCAGGATGCTTCCTTCAAAAGACCATGGCCGAATTCCTTCCTGTTCTTGTCCCCAGTACGATTACCCCATCTAGTAATAATAATAATAATAATAATAAACAATATTCTAGTAGAAGCTTACAGACCTTACCTTAAACCAACTAAGTATGATCTCTTCCCACACCTGAAGAAAAGCTTTGTAATATCTGTGCATAACTGGCTGACATCTTAGATAGCAGAATTGTATGAGGATGTAAAATCTTGCTTCATAATATCATATTGTTTAGAATGAAACAGTGACTGTGCAGAAGCATAACAGATATGAATGTATTTAGAACCAATAATAAAATTTTCAGTCTCTCACGGATTCATGTTTTATAGTCATCAGCCTGATTTTGATGGATTACTAAGGAATAAATAAATTGTTTGTATTTGAAAAAAATGTACTTGTTAGACAGCTGCCATTGGGGGCCTCTCTGCTCCTAGTCAATCTGTATGTTGGTCTTAAATCAATGAAAGGAGACTATGTATCATCCACCATTATGGAGGCAGAGTATGTTTTTAAGGATAGATTGGAACTATCATGTATCCTTGAGAAGTGGTCAGCATTACAGAGCCAGATCATATTTTTCTTAAGAGCATATTAGAGGCAACATGTGTGCTCAAGAAGGACAGTTGCCGATGATATTGGAGGGATTTAAGACACCCACAATATGGAGAGTGGCTAGAGATCAATCAAGAATCAGATCAGTAGCTTACTAATACAGATTGGATGATTGGATAGTATATGTTTAAGGAGATTTCTCCTCTCTATGGGAGGCATGCTTTGTATGCACTTGGTGGCAATAGAAATTTCTTGTCAATCAAAGAAAATAAATGATCTACATTACTAATTTTTGAGTAAACGCAACCATTGACAACAGGAGTGTTCAATATCTAATGAGGTTGTAGTATGTGTGAAAAAATGTCTAAAATGAGACATGAAAATATATTTAAAAAAAAAATAAGTAAAACATACATCAGTGCTGTTTGACTTTTTGATACATGACAGGAACAGTAGAGAGCCATTTGTGCTGCATGTGACTATGCCAGAAAAGGGACTATCAAATATACAGTGTTGGCTCACAAGTCCATTCTTTTCAAGAACACTTTGTTTACTAGCTAAGTGTACACTCATGCAATATCAAGCAAAAGCAATATTTACTTTAAAATTTGGTTGCAAATCAAGTTTTGCTGAGGTTTCTTAATGTTAATAGACAAAACTTGTAAACACTTTTGGTTCAGTTTTCTTGAAACATTACATATTATATATAATTAAGGATATCTGTTGTATTTTTTCATTGCATGTTTAGTAAATGGCTGTTATTATAATAGCTTAAAAACATGCACAGAAAAATTTCATTGCAAATAACTTAAACATTTAATCATATAAGATTTTGTATTTGGTACCTTTGTAAAAATGTCATGCTGTATTTTAAATTATTAAGGTGACAGGTTTGGCACAATATGTATTGAAATCACAAATTTGTGTAACAAAAGCACACAATTATGTAAAATATTTACAGCAGAACACACAGATTTATTTTAATTGGCTGGTAACTTGCTTGTAGTAATCTCTCAGCAGATCATGCTAGGGTTCCAACTGACAGAAACATGGTCCAGATAATTATTTCAATATTGCACTTGAGCAGTGAATTACAAATTCTCTACTAGTTATATAAATTTAGGTTTATAAATTAACGGAGAAAGGCATATAACCGGGTATAGAAATAGTGACAACCAATGTGGTAATGGTGAACAGACACAAACAAATACCAGTTCTCCGAGTAATCCTTTAGTGAGATAGAATCACACATTCTACACATAGGATTCACATTTTATAAACATGGAAATATTAAATGCTCCCAGAAACTAAAAAGGTTAACTTCCGTTTGAGGTGATGAAAATGCTAGAACCCCATTAAATGCACATCTAAATAATAGTGTTTTGAGATAGGATCTTAAAATAATCAAGAAGCATATAAGGGTAATTGTTATACTGTCTGTGATCACACAAGAATAATGAAAGATGGTAAGAAAACTGATTTCAGTGAAATTGCAGTATAATGCAAGATAGTGAGTAAGTTGCAGCAATAATGTGTGTGCAGCAGGTCTAACAATAAGGTTCAATTTAGGGAAAAGTTTCTTGGGCTAGTTTCATGGAGTGTTTGGCTTGATAAATTTGCCTTTTGAGTCATGCAGGGAGAATAGTTCCACAGTAGAAAAGTTTTTGAGAAACTACTTGTGTATTAGTTGAGGGATTAGCAGCAGTATGAAATGCATCTATCCCAAATGCCTACCTTAATCTGGTGTTGAAAATGTAGCTGCTGTCAAAATCAGATATTTTGGAGTTTTATTTCTTTAATTTAGATCAAAATGCCTAAGTAATCTACAGATAGGAAAGTGCCAACACTGAGGAAAGTGATTTGACATTGGCAAATAATCAGTAGAAAGGGTTTTAGAATGACTTGGTGTAAGAATGTTGCTTCCATTTCGCCAAGAAAAGATTCTATTTGAAGGAATCATAGGAAGTACCCACAGCAGACATCAACAAATAATTATAAAGGAAAAGTAGTTTTTGAAAAGGCCATTGCAATGAACGATGATGGTATGGAGGAAGATTATGCTGATGATTATAAGAAATGTTATCACTGTGTGAACAGTTATGAGATGACTTAAAAAGTATGAGATGTGGCTTTGGACTCTGAATTCTTGGTGCACACAGATACCAATCTAGTAACCACATATTCAAAAAAATAAAAGTGGGTTCATATGATACTATCTGCCTTGTGTATATTGGAATCGTGGAATAGGAGTAAAGGCAAATGTTAGATGGAGGGTTATGGCACAGTACCTTGGAGTGTGGAGGTAAATAAAGGTACAGATTTCTTTGCACAATTACAACTTACTGTGATCCTTTCCAGATTTTTATCACAGTGACAACCAGAATTCTTCCAACTTACCACACATACACAACAACAGACAAACAATCCTGCAAATCTTTTCTCCATAATGCATAAACTAACAAAAGCCACATGATATATCCTTTCCTTGCTTTAATACATACTGCAAAAGCAAGAGTATATAACCCACTACAGATATCAATTCCAGCTTCCCTTGCACTGCATATTCTGTATATACCAATTTATTTCTGAATCGCCTTATGACTACTGGCTTTAGTCTCCACTTATATATGAATAATAACAGGCAGACAGCAACCATAAATAACCTGCATCAACCTATTTACACCATGTCAATAACATGAACACATACTATACAATGAATGAGGTAATTAGCATACCAGCACATAAATATTGTCGGACATCCTTCCTGACTGCATCAGGTATGCCATTCTACTTACTCTCATTTATTGTTTGTTTCAAAACACATTCATTTATCCTTCTTGCACATACACATTCACATCAGCAACACCCACTTCACATTGCTCTCTTACCTATGTATTTAGTCTGTAGTCCAGATATTACGGGGCATCATTTAGTTTAATATTTTACTATCAAAATCATGTAAGTTTGTTAAGTTTCACAGCAGCCAGACATCGAATCAGCACATCATGTTTGTTCGACTCAGATTCTGCTGATTGACAGTTTAAAGTACAAGCTACACATGTGCTGCTGAGTACAAAAGCTGATACTTTACCAGCAAGCCGGAATATGTGCATCACTCTCACTTCTTCACTGTCGGGCAACAAGTTATAAGCAAGACCTTGGAATAGTTAGTCACTACACCAAACTTACCATTCTCTGACCGTTGCATACAGTAGGGCTAAGTTTCATCTCTTTGTTTAGTAGCACGGGTTACAGAATACCTCACATTTACTGTACATCAGGGTTGTGGTTTTAGTGCAGAGTAAATAAAGTTTCCTGAAGAGGTTGTTTTATTTCAAGTAACCCTTAGCTGTTTGATTCCGTTCCTACTAGTCTCAATGATGCACGTCAACCCTCGATGCTCATGTTTATTCAGTAGTTAGTAGTCAGTACAAGAGAAGAACAAGAGCTCAAGAGAAGAAGTTACATGAAGGTATATGAAGTTAGCGCTAGTCATAGGGCTTCGTAGGGAGAATCCACGTGTCAGCCATCCACCCCAAAACAGTCAATAGGCTATTTGACAGTATTAAAAAAATATTATAAATTGAACTCATTCTCGTAGATTATTGCTTCAGGAAGCTAATTTTTTCAATTTTGAAAAGAAAAGTGGATTATTTTTAATAAAAAAGCAAAATAAAAATTATACTTTTCTTACCTCTGGTCACATGACAGAAAACGCTCTAGGATATGTCGTCGCTTGAGTGACATCACTCTTCTGTAAACGCTGTGGCTGGGAAAGGAGCGTTTCCTATTGTCCAAGTTTTCAACTATTTTTGTTGCTGGTCATTTCTTGTTATTAATGAAATTTCATTTTGAATACAAAATCAAGGACAATTTGTAAAAGCCGCAAAAATATCAAAAATAAACGCCTTATTTGTGGTGCTGACTATGGAGAAAACCCCTGACTTTTATTCTGCTGAGCTTAAAAATGTAACAGCTTTAATTTGAGACACATTTATATTTAAATTTAGAGATTGATTGTTTTGCGTTAGCAAACCATACGTCGAAAAATTCTGTACGAGAAATTTGTGCAGTGAAATAAAGAAAAGTTGTATGGGGGTTGCAAATGTGCGCAAACAAATGAAGGTATTTCTTGTAGCTAATAAGCAGCTTTTTCAAATAAATACAGCAAGAGACCGATATAATGTGGTATAATGAACTAAAATTCAATATGAAATTGACTCAGTAGCTTAAAAAAATAATTAAAAACAATCTGCTCTGTTTTAATGATGCTAATGTATCACGGAAAAAGCATGCGTAAACTTACCTTGAGGATCGCCAAAAGCTACAGAAACACAGAAGTCACTACTAACACACAGAAACACAGTGTAATCATCGACTGAGCACGGCCGACTGGAGGGCTTGTTCGGTGGATCACAGGAAGCCCATTGTTCAAATTATTTTTTCTATTGTTAGGAGTGAATTCGTGGAAAATAAACCTTTGTTCCGAGTAATATGGTTTATCTACTTTGAATATAAATAACTATTTTGCCTGCGTAGACTATTATCAAAACTGACTTTTGTCCTTCTAGATTTAGAAAATATCACACTGTGCGGCGTTCTCCCAGATGCAAGGCCAGAGCGTTAACCGCTCACTCACCACGCTCGGAACAATTGGATGTTGTGGGCCATTTTTCTTAATTGCAGATTAAGGCTTATAGATAAATGATATTTTTTTTGTCAGTAAAACTGAATTTGTTTGTTTATTCATTTACCTACCTCGTTTCACTTCATCTCACATGAAGAAACTATGAAGTGTTTGCTATTAACATAAAGAGAAGCAATTAAGAAGTAGTGTCCTGATAGCTGTGTGATTGAAGAGTGATAATGGAATTCAGAACGTCCTACGTTTGAACCTTGGTTGGGATAATATTTTTTGCGTGCATTTTTTCCGTTTTTGTTTGCTGTTTTTTGCATTACTATGTTTTTATTCGAAGTATTCATAATAGTTGCTAAGCGTCATACAAGCGTTTGAAACAAACTGCTACCATACATGAAAACTTTTAATTTTTAAACTTACCACAGAGGGAATATCATGCAAAAAATAAAGGAACACGGCGGCGAATAATGGAATTTATTATAGAAGTGACATCACTTGTAGAAATCTTGCAACAGTTCCAGAACGCGTTGTGTCCTTTTCGTTGGAATTTTTACCTGACGATACAACTGCAGGTTTCCTTCCTGACATAACTGCGTCTATTAAGCGGTATTTACTTTTAATATACAAGTAATATTTTTTTTAAAAAAACCTGTTTATGGTGTGCAAGTAATGTCCAATTTCCTTTTTGAAATCTTCTTCAGTTGTTTCAAACGGTTGTAATTCGCTTGTTATCCAAAAAGTTGTGAAGCCTTCAGAAAACAAAAAGAAAAATTAAATTGATGTTTTGGTGGGTTTTCGGGAAAAAATGATTATGCGATGCAACCAACAGCAATTAGTATCCAAAGAAAATTACAAAAGAAAACAAATTGAACATATTCCGAAGCTAGGATCGAAACTTAGGACCCAAACCCTAATAAATCTCGACTTAAACAACATATTACATTTAACTCTACGAAATTGCGGTGTAAATGAAATTCAAAGAAAAACGTAAGTGACTTTGTCACAATATCAAATTGAAATTGTTACATTTTTAAGCTCCACAGAATAAAACTCAGTGGTTGTTTCTATAGCTAGCCCCACAAATAAGGCGTCTACTTTCAATATTTTTCTGCTGTTGGCTTTTACAAATTGTTTTCGATTTTTTATTCAAAACGAACTTTCATTAACAACAAGAAGTAGCCAGCAACAAACAATAAAAATAGCTGAAAACTTGGGTACTAGGAAACGCTCTATTCGCAGCAGCAGCGTTTACAGACGTGTGACGTCACGACTGTCGTTGCACGCGCCAGGCAGCGAAGGAGCGTTTTGGCGGGCTTTTAAATTCTTTAAATTTTAACTCTGAATTTTATGCAAAATAATGCACTGCCGTCAAAAAAATCTCTTCACTCAGTGAATAAGGTGTACCAATAAACAATTTAAAACCTTTTCAAGAAGTAGTCAAATACCCAATTACAGAGGAACATAACAGTGAGTGTATTACTCTTCAAGGCCTAGTAAGAAAAATACTTGTAAAAATAAAGTGTTTTGTATGCTATATGTTACAAGGTCTGGTTATTAAAAAAGTTTGGGATCTAGTTCAGGATTCAAATCCCGGTGGGACAAGGAATTTGATCACATGAACCATGTTGGGATGTTCTGTGGTTTGGATTAAATGTTAAACTGTAGGTCCCCTCTAGGGATAACAACCCTAGCTGTAATATGGATGTGTACACATTGTAATGCAGAGGCTGAAACTCTGACTGAATAGGTGCAGATGGAATGAAAGATTACGGACCAAAAGATTAAAGAAGCAACAAGAGTGGTAAAGCGAAATTTAAGAAAGTTCTGGAAGGTGGCACAGCTGGTGTAGTAACATAATCTTCGGATGCCAAGATCTCTAGGATTGGACAAAAGAGGTCATTTGAGAGAAACAACAATTGTGATTGGCAGGTTTTAGGTGTAAAAGAAGCCATTCATATTTGTTTCCTTAGTAATACAAGAATATCAAAATTGTTAGGATAGAAAAATGGTTTGTTCTTGTACAGATGGGTGTAATTGGTATCAGTGGTGATGAAGTTGAAAATAGGCTTTCCTTTGAAGATCTGAAGTTACATGACGATGATTCATGAACTAGAATGTCCGATGGCAGGCAAAGTCTTGTGCAAAAGAATGAATGTTGCTTCTAAGCAACAGTGAAGGTGCTGCACTGTTTCATTGTGTTTGAATCTGCAAATCTTGAATGAGGTCTGATTGTCTTGCATTTGAAGTGTAAATATGGTTTTGGTACTGGACTCTTCAAAGTACTTATAAGCAAAGAGGACACAGTGACTTTTCGATTTTCATTTAGTAGTGTACCTTTTATTTGATAACCCTGTTTGTTAATGTCTTGAACCTTTTCACTAACTATGGGGACCTTTTAAGTTTCTTTCCAAAACTTTGTACAGTGTCTGAATTCCAAAGTGTTTAGTAATGATGAACTTAACTTTCACACAACAATAGGGATTTTATTAGAGTACAGATCAGTGATGAAGATTTAATGATTGTGAAGGTTCCTCAAAACCCTTCACTCTTTACATTACAACTCCAAACAAGGAACTATGTTGCAACAACATCCAAACGCCAATTCAAGCCAAATGAAGGCTTAATGTGGTCCTAGTTGGCTCAAATTAACATGTGTATACGCATACATTACAACCAAAAATTTCATATTGTTTGGGATATGATTTCAATGTCTTTTCATTGCCAACTATCTGTCTCATTCGGTAAGTTTAGGTGTACTTCTCTCCTTTCTTGGTCTTAAATCACACTGCTATTTTACAGTATAATTAACAGATTATTCAACACTTAAATTATAGAATAGGGAACTGCAGTGAAGTACAAGGTGATAAAGCTTGTGGGCAAGACCATTAAAAGGCAGTTCTTTGTATTGCACTCAACCACTGTTAGTTGATTATAAATCAAGTGATAGAATTTTTTTTTTTTTACAATCTTTACTAGCAATGATGCAGAGGTAAAGGTTCATAATTTTTGATCAGGAGATTATATACCAAAGATCACATATTACGTTTCTTCGGTCTTATAAACAAGTGCAGCACGTAACACAGAATCAAGTCCCACACACACAAACAATAATGCTAACACAAGGAATAAAGAAAATGGTCAAACTTCCTCAGAGCATCACAAGTTAAATAAGCATCCTGTGGAAATATCTAAGTTAGCTAAAATGTATTTTCCGTATTGATTTGTAAAAATGTACATGGAAACTCATATATGCTGCAGTGTAGTAACGGATGAAAAATTACCTGTTACTGTAAGTGTAACTTGGACACTTTCTTCACCAGCAGAATTATTCACCCAACACACATATTTCCCTCTGTCATCCAGACGAATTTTGCTGATCTTTAGCAAACCAGCAGCAAGGATGCTCACTCTGTCTCCAACATTCATGGCCTGTAATTGGTCATTTTCCTCCCTAAACCACCTATGTGCAAGAAGAAATGTTTCTTAACTTGAAAGTAATCAAACAGTGACATAAAATTTATTATTTTAGAAAAAATCAAATAAATAAGGCCAGATATATTTATATAAAATTATTTTAAATAATATAATTTACATTGCCTTCAGTTATGAGTTATGGTATTACTTTAAAGAATACCAAAATCTATTTTATGAAATCTTTACACCCTTCTGTAAAAAATAGTATCTTAAGCTTGAAAAGCATGAACTGTTGAATGTTTTGGGCCCCCTTTTCTCAATTTAAGCAAATCAGTTTCATATGTGATGCCAGTGAAATTGATTTTTTTTACTAATTTTCTTTTCCAAATGAATTTAACTTAGTTACTGTTGATAGTAATTTATTGGACAATCTCCATGGTGTTTTACCTTTTTATTATTTTAAAGTCACGGCCAACTTTTTATCTGTTAAAATTGCTGTGCTATATTAAGTGCACTTCAGTGCATGAAAAATAAATAAATAAATAAAGAAAAAACCATGTTGATTGCTGATGTGATTAATAGAACACCTAAATTAGATGCAAAATTAACAGAAGGTGTTGGTTATACTTGAGATAAAAATAAAAAAAAAACATACTATTAAAATAAAATTAATACCAAATATATTGTAGATGTAATAGTAATTATAAATAAAACTGAACAAAATAATTTTTGATAAAGTTAACACCATAAAATTATATCAGCGGGATAAAAAATGGCTATCAGGATAAGACCCTGCATTACGTCTACTAAACTTCTGTGATCTAAGAAATTCAAGACTTGCTTTGAAGTGTTTGAGTAATACAAACTTGATATTCCTTTCCATTTAATATATTTTGTATACTAATGTGGCTATACTGTGTGCACTCTGAACATGTTTCCCTGGTCCCACTCCTCACCTCACTACCCCCTCCCATTTCTGCTTCTCTGAGCTGACCATTGTGTCCATGTAGGTGAGTGGCAAATTTCCCCTTCACATGTAGATAGATGTAAGGGCAGCAGAGTGGGAATAGAGCAGACTGACCTTGAGCTGTCTCTGTTAACTGAACAGGCTGTAGTACCATGAATTACCTGAACCATGTAATGTCTGACAGTTTTTACATTTGTCAACCTGTGTTCTCTATGCGAGTGTGAAATGACACCTTTAAAAATGCAGCTTTAAGCACACTGCTAATAAATGAGTTGCTAGGGATCAAATGGCATCTCAATCAATTCCTTATGTTACCACAATTTTCGTGGGTCCTTTACATGATTTTAAAAATTTACTAAGCTTTCTCTGAATGTGAAAGTATGTCCACTACAAAGATATTGGATGAAATTGTAGGAACCCTGACTGTATCATCATGCTCATCATTCACAGTTCTCAATTACTGGCCAAGGCAGACAATGAACACAAGCCTTTCCATTATATTCTCTTTACTTAACCTCCTCTCTGTCATCAACTACGCTAAGTCCTCCTGTACACTCCTATGAGTCATTTATAACCTGGTCTGTCTGTGAGTCATGTGCCTCATTGCTATATTCCATATATCTTCCTTACTATTCTATCCTTGCCCATTGTTTTCTTAGGTCCATATTACATGAGACTTCCAGTCCCTATAGAAGTCCCCAATTTATTGTTTCTCAAACTCTCTTCATTCCCTGTTTTATTACTTCTATCCTCCTTCTGAAGCATTTCATTCCTAATATCTTGTTCACACCTTTTTTCCTTGAAAGTCAAGATTTCAAAAAAAAAAAAAAAAAAAAAAAAAAAAACATGTTAAAACAGGAGCATAATTTGCCCTTTAGATTATTCCCTTATTCTTTCTTCTGTGCAATGTTAGGCCCAGAAATTTAGGAGTGGACAGATCATTTGCTTCCAAGACAAAAACCATAACAAAATATAAGGGATCCATACCCTAACGTCATTAACAGATATTCATACATGATAGGTCAGATGGAAGTCACTTAGCGAATATTAATGTTTGATGTGTTTTCTAATAAAATATCAGACTCCACTCCACGCTCTCCAAAGTTGCCACTCCCACTGTATCCAAATTTGCTATAGATGAGTTAGAATACAGCCCACTCTGAATAAAAGGCACTTTACATAAAATAGTATTAATTTACGACAAAATAACAGCAAATAAAATCTTTTTCTTGTTTTGCTTGCAACTTGAAACCTATATTGGAAGCAAGAAATTTTTAGCATATGTCAAAAATGTAGTAGAAAGTAATACTATGAGGTGATATCTATATGGAATAGAAAGATAAAATATAGCCACCATTCACTATAGTTGAAAGGAGAAGGACATTAGCAACAAAAACAAATATTTTGGACTATGCCTTTATTCATGAAAATAGAAACATGTGAGTTAACCTCATGTAGGAACCTGTGATCAGTCTAGCCACTAGAATGGTAGTTTTGACCATAATGGTGGTTGAACAAGAAAACAATATAAATGGAAATGTTAATCACAGGAAAAAAATTAATAAAATTTAAATAAAAAAGGGGACTTATATAAAGGTTATTTATTTATTTACTATGGCACAAGAATACAAAAGCAGTAAATTACATTGCATCACAATAGATAGAACCAAACATGGATGTTACTACAGACTGATGTCCAATGATTGCAGCCACTCAATTGCTTCTGTGGTTTGGTTTGTGAATCTGACACATGGTGGTCTAGATTTTGAAGTAAACTGTTTGTCAGTGGTTTGTGGCAAGAATTCTGGCAATGGAGGTAGGTGAGCTCGTAAATGAGATGGGACATGCTACAGGTGGCACGGCCTACGATGAGGTACATTTCACCACTAGTGGGGTAACAATAGGTTGTGGTGGGTGGATGCATACTGCATATTCTGCAGTGAGGCCTGTTACAAGTAAAGGTGCCATAGGGTGGTATAGAAGCATTAGAGGGTTGATATTTGTGCACAAGTCTATTTTTTAAGTTAGTAGCTTGCTGAAGCTAGTGTGAGGTACTGTGGGAAGGATAGTGGGGAGAATATGATGTATTTCAGGCAAAGATCTGAGAAAGTGTTATCCATAATAAAGAATCTAGCGTAGAGATTATCGGTCAGGAGAAAAAAGGATTATGGTTGGCTTTCGATTGTGTGTTCCTGTGTGCCAGGCAGTTTATGGCTCAGGATATCTGTTATGGAGCAATTTAAGATTATAATTACAGGATATTAGGCCTCTTGTCCAGTTGTTGGAGTAAAGGGTAAAGGTTTTTTTGGTTCAAGTAGTTGTGCCCACCCGTGATGGCTAGGCTGAAGGGCAGGGAGCGTTTTGAGTGATATGGGAGGCATCTATAAATGTCTGTATATTATGATATAAAGTCTTCGTGGGTTCTCCGCCGGATAATATTATCGAAAGACAAGCTTTCGGCGGCTTGCTCTGCCACAATTGTCAGGTTCATTGTACATATGTGACAACTAGAACTGCACTGGAACTCTAGCGGATATATTGTTGTTGGCTTGTGAGTTCATTGTGTAGGTGTTTTCATAGAGCTGTTTACATCAAGGATGGTGTTGTGAGTGTGGCAGTAGGATCATCTGAAGTTTAAAGAGTGGAAATTGTTAAGAGAGTTTAGGAAGTAAAGGAAGAAGTTTTCACCATGGGTCTAATGTCATACATATGAACCACATGGTGGGTTGTAAGACAATCCATTGAAGAAGCTATTCTTCTAATCTGCCCAGGAAAAGGTTGGTATAGGAGGATGCCATGTAAGTACCCATAGGAGTGCCTTGTAATATATGGTAGATGTGGGATTGGAAGGTAAATAAATTTTTGGTTAGGATGAAATAGGCCAGTGAAATAAGGAAGACAGTGTTAGCAAGAGTGTGTGGAGTCTCATTTCAAGGCATCAGTCAAGGGCACTAAAGTCTTGGCAATGGGGGATGTTGGTGTAGATAAAAGTGAGGTCAATAGTAGCCAGGAAGGATTCCGTATGTAGGTGTGTGGGAACTGTTGACAGATGCTCTAAGAAGTGGGGGAGTGTCTCTGACAAATGATGGGAGGACCTAGATGAAAGGCTGTAGGTGATAGTCCACGAAAAAAGATATATGTTCTGCGATATACCCATAGGTAGCAACTGTAGGGCATCCTAGATTGCCCATCTTATGTGTTTTGTGCAGCTGGTAAAGGCTGAAGGTCAGAGAGCTCTTAGGAGTCACAAGGAAAATGAAATGGAGTGAGAGATCTTGTAAGGCACCCCGGATGTTGAGGAAAGAATTGTTTGAATTTTATGGAATGAATATTGTTCAAAGAGTTTAGGAAGTCAAGGAGGAGGTTTAAACGTTGGTTCCAGATCATAAAAATGTCATCTATATATATGAACCATATAGTGTGTTGTAAGATAAGCTTCTTAAGAAAATATTCTTTTAATCTGCCCAAGGATAGGTTGGTATAGGAGGGTGACGTGGGTACCCATAGCAGTGCCTTGTACCTGATGGTATGGATTACCAGGCAGATCAACTTAGTGTGGACAGTGTTATGAGGTTAGTATGTAGAAGTGTCAAACAGCAGACTAAGGGCTTCACCATAGAATAATTCTGATCCATGACCATGGTTGTTGAGCCCTTTTCAGCTGGGAGATTTAAGATGTTCCAATTCAAAAAAAAAATCTCTGCAATTTGGTATAATTCAGGTCATTAGAGTTGGGGCTGAATTTAGGAAGAAGGGCAATGAGAAGGTTGGGTTGAGGAACTCTTGGAATAAGAGAAGGGAAAAGTTTTGGAGGAGGGAAGGTGGATTTAACTTGGATATAGATAGGTTCCAGGTAATCACAATGGTACTCACTCCTGACTTTAGTATTAAAATACCACCATCAGAGAGTATGGCAGAATGAAAGAGAGTCCCTGAAAAGTAACATGGTCAAATTTAGGAATGGGGGAGAAAGTCGAGAGAACAGCAAGCTGAGGTTCAGTGAGGAGGTGGAAGAAAGATTCACAACTTGGATTTTGGATTTCTCCAGGGGTGGGGAGAATCCAAGGGTAGGTGTGATGGGAGTGTGTGGCAGAAATGCTGGGTGGGGAAAGTAGAGGACATGAGAAAGACATGATGTTAAAACAAGTGGTGGAGATATAATATGTTATCTGTTGTATGGTATGGGATGGTTTTGTCCCAAACTTAGTAGCTCTTGCAGAGGGAGGAAAGTTTGCAGAGACATTTTTGTGCTATTTGCTTAGTAGATAATTGCAGTGATTAAGTATGTTATATAGATGATGAACACAGCCAGGAAATGAGAGAATAAGGATTTTGTAGAAGGAAATGAGGTGGGATGATTGTTGGTGGACCTTTGGGATGTGCTGCGGGAGGATTAGGTGGGAGAGTGCTATGGACTGTTGGAAGCTGAATAAGTGGAGTGTAGAATTAAGCTGCAGGTAACATTGAGACACAAGAAGTTTTACAGTAGGTTCACTTGGTGGATTATTCGGAGAAAGGCAGGACTGGAGGAACAGGATGTGAGACCTAAGTTTATCAAGATGGAAAGCATGAAAATGGTAGTGGGATAGGTATCTCTGAAATATAGACATTGCAGAAAAAAGTGCATAAACAAATAAGGATTGAATAAGTACAAATAATGTAGAAGACAACAGATAAAAAACTTTTGATTAATTTATTTCTCCCCATTAACATTTAAACTTATTTTGATTTTCCTTCCCCACCCACTCCACTCTGATCATAATGGTCAAACCCACCATTCATATGGCTGTGTTGAGCGGAGATGCATGCATTAGTTTGGTCACATGTTTCTATTTTCATAAACGAGGTCATATCCCAAAATATTGTGTTTTCTGTTGCTGCCCTCATCCCTTCAACTATCATTCTTTTCAATATTAGCATATTTTTGTCATTTAAATACAGGGTATGGTTTACAATGAGGATTAAGCTCAACTGCCTTTATAACAGTATTTTGTTAGTTTAAAATGGAAACAAAAAAGATCTAAAAGTGACAACTTAATCCCAGAGCCATATTGAGATAAAATGAGCTAATACAAAGGATACGCAATCTACAAAAAGTATCTGTTATGCTGTGGAAATATTAGTGGATGGAGTGTAGATGATTATCAAAAGGTTTTAAATATCCACCTCCTACATTTGTCTATCTTATATAATTATAAAGAAAACCAATAAATATCTATTATTGTAGACTGTCATTTTGAGGTTTAGATGCTGAACCATATAGGTCCAGTGTCTCTTATTTTTCCCCAATACTTAGCTTTCACCATCAACATTATTTAATTTAAATTTCGATTCATCAGTCTTTATGATATACTTCTTTTGGCAAATTACCAAGTGTTTATGGTCCTTCACACAATAGAAAGTACCTAAGTGAGGTTCTTGCAAGGTTGGTCTGAATAGTTCTTGGCTTTGATGATTTATTATTCTACACATTTATTCTAATTTAATGATAAATAATCTGAGAATGAGTGAAAATCATCAAACTTTCATGGTTTTACAATAGCATCTTCATAATATGGTGATTCGTGGAGGTAGTCACCAGAAAGAGATCATCTTTTCTAAAACCTGATGAATAATGTACTGAAAGTAATATCATTATCAGCTGTTTAGTTGTGTCCTCCTATTAACATTCCTGATTATTAATTCAAGTCTCACATATAGACCTGGTGGGTCATTTGCTGTTTGAATCCCTCCCCTCGATTCATTCATCGTGCACTTCCATATTGAACAACAAATGTCAGAATATTTCTAACTGGCTATGTTATTAATGTAAAGTGATTACAGTTACACTAACCTGTAAGTAGGAACTGGGTAACCTTGTGCAACACAAGGCAGAATGATGTCATCCCCAACTTTTACTTGTTTATTTACATGTTTCTCTACGTTTATTCTTGGTTGTACACTCCCTTTGGGCTCTGAAGCAAATAAAAATGTGGAAAGTAAGAAATCAAAAAATTTCAATAAAAGTTTTTGACATGTTCTCTTATCTACTAAATTTCAAATGCATAACCTAATTTATGTTTCAGTATTCTAGCCAAAAATCAAACCAGAAAAATGAAAACTACTGGTAAGGAGCTACAACTAAGTATTCTTAAAATACAGCACACTTATTACGGTTCAACCAATGTTACAAATAGGATGATTTCCAAAAGAATAATCTGTTTAGTATCAAAAGCAGACATCATTTTGATAGTAGTCACAGTGAAAATGTTTTTACACAGTGAAAATGCTTTTACAAAGTGAAAACAAGGAAACATAGGGAAAGAAAATGAAGGCAGAAGAGCCACAAACTACATGAACACACTTTGTAATATTTCATTATAAAGCTTAAACATAACTAGGACATAAGGCAGGGGAATCGGATGGGTACACCGAGACTTACCACCAGGGCCACATTTAAGCATAGGCACCACAATGGAGGGCCTGCACCACAAAGAGGGGCCTGAACCACAGCCTGAACCCCACCTGGGCCAGTAGTAGTGCTTAAGAAAAAGGTCGTCCATAAATTGTTAGGGCCAATGATGACTGGTCGTAGGGGCCAACTGCCTGAAAGGTGAGCCCCCGCACACCACATAAATAGCCTAGGGGCCCACAAAGCCTAAATGCGGCCCTGCATACTACATGACTAATCCCAGGATGAACTGGGAAAGTGGAAGGGGGAAGTCGACTATCAATAATTACTTGTATGTATAATGTCAATAATGCCTGGACAAAGTAAAATGAAATGAATGAATACAAATTAAACTAATTTTTAAATCAAGAAATTAAAAGTATTTTAATACCAAAGGATAGAAAAAATAATTCATCACTCTTCACAGATGAAGGCAGGAGGGTAAGATGAACACATAAAAAAAACTTCACAATATTTTGGTTAGTAACCTTAGGGGGTGAGACACATGGTAGGGGGAAAGATGTGACCACATCCCAATATGCCACATTCATTCATATGGCTAATGTTACTAACCAAAATATCATAACGTTTGTTTGTGTTTTTTTTTACAAGCCAAACAAAAACATATACAACATTCTCATTTAAAACCTTATGTCATGAGCCATTTGGTTCGTGAAGTGTGCACATGCCGAAGTTTACTCCCAAAAAAACTATTTTGGATCTTGTAAAATAAAAATAGATAAAATATAAAAAAACATAATTCTATATTTATAATAACTTAAATGGTTGTAATAACAATGAGCAGGAAAAAGCTTTAAGGCAATAAAATCAAGGAAGGATAGGGAAATATGACCCAGCACTTACCACAGATGAAGGCGGCTGGGACGACGAACAAAAAACAAACACAAGAGAAGTGCAATATTTCGGCCTACAGCAGCCTTAAACGTGCAGAAGGTGAAGCCCCAGGCGGCGTCACATGTGTACACATAGACAGCCGACTGGTGAATGATTCACCAGTCGGCTGCCTATGTGTACACATGTGACGCCGCCTGGGGCTTCACCTTCTGCACGTTTAAGGCTGCTGTAGGCCGAAATATTGCACTTCTCTTGTGTTTGTTTTTTGTTCGTCGTCCCAGCCGCCTTCATCTGTGGTAAGTGCTGGGTCATATTTCCCTATCCTTCCTTAACTTAAATGGTTGGAGTCTTAATGGAGGTTAAGGGCAGTTGGATGCGTGGTGTTAAGGATATGCTTGTTGCCATCTGTGGAATACCAAAGTGGTAGTAGGAAGGGGATGGGAGAAACTGACACCTCTCACTTTAAGACAGATGCTGATATTGTTAGAGTTGTGTGAACTGGCATGGGCTGTGAATAGATGGTCTATGTTGTTACTGAAAACTGTTTGGCTGTGAATGTTCATTTTGATGGACAGCTGGTTAGAGGTGAGGCCTATTTAAGAAGCTGTGCAGTGAAGGCAATTAGGTTGATAGATGAGGTATGTACTTGTGGAAGTTGCATGTACAGTAACAGGAAAATATTCCCCTGAGGTAGTATTGGAATGAGCAATGGTGGCTGGATGCATGATGCAAGATTTATAGCAAGGTCTATTGCATGGAAAAGATTCATGTGTTAGTCTAAGAAAATAGTTGTGAACCAAGAAATTCTTCAATTTGGTGGTCTGATGAAGTAAGGATGTGGGGCAAGTGGGTAGTATTTTTGGAAGAAATACATGCATTTCACGGAAGGAACATAGAAAGTGCTGCCCATAGTGAAGGATCTGATTAACAGACTCATAGCCAGGGAGAACTTGAGGAGCAACATGAGGCTTCAGTAAGAGAACCATAACATAATAGTGATACCTAAACAGAACAGAAATAGGAAAGGCAATAATAGTGCAGATGCCTGAACATTTTTTACCTACCAGAGCACTTTACGACAGTGATTAAAATGAAGTAGACAACTGTCCAAGTTCCTGTTTACAAGGAAGAATGGACACAACAATCAGTTTACTCCCAAGATCAGCTGATGCTTATACCAGTCCCCTCATCACCTTAATAATAGAAGAATAGAGGGAAATTAAAGATGCATTCATAAACAGTATCACAATTCAAGGAGAAACCTTAAATGATTAAGTTGGAAAGTTTTTACTCCCACTTCAGAAAGAAATTAAAGATGCATTCATAAACAGTATCACAATTCAAGGAGAAACCTTAAATGATTAAGTTGGAAAGTTTTTACTCCCACTTCAGAAAACAGAGGGGGAGAGGACATCCACACCATAAGAGATAAGGATGGGAAGAATTTACCAAGTATACACAGGATGAGTTAGCAAGAGGCTGCCAGTTCATAAGGCTTTTCAATTCTACCATAGGACAAGTAAAAATAGATGAAGGAGTATAAAGTGGGGATAGTGGGAGATGTGGGGAAAAGTATTTCTAGGAATGCAGGTTACAAAACAGAAAGTAAGGAAGGTGGTGAAGGAGGCACATGATCCACCATGATCAGCATACTTGAACCCAGGCGTTATGTGTAAACTCAAAGATGAAGATGCTACTTGTGAAAGAAATTAGTTCTGTCTTAAGAGTTGTGCTTGTGGACACAATTTGGGGATGGGGGTTCATGGCCTACACCTGAATCGAAGGAGAAAAGTAATACTTTCTGAGTTTTTAACTAAATGTAAGTGTATTTATCATATCGTGAAATGTTTATTTTAGGAGATATTCCGCTTTGTTAAAGTTTTGAAACACGCGATCATAAAAGTAAGAATTCTAAGATTTGCAATATCTTTAAATCGCGTAAAGCTACAACCGAACTTTTATCACCAGCTGTAGTCAGCACTATCCCCGATATTTTGGCAATAAAATGAAGTAATTTGGTAAAGTCTAATTAGTGATTTTAATTAAGAGAAAAAATAAGCTCTTTTCTTAAAAGAGATATTAAATTAAAAATTACATCAGTAGATAGACCTAATTGAGACGATTTCGTACATATATCGGTTTCCATAAAAAGTTTTAGCATTTGTCTAGTAATTAAGTTTTTGAAAAATAGATTGTCGCGGATTGTTGTTGACGCGTGTAAAATTCCAGAACACTTAGGTATTTTCCCCAAATTAGAATGTATCACTACGTGGAGTTTTAAACAGCTAAAACTTTAAAACTAATTACTCTAAAATTTCTCACGAGACTGCCATTGGACTTCTAGTAGATAAGTCCAGATACTGCCAAGGTTTAAACATTTTTAATAATCTGGATCACCAAATAAATTACACACACTTTTAGCTACATGGAAGCAAAAAGGTGTGATACAGTTCCTTACGTCACCGATTCTAATGGTTCCTATAAAAGGACCCCGCCGCCATTATGGTTTGTCTATTCCTGCCTGTCATCTGTTCCTGCCTGTCGTCTCTTCCTGTCTGTCTTTTGTCTCGGTTGGTTGTAACTCACCATGCTGGCTAGTTCGACCATGTTGAAACTTTGGTGTCGCGTTATATAGTAACTTTAATGACTGTTAAGAACTGGTAAATTTACTAAAGGGGTTCGGTCAGTCAAATTTCTCTCCACAACTTGCAAACTTTTGGGAAAAGAGTGTTCGATTTGCCTGCTCAAATTCTATTTTGATCTTGTGATTTTCTTTTAAATAAACTTGAAATTTTCGGAAAGTGAACTTTTATCATTTCGTAGTGATCTTGCAACCTTTTCTTTATTTGTGGTTTAACAAATATTGTGGCGACCTCAAGCATTTAGGTTGAGTTATCCGGCTACATGGTCAAACCAAAATTATTTTATAAATTTTCTACAGAACTTTGAGCCAACCACAAACTGTTAGTTGAGGCACTAAGGCTATACTACAGCCCCGGTATCAGCCCTGGTTCCTTACAAAAGGTCAATATTGCTGAGGATTTAATTTATCATTTGTGGAATGGGCAGGAAATGGATTTATAAATGCTTTGCAAATGTCTTATTAAGAGAAGGAGAGTTTACACAAGAGGTAGAGAAGTGAATAAAGAAACAGAGCATCTTGGTTATTGTCCTAATAAAACCTGATGATAACAGTTTTTCAAATTAAGAGAGAGGTGGTTGGTCTTGCGCAAGACTTGCATTCGACACAGACACTAATGCACCACTTCTGAAGGTCTATTGTGTTCTGCAATAGACGGTCAGAGGTGGTGGGGGGATCAACAATCTCCAACGGTCGAACGAAGTCTTGCACAAGACCGGCCACCTCTCTGTTAACTTGAAAAGGACATTTTCACCCCAAATGTTTTTTCTTTGTTTGTGTATTGTTTCGTCTTGTTGCTGCCCTCCTCCCTTCAACTTTGGTGAGTGTTGGGTGTATTTTCCTTTTATTTTCCATGTAAATATTGCCTCACGGCATTTCTTTCCTTTAATTGTTACCTGATGATAACTGTGTTAGATCTCAAGTTACTGAAGTAATTAGTGATAATGAAACTATTGTGATTGGTATTAGATGGGTCTGTAAACTAGTGGTCAGAATGGAAAAAGTATATAGGTTCAGTTATAGAAATATATAATTTTAGAATTGAATAGATTTTTCAGAAAAAGGTTCAGTATGTGGAAGCAGAGTATTAGTATAGTGGAGAGTAGGTGGGAAGAGTTCAAGGGGGTAAAAAGAATGGGGCAAATGATGCTTTGTATTTAACAGATCCAAAATATACTTGTTGTATTAAAAATTATTTTAATTTATTTTATTATATTTGACTTGCCATTACAGAAATTGTTGGTCAATTTCGTCTCACCTCCAACCATTTCGCCCTTCCATTCTGATTCATCTTGGGTGCAGTCATGTAGTGGGTCTCAATCAGTGCTAGAAATTCGTTTGTAAATCCAGGCGTATTTGTTACGCCTAACTTTCAGACTCAGGCGTAAAATGAAAATGTTAGGCGTAATTATATTATAATTACGAAAATACAGATATTACATCTTACAACCTACTCCAACACAATTTAAAGCTGTAAATAGGCCCAGAAAAAATTAATATGGTTTGCATGTGCAATACATCATATACCAAAATTGTGAAATAATTTAATATGATTATTGATTTCATTGAACTTTGACAGTAACTTTTGAATTTTACGGAATGATCTTCATCTTCAGAGGTTTATTTCCCAAATTTCCCGATTCATCGCCAGAGGATTATTTCTTTCAAATACAAATAAATCAATAAGTAAAATAAAAATTGTAAAATATTTTCCTTCATGTACAAATTTTACGAATAATTTGATTTCACAGTTTCTGTGTACAATTTATCGGCAAGATCGCAGAAACAAAACCATTCAGTTTATTGAATATATCGTAGCTGAACTTTAAATATCAGGAAAAATGCCTTACGGCCTTACCTGAAGTGCTGTGTCACTTCTTATCTAGCAATTCTGGTCTTCGAGGGTTCTGTGTGTTTTTCCACCCGTTGGGACCAAAATCATGCAGTGAAGGTCCATTCATTTTCATGAGTAATAAGTCATCTACATTTAGGGTATCCAAACAATATCGTTTATCAGTTTTGCTCTCTGAAACCTCGCTCCCATTTTGCAGTGGTGAATGGAAGCACATGGTAACATGAAATAATTTTTAATAAATTTGGATATTGGTTGTCTTCACTATTTTCGCTATATACTCTGTTCCAAAGCTGACGACTTGATAGAGATTTCTTGTTCTTACTCCATATTTTCCAGCGCAGAAATTCATCAGAAGCTTGTTGTTTGCTTATGGTCACTGCTGCATATAAATCCTTGGGGGCCTCTTCAAACTCCTTTGCTCCTTAAATTATTATATCCTCACTTGGAATGTTAATTGCATCAAAAATTTCTATTTTTAAACATTCAATTAGTTCGAAGATCTTTGAAGCGTTTTGTTAATCCTGTCAAGAAATTTCTGATTATATCTTCGCGATCACGTAAATAATCTGCAGACCCTCTTTACTCAATTTTATGCTTTTATATTAACAAGTACCAGTACCCAAGTTACAGCCCTATTTAAATTGAGACAGAGTTTCTCCATTGGCAGCAATTAAATTTTTCTATATCATTTCGCAGATTTTAAGTTCAGACATAACTTTCTCAATGTTCGCCTTGTCATATTGAACATTTTTGGAAAATGTTGACAAAACATCAGTTACATCAATCGGAAAGCACAAAAATATTATGAACCGCACCGATTTTAAAGTTTTTAAGTAGTTCGTCACTTTTGCTTGAAAAATTTTGTTATAGTTTTTGTCAGCACAAAAGTCTTCAAAATACGAAACAGTGACTGTGTAATTCCTGAGCAATGCTTTCAAAGCTCTGTTTTTTTTTTTTTTAAAGAAATCCACCTGGTGGATATAATTGACAGGTGGTTAACGACTGATTCATCCAATGCTTCAGCCAAATCTTTAAATTGTTTCTTATGCTTTGGACTTTTAGAAAACAAATTGTATACACCTTAATTACTTTTTCGCATGTTTGAGCGTAGTTTATGTTACTGAGGCTACCAGAAACACATAGTTCTATCCGATGAGGAATACAATGCACTGATATAATATTCCCGCACACGTTGCGCAATTTTGCAACCACACCATTGCTATTAACACTTGCCCCATCTAGACAGTACCGGATTAACCACGCAGCAGGAGGTAGCAAATGCTACGGGCCTCGCGCCTTCTGGGGGGCCTCGCGACTCATAGGGGGGCCCCGCGTCTAGGCTAGATGCGCGACTTTTTATTTTTCCCCGGAAGGTAAAAATCAAGGACCTTTTCTTCACATTTGCTATGGGCCCCGCGCTATCTTAATCCGGCCCTGCATCTAGACAGACACCTACAAGTTTCTCTTTCCAAGAATCGCCATCAAATGTTTCATTTAAAGTGTCCAAAATACATTCGAATATGCTTTTACATGATCCGTCACTTAATGGCTTTAATTTTAAGAAATCTACTCGTTCCTGCCCTTCTTTAACAGATGCTAGTTAGATGATTTCACATCCAATTCCACCCTATTAAGTTGATCAATCACACATAATTGATATATAGTCACTACTTTGAATTATGTCTTGTAATTGGATACGTGAATTTTCTGCTATATTAGTAATGAAAAGAGTACACAACTTGTCATTTCTGTATGTTGAAATCAATTTCGACACCGTTTTTTTCTTGTAACTCTAACAAACGTGGGTAACGCAAAGTTGCCTTTTGTATTAAATAATTTTTGGTCTACTTTGTCACTCATGGCACTTAACGTAAGAGCTAACGGTGTCTGCAATTAATTTTTTTCGCCAAATCTGCCGCACACGAATTCTGATGGACTTAACTTTTTTCATGTTTTTTTAACTGTTTCTAATCTAGATATAACCTTTGCATTTACGAAACTCGTTAAAGATGAATTCGCAAACTGCCTACAAACGACGCCTATTTTCGCTGCCTTGTTCCATTGATAATCAAGGAAAACTTTTTTGCCACTTACTTAATGTGTGTTTACCCACGGCATTACTTGTCGATGTACTGGTGGTAACAGCAGGCATGGTAGCTGATAAATTTTGAACTGTTTTTGATCGTTTACTTGCTTGTTGATCTCCTGGATTGCGTGAAGTTGGAGCAGGCCTACTGGTAGTAGCTGAAGGGCCTGATGATTTGTCAGCAGCTGATGTTTCTTAATTTTCTGGCATTCCTCCTTTATCGGTACTTGTAACACTTCTATCACCAATACTTGTCTTTACAAAAGGTATAAGGTCAGTGATTTTACATCTTTACATCCTTTGCTAAGCGAATAACAGAGAAGAATAACGCACGCGCTAGAATTCTTTTTTTGACTTCGCGGTACTTCCCTCTACACTGTTGCCACTTCTGAACTTCAGAAACGTATTATTGGAAACTTTGAAAAAAATTAAAACGACAAGAATTGAAATTAATTATTAGAATTAAACCTTGAACACGCAAAGCTGAAAACAAGTTCCGAAATGTAATTTTTTAAGTTTTGATGCTTAGGCGTATTTTCTACGCCTTTGACGGAGATTGCAGGCGTAAAACGAAAATATTCAGGCGTAATTACGCCTAACGCCCGGTCAGTTTCGAGCACTGGTCTCAATGTGTACACATTTGATCCCCTTGCCGTATGTCTCTCTTCAAACATGACTAAATTTGTTTACCTAAATATTGTTAAGTGTTTTTGTATTTGTCCTGGCACGCCTAACTCACTGTGGTGATTGGTTTATTTTTCATTATTTTCTATGTCTAAATATCCTCTCAAAGATGTGGATGAAAATATTTTTTGTACAGGTTTACATTTTTGAGAATTTATTTGTTCCACCACTTAATAGAAAAAAGTGCTGTTTTCTTTAATACAAATGCATAATAACTTTCAGTAATTGACAGATTTAAAAAAATATAAGATGAAAGTGGTAATCTAATTAACTGAATAGTTTTTCCATTCAGAGTAGTAAGAAATTATTTGTGTGTCCTATATTAAAACTGATATTTTAATATTATAGCTTATCCATTTTTCTTGTGAAAAAGATAAATTAAATAAAAATAAGTTATAAGTGCAAAGCATAACAAGAATGGAAAAAATAATAATAGGAAGAGGATTGAGATAAGAATTTAAAGGTCATCGGTGGTGGTCAATACATACACTCATAAATAGAGAAAGAATAGCAAGGAGAAGATATGATGTATTCTTTTGAAGAAGAGAAGATGTAAGAACTATTAAGGTCACATAATACTTATGTACTGACAATGTCATGATGGGTGGTACCATTAAACTTGGGAAAATCTGAATGAGGATCAAATGAGAGCAATGAGAACCAGAAAATACAAGTGCAATCTTTTATTCCTTCCTTTCATGTCAGAGAGTCACACTTTAGGGATGTTATAATAACCATCTCCATTCTAATTTTAATCTGAACTTCTGTTAAAGGCAACTAGCTGTTGTCATATGTAGAAGGGGGTTCTATACCACATCACACTGCATGAGAATCAATAACAAATTCTGTGAAACCCTTGGTGGGATTTATTTCTGAAAGGAAAGAAGTCACAACATGTAAGACCATTTAGTAATTTCAGAGAATAAGTGAAAAAAAGAATAGTATACTGGAGGTGAGAAAGGTGGCTACTAGAAAAGGAAAGAACCATGAACACTTAAAGGGCTCCTACCCAAACTAAGCAAGAAGTTTGACACATGTTGGCATGAAATATGGACATGTTTGGATAAGACACATTATGTACCAGAAATCACACATGAGCCAAGTATCAGCAGTTTCCATGTATTTAATCCATAGTTACACAACCTGGTGATTAGAAACTGCATGCCACCAACATTCCTACCTTGATGGCAAAGTCCCAAAAGATGAAAATTTATTAACTGACAGGGCTAACCCTATGTAAACTTGAAGACATTGTTATGGTGACTCAGTGACTTTAACCATGAGGAGGCTTCTAAAAGGAGTAAACACATTTGAACAGGTTTGAAACGTGGCCTTCAAAGGAATGTAAAAACTGATATGGACAGAAAGACTGAGGAATGAATAGACACTGAAGGATGAAAATAATGAGGTGAACAGAAAATGAATATATGTGTACTCATGGAATGGAAGAAATGATGTGAGATGATACTTTATAGAATGGAAATATGAAATATACCCACCACTCACCAAAGTTGAAGGGAGGAGGGCAGCAGCAACACTCCACAAACAAACAAAAAATAAAACACAATATTTTCTCTTGTGACCTTCTTCTAGAAAACAATAACGTTTGACTGAATTTGCTCAGGTGCCTGCGGTAATCATAGCCACAAGTATATTGAGAAAGATAGGGGACACGTTTATGTCAAATCCTTTGCAGATCTGTTGACTTAGGAGAATCATAGAAGGAAAAGTAAAAAAGAAATAGAAGATCATATGGAATGGTAACTGGCACAATAATGGAAGACGATGTCAACAGTACAGAACGGAAACAGGAGTAAGAAAAATGTTTAAATTCAAACTGATACAAATACATGATTGAAACACAGAATGTTTACTCAATTTGCTTATATTACCAGTTATAATGATACGTCCGGGGTAGGTGCTGGCATGAACCTCCCCGGTCAACCTGTGTACCGTGCGGCAGGCGTAGCTCTTGTAACCGTCACTGGGACCTGCATTGTAGATGTAGAGATCACCACTTTCCAACACTGCATATTTCCCACCTGAAAGTTAGTAAACAAAAGAGTTAAGAGTTGTAACATTTCTGTTAAGTATTTAATATAATTGTAAGGACAGGGAAAATGACTCATCACTCACCAAAGTTGACGGCAGCGACGAGAGGAGAACATATATAAACACACAAATAAACTCAATATTTCGGTTAAACCTTAATCATGATGTAGAAAATGAGTCATGAGGCTCGGGAGGTGTGCACACACCGAGGGTTTGTTAGTAGACAAACCATTTTTTGACCATACAACTACTGAAATGCTGAGGACAGCAATTCAAAATGAAACTAACACATCCTGTAAGATGCCAACATAATGAAATTGGGGAGGTATGCCATGCATTGTAATACCATAAATCACTCTTCTCTTTTGTAACAGATAATCCTAAACACTTCATTCTCAATCTCTACAACCATAATATCCACACAATACTACGAATAGATATACACAACTCAGTATCATTTTGTAAAGGGAATAATAAGATTATCTGGTTCTATTTTCTATAACTTCCAGACAGAATAAACTAAATTAATAAAGGTTTCATATCCAGACAACAGATGTTGATGAGAGAGCTTCTGAGAGAAGTGAGGCTAGTAGTTTACACAATCACTGTATTCACTTGATTCAGCTACAGTAGAGTTCCATTTACTTACAAACTAAAATTATAGTGTAAAAGTAATCATCCTAAAATCACCATTGGTTAGATATTATTATTATTAATTTTATTGCGATGGAGCACATGCTCTGGTGGCAATTCCCTGTCAACTAATTATCCATTTTTTACTTTATTGTTTTAATTGTCTTATATAATTTGAGTGTAAAATTCCCAATTCCTTCAGTGTTTTTGGTAAATTATTCATAACTTCACTTGATGATTTGTTCCAATCCCTGACATCCATACCAACAGAAGAAAATTTTCACTGCGTTATGCATGAAATTAAGTGCCAGTTTGCAGTCATAGTCAACTTTCTCCTTACATGCGCTATTTCTAATTCTTCGACCAATGTCCCTCTAAGCCCCATCACCAGCATATGCTTTGTACATTCCCAGCACTCTCTTCACCCTCCTCCTGTCCACCAATGACTCCTAATCCAGCTCCTTTATCATTTCAGATACTGACTGGGTCCTGTGATAATTTCCAGAAACAAACTTAATAACTTTTCTTCGCACGCCCTTCAGCTCTTGTACTTGATACCAAAATGTAGGTCCCAAACTACTTCACCATATTCAAGCAATGGCCTGATCAGTTTTGTAAACCAATTCCATACCTCCACAGTCACAGTACGGAGAATTGAAGCAGTTCTTCTCGTACCACATCTAATCTGATTTAATTTACATCAAATTGACCGTGGTAAGTTGAATCCTGGTAGTTTTGAGCAGGGATTGGTAATTTGCACTATGCCCTGTGGTGTTTACGATGCCCATTCCACTGTCCAGCTATCTGTTAGACTCACAGCAGTCTTCCAGGCAGGGAGACGTGACTTCAGCCGTGTTTTGTATTCCCTAATATCTCCATGGATGGGAAGAGCCTCATTATTCAGAATTCTCATCCATAGTTTGATAGGGCCTTTTGCCTTCAGATGTGGGGTGGTGGTATGTTGCTGAGCACCAGCAGCCATTGAATAGGTGTAGATAAAAGCGAGTCAGTTATGATGTGCATTGTTTGCCAAAGCTGAACATCCACTAACTGGGTGTGAGAGCTATTAAGCCACATGCTGGAGCAGATTTCACCTGTGGAGTAAACCAAGGCTAGGGCTGTTGTTCTTAATGTATTCGCATCAGTTTCCCATGAAGATCCTGCCAGCTGCTGAAGTAAGTGGTTCCAACTTTTAAGCTTGGCAGCTGTATTCTAAAGGTGCCTTTTGTAGGTTAGGGACCTGTATAATGACACACTTAGGTATTTTGAGGTACTGTTATACTTCAGAATCTGGTCTCTGGTAGTTCATTTGTTTTGCACTGTTGGAGTGTAGCTCTTTCTCTGTTTTCTGTGAATTAGGTTGAAGGCACCACCTTCGAAAGTAAGCATCCATTTCCTGAAGGTCGTGAATCAGGATTTCTTCAGCCTCTATGAAGTTAGTTCTTTGCACTGTAAGATTGATGTCATCAGCATATACAAATTGCGAGAGAATGTGTCTGGCAGGTCATGAGTTTATAAATTGAAAAGTATAGGGGAGTGAACCGAGCCTTGTGGTAGACCATTATTCATCTTGTGAAATCTGCTCCTACTGAACTCGGTGTACACCTGGAACAGGCGGTTACTTAACATGTTTTCCAGTGCTCCCTGGGTGGTGCTAAATGGGTGACAGTGATCACATGCTGCAGTACTGCCCTTCTGGGCCTCACGGCAGTGACATTAATTACAAACATAACTGTGATGATATTGATTGTTGTGGATCAGAGATGAAAGAAGGGAGTCAATGATAATTGGTGCTGGTCCATTCAGGCCTTCTTTTTATAAAGATACCTTGGGGAGGAGGGTGGGATGTCCGCCGACTTTAACAACCCCATCTGATGGACGAATCAAAACCAAGAATGTTGTGTAATCTTACTCCATAATCACTGCTGTGTGGTTTGGGATTTAATACGGGACTTAAACAGATGTCAAAACTGTATTCTTAAAGTGATACATAAAAAACCAAATCCCTTTTGAACCAGTAACTTGTAAAAGCAAAGCATGGTGCTCAACATATGTAAGCTGTTTAACAAAACAGCAGTAATGTACAAAATGGTAATCACTGTGGTAATCATTCACAATATATTTAAGTGGGTGGTGAGGCGATGGGTCAGCAAGGTATTGAATCGTCATGTATTTGGCCTGTTATGAGTTTGCAACTGAGCCGTTTAGGTTGTAATATAGCCTGGACCACAGCAATAATTTTGGAAGCTAACAACTGGACAGGACCACACTTTAACATAACTGTTGCTCTTGAATCATCATGTGTGGTGAATGAGCACTGGATCACACCTTAAAACCTAACTGTGGCACTTGATTCGCAAATGCCCTAGTTTAATGTCCTATCTGCCAATATTACTGTGGTCCAGGCTATGTTACAACCTAAACGGATCAGTTGTTGAAAACTCATCACAGGCCGGATATGTGAAGATTCTATTCCTTGTTGACCCACCGCCTTCTTATAACATTTATTGTGCACGATTACCCAAATTTCTTCCCATTCCTTGCTCCCAGTCCTTTCTCGCTTCTAATGACCTCAAGGTCAATGAGGTATAAAGACATTGGGTGAGAGATGGGAGGAAGTGCACCAGTGTGTGTGTGTGTAAAGGGGGGGGGGGGGAGCCGTATAGGCCTAATATGCTACAATCAACCAGTATTGCAAAAATCAAGGCAGTTACAACTTGATTCCTACTAATAAGTCTTCATGGTTAAGGGATTCACAACATAATACCTGTTAAACCATATTGATAATTCTGTGAATAAATTTAAAAAAACGGAATAATAAATTTATTTTTCATTTTTATCCACTAACAGTTTGATTTCATTTTACGATTGTAATTTAACATAACTGAGCTATTATTAAAATTAGTATGGCAGTAAATAAATCTACTTAGCGCCTAGTCTGTTAGAGTGCGAGAATTCCCAAAACAGCAAAGCGCTACTGGTTGTATAAATTCCGATGAGCTTTAATCAGCAAAATGCGGCTATCGAAAATACAGCTTGGGTGCAACACACGGACTATACATACATTAACTAAACGCTGTGTCTAACTTAAATAATTCACAACTGTCAGGATAGCGCATATTTAGTGCACAGCTCTGAACGTTGTTTGGGCTCTGACTGAAAGATTTATAGTCAAATGGATTAGGAACTCTGATTTGTGGGGTAAAATTACGTCGGCTCGACTAACGGAAACTCATTTGCTCGCACCTCTTGACAGCCTGGTACATATGGAGCAATGGAATAAGAAGAATAAAGAGATACAAACTTATTATTCTTAATATAATACAATAGCGTAAAGGCCCATAAGGACACTTTTTTTTATTACCGTACAATAAAATTAATATTTAGTGAGTAAATAAAAGAATGGAATACAAATGTTAACTATGATGGATTAGAACATTAAATTCATGGAACTTCTACGTTTACACCAGTTTATTTAAGATTGCTACGAGTGTGATGTCAATAGTTCTTAGCAATGATAACTATATATGATGTTAATGATTGTTCTATGATGCTATAATAAATAAATTTAAAACATCTGAAACTTATATTTTAGTACCTCATGATCACATCTAGTTTGTGAAATTTCAGTTTGCTGAAAATATTACCACCTACGTCGAGGCAACATAGTTTTGAAGTAGGGTTGTTGCGGATGTCATCTTTGCGGATGCGTTTGCGGATGCGGATGTTCAGAGCTTGACATCCGCGGATGCGGATGTTTAGCGGAAGCGGATGTGGAAAAATAAATTTATAATTATTTAGTTTCTAATATTTTATCAAAAATAAATTAAAAATCAATCTTTTTTCATAAATAAATTCTATTTCCATATAATACTGCCATATTGATTTATTTTTGCCTGATCTTTCAACAACAAAAAATGTGGGATGATTTAACATGCGAATTAAATAATTTAAACAATTACGTACGCGTCTAAAAACCAGTCCTTATCATATGAACTTTGCGGAGTTCGTGGCTGGCTACACTAATTCAAGTGTCAAGCACAAGGCCACACCACCGCTCATCTCCACGCTCGCTTTTTTTTTTGTTATAACTATACGCCTCGTCGACGTCGAGGTCATTAGAGGTGTGAAAAAGATCGGGGTTTGGAACGGGAAGGAATTCGGCCATGGTCTTTTAATGGAAGCATTCACCTGGAGTGATTTGGGGAAGCCATGGAATACCCAAATCTGGATGCCCGGACGGGTATTCGAACCGCCGTCCTCCGAATGCGAGGTCAGGCCGTTACCGGCTATTCACTACACTCAGTTCCGTGCTCGCGACCCACCGCTCCAGTGGCGCGCTCACAGTACAACTTGTAGGACCTACGAGTTCCCGATTTTCGATAAAATAACTCTTGATGGTCCGTGGAAGCAGTTACAGGTTCCTTTCGATTCACTCAATATTTTTTCAACAAAAAATAATAAGATTATTATACATTTTAATTTAAACATAGACTGTAAATATTGTGTAAATTAATAATAATTTCGTGTGATCTAAAAATTTCAGTCACAGAGTTTCTTATCAGCGGCGCAATGTACCTCTATCGTTGTCACCTATTTTTAAAAGGAGACATACAGATTAACGTGAAATTCGATCCACGGAGCGTTCCAGCATCTTAGCATTAACAAAATCAAAGCTTTGCCAGAGGTAACTGTCAATTTTAAGACCCATGAAACTTGCAGCTGAGACAAGGATTTGAACAAAGGACTTTCAGTACCCCAATCGTACGCCGTATCCATCTGTGTCAAGAGACAAATCTGGATGTAATGGCAAATAAATAGTCAACCATAATAAAATCAACATACTTTTTTCTGTGGCATTTATTTTTGTTAGCCCAGAACACAAATGTCCTTTAAAATTATTAAATTCATATTTTACAGTACTTTTAAATTCAGATGCTTGCGGCGTGTGATTCGGGTATGGAAGGTCCCCGGTTCAAAATCCGGGTCTCGGATGCAATTTTTACAGGCCTTAAAATCGACCTTCACGTCTGGCAATTTCATTTGTTAACGTGAACATGCAACGGCTATACCTACATTTTACGAACATCTGATGTACCTAAAGTAAGGCTGAAAAAATGGACGCTTTTCTAAAGCAATCAGTAACGCTAAAACAACATTTCGTAGTAAAGGACCAGAAATTTCTGAACTCTTAGTATACGATTCTCCATATCGACCAGCCCCATACCGGTCCGCACCGTAAAAAATTAGATCCAACTAATGACTGCCGACACACGGTGCGGTGTCGTTTGAACTTACTTAAATCGAGTGTGCGGCAACAATAAGAAAAGTGTCGGTCGGTGACAGTGACGGTTCGGTGCTGTCTATTGTAGCCCGACCTTTACTTTACTTGCAAGTTTAAACTAGTAAATTCGTGGCTTAAGTAATAACACCGTTTAGTTCATTGTTACTTTTATTGCAAAATCGTCAGAAAACAATCACTGTTTTGTTAGCTAAGTTACGATGGGCAGAATCTCGAATAAAGAGAAAAGAATGATATATATTGCAATGTAAACAAAACATCCGCAATACATCCGCATTAAAAATTGCGGATGCGGAAGCGGAAGCGGATGTAGGAATTCATGCGAAAGTTTCGCACTTGCGGATGCGGATGTGGATATCCGTTACATCCCTATTTTGAAGTACGGTACCTTCTATCGATATACGTTTGGAACTACGGCACTTACTTGCTTCTGAAGTAATGACGTTGGTAAAAAGCTACACATGGAAGCAACGTGAACTGATAGAGAATTGAGACTTCCGAGTGATTAACTCTGCCATGATTCGAAATGGGGATTTACCCATCTGCCTTGAAACATCCTGATCTCTGGTAGTGAATCCCAGGTGTAATTACTTTCTTCCCACAAAATATGTTTTTATGTCTAAAATACCTTATAGCTGCATAAAAAGTATATTTATAGTCATTAGTAAAAAGATAGAATCAGAGCCACTAAGAGATGACAAAACTGACACTCATAAAAAAATAAAAAACTAATTTAAAAAAAAAACTAATTGAAATACAGTATACAAAATGCACCGCCACACTCTTCTAAATGATTCTTCTTTATTACCCACTATCACTCTTACCGTGGCGATCTCTGTTGGTTTCGAACGAAACTATATGATTGAGGTTCACATTAAAGCGTCTACGCCGGCCTCGGTAGCAGAGACTTCTGGCAGTGACAATCTTGGTAGCGTAGGGGCTAGAGTGCTAGCTCCGCGTGCCGAAGGCCACCGGTTCGAATCCGGCCATGGGCATGGATAGCTAGGCATACACACACACATTTGTGCGCCAGCAATTCCGTGGCGATCCATATAGACGATAAAATGTGTGTGTTAATTGTCTAACGACGAGCCACATCACAAGCCAATAACAATCGTTACAGATTTGAACGTGGCGAGCAAGCGTGACGGTAACCATACACACAGATATCTCACTTAACAATTTACTCGCGGCAGATAAGACTTGGTTAGTGTCTAACAAGTAAGATGAGCAGAGAATTTGTAGCTCATTTAATTGTGACATATCAGCAACATACTCCATTGTGAAAGGTGAAACTAAAAGAGTATGCGAACAGAAGTTTTAAAAAAATTAGGATTAGTGCATTGATAGAGGTTTGTGAGAAATATTATATAAAAGTTGATAGTGCATTAATAAAAAAAGAAAATCAACTCTTTGCGGAGTACTATATAAAATATATAAGAAATATATTAAAAAAAAAAAAAAATTCGACAAGAAGTGGAATAGGTGAAGACAAAATCTACAAAACTAATTTACGATATTACTACGACTTACTACTGTTTATGAGAAATCAACACGAACTATTGGACAGTATCAGCAATATAGGAAGTCCAAATTTTGAAGGGGAAGATGTATCTGTGCATTTATGGAATACTGAAGAAATCGAAGAAAATGATTTTCAAATAGTACAATTAGCAGTATATGATCGTGTTATAATCTTCCTGCAACCACTTTTTTTCGTCATACTGTCCGTTTCTTTTTCCTTTTTTACAGTTCTAATATAAGCTGCTGCACGAATAAATACATTTTATTGTGTGTAGAACTTAAAAACATGATTCTTTTCAATATTGTTACGTCGCTTGTAACATAACCTCACTACACTTGGCTCGCGATGTTTTGGAATTCCCAGTGAGCCGCGAGCCAGGAAATCATGACGGATAAATCCGTAGACCACTACCATAAACACAACAATTTGAGCGCGGCGAGCCAGCTGAACGACAAATGTGTGGAACTGATGTTCCTGTGTATGGGCTCTGACAAGTATAGGCTCGTCGCGAGAATATCCGCACGCAAATGTTTGGTGAGCTTACTCGCGCGCAAATGTGTGTGTGTATGGGCAGCTGATGTTTAAGTGTTGTGTGTGTCTGTGTGAATGTCCTGTCCGTCCTGTGGCGTCCATACATTGGAAAATACAATATATACTGAATGATAACTTATACACTGAAAACTACAAAAATTACATTGAGCTGGCTGTATGGCCTTCGTTGCCAGATGCCATTAAAAAAAAAAAAAAAAAAAAAAAAAAAAAAAAAGCAAGCGTCTACAAACGACCCATTTCGCTCCCAATTTGCAGGGGCAATCCTTCAAGGACCCTGCGGATTACAACGTAAGTAGCCAAATTGGGTCTGTGCTCCCGATATCGGGAGATTGACAGAATCCGGCAATTTACAGATTTTCCCTGTAGACTGGGAGCAAATTGAGACATGCGTAGCACGTTTGCAACGATTGAGACAATTTCGGCTCAATCGGCTTGGAGCAGGGAGCGAGTGCATTTCGTGCCATTAGTCATGTGCACCGTTAAAAATGTCTAAAGAGAAAGAGGTGTGGATGAATATTTTCTAAATTTATAAGAAAATATTCCAATTGAAAAAAAAAATAAAATACACACACACAACAAAAACTACATAAACCGCAAAATGCGGAAGAACGATTTCGAGTTTTGCTCGAAATTTACAAGGAATTGGAACAGTAACTAATAGTTGCAGTCTTTTTTCTTCCTTAGTGTTTTAGACATTTGTAGATAGCTCAACATGTTTCAGGAACGATGCCTGAAAGCATTTGTAGTGAAATCGGCATATTAAATTTCATATGTTCATAGGTTTGTCTACCAGCCAAAAATTGCAAAGCAACGACTAATCGTTCTGTGGCGCTTATACTTTCACCCATTAGAATATTTTTATATATATAAGGGGTCACTAAGTGGAGTATCTCTGCAAAACTTTCAGAATCTTCTCTCAGAAAATTTCTAAAATCATCTGGCTCTAGGCTTCTCAAAATGTGCCCCGGCAGATTGGGACCGAGCACAATTTCCGAAATCCTATTTCTCAATCGCGTTTGTTCTTTGTGGGAATGATGTCTATAACATTCCAATGTGTGCTAGCGAGCAACCAATACGAACTACAGGATCTGATTAAAACGCTTTATTGAATAACATTAATACATTTTAGGAACTAATAAGGATTTTAAGTTACAACTTTCTAATTTACGCAGCATTGGACAGCTGTACTAAAACATGCTAGTCCCTTCACTAATTCCATAACTTCATTAGCTCCTCCAATCCGCGCAGAGAGAACGAGAACTCCGAATGTTACAGACAAAAACAGTTCTTTGCATATGTCTAAGCCAGCGGTCGGCAACGCGCGGCCCGCGGTCCGCATGTGGCCCGTGACCTCTCTATTTGCGGCCCGCGTCCATCTTATAAAAATCATATCGAAAGCCCATATTATAACATAATAAAACATAAATGCATATAAGAGTGAACGCGATCTAACAGCACAGCGAATGAACTACGCGAATAGAACAGGAGAAGTGCGAGCGGGAACGATTCTCCCACTCTCTCTTATGATCTCTCGCTGTCCGTCCGCGCTGGCTGTCATTGAGTGAAACAAGTTATTTCATCTGTGCACGCCGCCGCCGCGGCCCTGTACCTACGTATTAGTTATTGTTCTGTGACCTACGAGTACCTAATATTTTGTTTACAGCTCGGTAAGTGTGAGATATTGATAGTTCATACAATTACATAGCGAAATTAAGTGATATGTTTTCAACACGGCTTTTATTCTTACAGCGTGTATTTGACATTGTTGGTTATAAATTTTACTGATGGCTACAAAAAAGAGGAAGTTAATTGAAGAAAATAGAGTGTTTAACGATGCATGGACAGATTAATACTTTTTTATTAACTGCAATGGAAAGCCGCTATGCTTAATATGCCAAAAAACCCTTGTTATAACAAAAAGAATATAACGTCAAACGTCACTATGATAACGAGCATAAAACAAAATTTGCGTGCCTAGTTGGTGATTCCCGGAAAAACAAAATCAACTCACCCAAATCTTCATTCAAGAACCAACAAAGTGTTTTTAAGGTGCAAATTCAAAGTAACGAATCAAATATACGTGCGAGTTTAAGGGTTGACCGGCAGCGAATTAATAAAGCAATGTGCATTATCTATGGCTGAAGAGGTATGTACAGATAAAAAAAAATAGAAATTTGAAAATATAAGCTTATCTGCCAAAACTTGTGCCCAGCGCACTGAAGATTTGGGCGCTAATTTATGCGAAAAACTTCGGGAAAAAGCACAACAATTTGAATGGTTCTCCTTAGCGACCGATGAAAGTAATGCTGTGTCAGATACTGCCCAGCTTCTAATATTTGTTCGTGAAATTCATAAGTACTTCAACGTGTGTTAGGAACTTTTACAGTTATGTTGTTTGAAGGGAACAACTACGGGTGAAGATTTGTTTTGTCTTTTAGAACAGGCAATGATGTCGATGCAATTAGCGTGGAAAAAATTGGTAAGTCTAACAACAGAAGGAGGTAGAAACACGAGTGGGCAAAACAAGGGCCTGATGGGTAGAATTAAAACAAAATTGGCAGAGATAGGATGTGAAATCCCGTTATTTTTTCATTGCATTATCCACCAAGAAGCGTTGTTCCAAAGTCGTTTCATGGAGAAAAGTAATGGACATCGTGATATCCACTGTAAACTATATCAGAAATAATGTGTTGGTACATCGTCAATTCCGAGAGTTTCTGTCCGAAATGTAAGCAGATCGTCAAGATGTTCTTTATTATTCAGAAGTAAGATGGTTAAGTAGGGTGCAGTACTGAAAAAAAATTTCGATCTCAGAAAAGAAATCAACACTTTTATGAATCAGAAAGGTAAATCTGTTCAAGAGCTAACAGACCCTCAATGGTTAATAGATCTTGGATTTTTGACAGATTTAACACATGAATTAAATACGCTGAATGTCAAGCTTCAAGGGAAAAACAAACTAATATCTGATATGCATACAGACGTAAAGGCGTTCCAAACTAAAAACCGGCTCTTCATAAAACATATTGATGAAAAAAAATTAGATTACTTCCCGAATTGTCGAGGAAGCTGGCATTGATTTTAATTGGGATAGTGAGAAAATGAAAGGCATTTTAATGGAGTTACAAGGTCAATTCAGTGACAGATTTGGTGATTTCGAGAAGATTTTGGCTAACCCATTTTCATGCGATGTTGAGGATGTACCCAGTAATTTACAAATGAATGGGATTGAACTTCAATCCAATGAGAGTCTAAAAAACGTCTTTTACGAGATGAATGATTTGGTAACAAATTTTGGTAGCTTGCCGTCTGATTTTGTCGAATTGATAAGGTTTGTTCAGCAGTTTATTTCAATTTTTCGAAGCACTTATTTATGAGAGAAAATTTTTCAGTCGTCAGTTATCGAAAAATTAAATACGCTTCTCGTCTCACAGATGAGCATTTGAGAGATATATTACGTATTTCAACTTCTAACATGAAAACTGACATACAAAAAATAGCCAGTCAAATGCAACCTCAAAGTCACACTGAATTTAGTATGTAAGATCATTTTTTGTAACTTTTCTTCATTTGTATTAATAAAATTTGAAAACTGAGTTTTCGCATTTTTACTGTGTATGTCGGCTCCGCCTTTACTTTGTTTTGCCACCTTGTGGCCCTTGCCTGCTAAAAGGTTGCCGACCGCTGGTTTAAGCCCTTCGTCGCACAGATTGTCAGCACAAAAAATATTCTGGAAAAGTTAGTGTGCACTTAGGAGCCAGCTCACAACGGATTATTTTTGCGCTGTTACTGTGTAGCATATGGAGCAGTCATTCACACCTCCAAATAGGTCCATAATCTACTTCACGCTTTCATCTATTAAGTTCCGTAAGGACAGCGTCTGTCATGTCAACTAAATTGCCCAATAGAAACATTCCTACGATCCTAGTTATGCACATTTTTACTTTAAATTATTTTACTGCTTCAGGAATGTTGATCGAACCTCCCTTAATAACTATCCTGTTCTTTTAAATCCGAAACCAAGAGCCAATTTAAGGTCATGGTTTGGTTCTCTCTCCCCTTCCAAATTGTACGCGTAATACTTCGTCCAATATCCACCCATTTCTCGCAAACGTGATTTCATCGCCAACTTGATCGTTATTCTCTTCATCTGTTTCATATATTCAATTATTCCCAGTTCAACTGCTTTATCATATCAATTACTGAATGTTTTATATAGTGATTTCATCAAACGCCTTTAGCTTCTCTACTTTATAATTCTTCCACTATTGCGTTTGATGCCCTTAATGAATCCCATACCCAAGGTTTGCAGGGATTCTCGGGCCCCAGGCAAGCGTTCTTAGTAGTGACGTAACCGGTTGGAGCCCTCCCTCAGGCCAGATGGCCGACATTTGCTTCGGCCGGTGGGCCTGGGGTACATTTTCCCAGATTACCTCTTCCCCCCTTCCCCCCTCCCCTCCCTCCAAAGCCGACCCTGCCAATACCTTAGGGGGCATCCACAAATTACGTGAGGTGTTTTTCCGGATTTCTGGACCCCCCCCTCCCCTCTGGTGAGATTTCGTGAGATCTGGCCGGACCCCCCCCCCCTCTGGTGAGATCTGGTCCGTGAGATCTGGTCCGTGAGAAGCCCCCCTAGAAATCGCCCTGGAAACTTTTTTAGACCTTTTTTTTTAGGTCACGCCATAACTTTTTTGACGAAATACCCTCCGAAAATCGACTTTGCCGCAAATTGTAGACCTTTTGTTTTTTTTTTTTTTTGCTCTACTGTCCCCAAATTTTTCGCAAAATCTCACGTGAGATTTCGGTAGACCCCCCCCCTCCCCCTTGGTGAGATCTGGTGAGATTTCGCCGGACCCCCCCCTATTTCACCTCACGTAATTTGTGGATGCCCCCTTAGTATAATATTCAAGGAACAGCCTGACCAAGATTTCATAACCCAGTTATCTTAAGTCCCTCGTGCATCCCCTCATTACCTTCTCTTATAAATATAACTTTTCTTTAATACTTTTCCAGTGTTTTCTCCGAAACACTGCGCAATACTAGACGATAATTACTAGTCTTAAAATTAGCAATGCCCCTCCATTACATAACAATAAGAAAGCCTTGTTTTCTGTCTGAGTATCCATTAGGCTCACTAATTTTGTTATTTATCTTCAAACCATGTTGATCTTCTTCTCGGGTGTTTAATTAATGGACTGGTTTGCTACAGCACTCCAGGCACGTCTAGGTACTGCTTTACCCTTTATTTCGTGATAGCTATTACGACTGAGATCACCAATTATTAATTATTGTACTTGGGTGAAATCTTCCTTAACATCGCCTCCCTTCCTTTATCCTTTCCAATGTTGTTTGCACCAAGCTCTCGTGGCATAGAATGTTTCCGATTTATCACGTTTTTCAGATCGCATTACTTTTCCTTGCTCTCTGATAGACTTCCTCATTAGGAAGGACAAATGGAAAAATTTGAAATTTTTGTCCATCATGCAAAAACTAATGAACGAATTTTAACTAAACTACACTTCATGACAGCTTATGTCGTCAGTTAACATATGGGATACTTTTTATTTGGAGTAAGTCGGAAAACTGAGAATTAAGAATTTAGTCCTTAAATTTAGTTGTTCCGTACTAGAACCTACCCAATTAATATTGTTTATTTCTGGTTTTACGCGTCTAAATTTTCACCCACAAAGCGCAACACTCCTAAAAATGATTTTAGTAACATTTTTCATATCCTACAGCTAATATCATTTGCAGTGGGGAGATTTTTCTTCATGTAAAATTCAATCTTTGCCTTGCCATCCTACTTTTATATCCTATTTGCTTCTTCCGTTTTTGTAATTGTGCTTCTCATATAAGAAAATGCATTGCCATCATCTAATGTTTGGTTATTTAGCCTTATTTTAACTTTAGAATCTCTCTGCGAGTTTGTTTACTTTTTATTAGATCTCTAATACACACCCGTTGTAAACAAAAAACTAAGAATGGAGAACTGTGATGAACCATCCCTTGGTATGATTATTGGATACGCTGGAGGATACTCACCCGTGTCGGTGTTTGGGTATATGTTGGCTACTCCGTCCTGTATCCAAGAGGTGACCATCACGTACTCCGCTACGTAACTGGGTACCTGGCAGCGCAGTACCGCCGTGTTGCCGCTGATGACGTACTCGTCGTACACCTGCACCTCGTACTTCTGCTTCACAACTGTGGAAACAATGCAAAAAGTGTTTCACACCATAGCCAGTTGTACTGTGATCAAAAAGTTACTGTTAAATGCCAGTGGCTAGGAATTTTCCGAGCCGGGGAAAAATTGTCCATTCGAACATTGTTTTGCCGTTCTCATTGTTGCGACCCCGAGTGTCGCCACCCCATCGTCGTCGCCCAGGGTAGTAGTATTTATATTTAAAATAATAATAATTGTCCTTTGCCCGGGGAGTGCTTCGGTTTGCCCCTCCCCTCCCTAGATCCAGCCAGGGGCGTAGCTACTATGGGGCTAGGCGGTGCAGTGCACCGGGGCCCCTACGCTCAGGGGGCCCCCAAGCATACCTCTGGGGGCCCCAACGCACACCTCTGGGGGTCTCCAAGTGCAGTTCAGAGGCCCACGAGCCTTCATGGCAAACTGGCGACCTTTTTTTTTTTTTAGCTCTACAGTCGTCTAAGGGGGCCACTGAGACACAGGAACCCCCTCACTAAGGGCCCTCTCACTGCTCAGGGGGGTCCCAACCACTGTTCAGGGGGCCCCTAAACTCATCTCAAGGACCCTATCCTCAGCTCAGCAACACAAAGCAAAAAAAAAAAAAGGTCGCCCATCTGGCCCGAAGGCCCAAAATAATTTTTTTGCACCGGGGCCCTTGTTGACCTAGCTACACCACTGGATCCAGCACTGTTAAATGGATTTAAGAAACCGTTACTCTTAAAGGCAATCAAGAAATTTTGCATACATAACCTCAATAAGAAACATAATTAATGAACAAAACAATTCAATAACAATAAGGGAGCGTGCATAAAACACGTGGCTCCATTTTCGCCTCCTGTGAACCCCTCCCCCCACGTAGCCCTACGTGGCTTTTGCATCTATCCCCCCCCCCCTCCCGTAGCACGTAGCTTTTTTCCCTTTTGATTCCAGAAGACATTTTATGTTTTCTTCTCTTGTCAGACTATTGTAAATTACATACGAAGATAGTTAACTGAGAAAAATAAATATTCTCTTGCTGTTGTAAGTTCTATTCCTCATTTTAACTGTGAAAAATGTTATGAATGGAAATCTACGTGGCATGGCTCGGAACCCTCCCCCCCTTTCCCCAACGTAGCCTAGCGTAGCCTTCCAGCCAACTCCTCCCCCCCCCCCCCTGGACGGAGCCACGTAGTTTGTGCACGGTCCCTAACAGTAAGCTTACTTCTTAAACGTGGTGTCTGAATATTTTAGCATAATAAAAAAATTGTGGGTGTGTAATATACCTGCCTGATTTACCTTGCCAAACAGACATTCCACAGCGGGCAAAGGGTATTGCTCGCTGACGATGGGTGAAAGTCCACGCGCAGTAGGTGGAACAATAAGCCTGTTATTCTGCGCGGGTGAACCCTATTTGGGATTTGGTGACTCCGGCTCGCGAGTGGTTAAAGAAACAATTTAGAGACGATTGGCTGAAGCTTAGTCAAACCGGTGCCAAAAACTAACGGGCGAATAAATCATTTTGCGTTGGTAAACCGTGAACCAACGAAATCGTTCGGATTGGTTCTCCACGAGCGTGGGAGTTGCAAAGGCCGTGAATGATAGAAATGTTTTAGAACGTGAAAGGAGTTAGAGAAAGCTGCCCTCCAACAATTCTTCGCGGGAAATGATTTTCACAGATCTTTTGGGAGAAGTGAACTTCTGTCAATCTGTCTCATCTTACGGTATACGATGATATGCGGCCAGCTGATGCAAACCTGCGTGCCGGCGTTTGGAGGCATATTTGTGGAGCAGGTGTTCATACTAACCACTTGCTTGCTTGCCACGACGCCGAGAGTAGGGTTGTAACGGTTGCTGATGCGGATGTTCATTGCTTGACATCCGCAGGTGCGGATATTTTACGGAAATGGATGCAGAGGTGGAAAAATAAATTTGTAATTGTTTAAATTTTATCAAAAATAAATCGAAAATTAAAATAAGTATATATTTTATGCAAAATTCATAAGTAACATCTATTTCCATATAATACTGCCATACTGATTTATTTTTGCCTCATCTTTCAACAGCAAAAAAAGTGGGATGATTTCACAAGTGAATTAAATTGTTTACATAACTATGCACGTGTCTAAAAATCAATCTTTTTCATATTAACTTTGCGAAGTTCGTGGTTTGACTAAGTCAAGCGTCAAGCACAAGGTCACGCCACTGCACATCTCCGTTCTCGCTTTTTTTTTCTTATGACTATACGCCTCGTTGACGTCTAGGTCATTAGAGGCGTTAAAGGATTGGGGCTGGGAACGGGAAGGAATTCTGCCATGGCCTTTTAAATGAAGCATACGCCTGGAGTGATTTTGGGGAACCCGTGGAAAATGCAAATTAGGATGCCCGGACGGAGATTCGAACCAGCATCCTCCCGAATGCGAGGCCAGAGCGTTAACCGCTCACCCACGACGCTCGGTTCCGTGCCCGCCACCCGGCTTCCCACCGCTCTAGTGGCGCATTCACAGTACAACTTGTAGGACCTACGATGATCCAGTTTTCGATAAAGAACTCTTGGTGAGCCGTGCAAGGGTTTACAGGACTACATGTAGGACGTGTTCGATGTTGTTGGACTTCCAGGCAACCAAAAATAATCCTTACTGTCCAACAAGCTATGGATATTGGAGGAAACATCCTAGGAGTATGCAATAAGGACTTGGTGTGCCGCGAGAAAGTATGAATGGAAAGGGTTGATTGGAACATTTCGTTGGACCCCTTCTATTAGCGTGAATGGGTGAGTGTATCCTATGGATGTTCTATAAGTTGGACCGTGAATAGCCCGCTTTACATTACATGCAAGTTTAAACTTGCAAATTCGTCACTTAGGTAATAACACCGTTCATTTCATTGTTACTTTTATTGCAGAAAAAAACAACTACTTTGTTGTTAGCTAAGCAATATTGTATAAAGAGAAAAAAATAATTATACTGCAATGTAAACAAAGCTTCCGCTATACATCCGCAATAAAGATTGCGGATGCGAAATCGAATGTAGAATTTTACCGGAAAGATTCGCAATTACGGATATCGTTTACATCCCTAGCCGGGTCTCCAGCCGATTGCATATGCGATGCTTTCGTCGTCTTCGAGAGCCCAACAGACACCAACTTCCGCTGCAGCCAGTCGACGAAGATCAGACTTCACATACATTAACGCGGACTTGACTCCAAAAAACCAAATGCTACAAAGCAAGGGACTGCTGCACTCAGCGCCGAAGACAGCCGCAAGAAGAGGAAAGTCAGTCAACCTGATGAAGATGGGTTCACTATCCCGCGTCGCACAGCCAAGCCGCCTCCAGCGTTGGATCCACGGATGGTGATGGACACCAGCAACCGGTTCCAACTCCTGGACGACACGACTTCGCAGACAGGTAAGAGATCATAGCACATACCACCTACCATAGTACAGTTTGAAGATAACTACAAAGCACTGCATGACAGAGTCGCCACCGCCATCGAGGATCAATTTTCTGCAAAGACAGCGGGAGGCGACCAAATTATATTCACTTTTACCGCAGACATAGATTACTCAACCGTCGCGGACGTTCTAACTGACTTTAACATACTGTAAATCACCTTCCGACAGATACAGTATCACTCTTGAAGGTAGTGTTCCGAGGTCTCGTACAACAGAACTCAAGGAGGAGCTTCTTGAGATGGGCTTCAATGTCCAGAATGTTCACCAACCGGGCAAAAATGCGGCAATGAATCTATTTTTAGTGGTTCTGTCTGTAACCAGCGCAGTCCCTGCGGTCTCGTGCTCCTTGACATACCTAACGCCTTCACTTCTGTGTGGTACACAGGACTTCAGTGCAAGCTATTCGAACTGAGCTTTGTACGATCATATGTTAAGTTTATAGAATCGTACCTGCTTGGAAGAACCTTCAGGGTGTGTGTAGGATCTTCTCTCTCCACACCTCGAGCAATGAATGCCGGTCCCACAGGGAGCAGTGTTGGGGCCAATATTGTATTCCCTAAATACATCGGACATGTCATCAGCAACGTAAAAATTGGCCCAATAAGCTGATGATACGGCTGTTTTCGGTGCAGGGCACCTACCACCTGGCACCTGCAGGAAGCCCTAGACAAAATAGAGGCCTAGGCGAGAAGATGGCGAATCACCATCAACTCGGACAAAACTCATGCCATCCTACTATCCCAGAGAAGAAGAAGAAGAGGTGAAGCTCCAAGGTAGGTTCATCCCATGGAGCATCACCGCGTGATACCTCGGCGTGACGCTCGACAGCAAACTAGCCTTGCGAGCTCACATAGAGGAAACCAGGCGCAAGGCCAGCGCAACGCTACAGATGCTGATAGCGTTCTGGCCTCGCATTCGGGAGGACGGCGGTTCGAATCCCCGTCCGGGCATCCAGATTTGGGTTTTCCATGATTTCCCAAATCACTCCAGGCAAATGCCGGGATGCTTCCTTAAAAAGGCCATGGCCGAATTCCTTCCTATTCCTTGCCCCATCCTTTCCCGTCTCTAAAGACCTCGCTGTTGAGAGACGTAAAGCAGTTAAAAAAAAAAAAAAAGCTACAGATGCTCTACCCGCTACTAAATAAGAACAGCTCCCTGTCGCCTGAGGTAGGCATATGATTTACTCCAGTTTAGTCCGACCCGTAACAGAGTACACATGTCCCATAGGGGGTTATGCGAGCGATACCCAAATCAACAAACTAGAAGTCATTCAAAACCAGGCACTCAAAAGAGCATTACATTTTCCAATGTTATTTCCAACGGACAACCTGCATAAAGCAGCTATTACACAGAAAATAAAACTACGGTTTCAGGATAGAGCAACAGAATTCCGCAAATCTACCAATAATTCGACGAACGTACTAATCAGATTTTTAAGCCAATACACAACTGAAATCGACACTCATAAAAGTCCTCTCTCTCTAATAGTATGAATTATATAGGGAAAAAAAGGAAGACAAAGCAACAGTAAGGATAAATCACAATCTAATAATGAATGAGGAGTAAATGTCGAAAGAGTACTCCAACCCGAACGGCCCAAAGAAAGGGCAACAAATAGCAGAACGGAGACTATCCACGTGCAAAACCGAAGTTGTTTGCTTGTTGCTGATTGTACGTACGTTTGGATATAGCTTTGACAATGAAGAGTTTTAGACCTCGTGATTTCAGTTATCAACACTGAAAGGCAGTCATTTTGTTGATGCAACTCCAGGAATCCCACTTACGAGAGACCGACATCAACTTCTGACAAGTCTTAAAATCCTTTCGGCTATTCGCAACTCTGATATGTATGTGGGATAACACACGAATTTATTATGACAGAACAAATAAATCATTAAGTAAACCACACTAGTAAATAATTACGCAACGTTAAAAAGCTGTTGAGTCTTTTTTTTTATATGCTTAACGTCTCTCTAACAGCGAGGTCTTTAGAGGTGGGAAAGGATTGGGGAGGGGGGGAGGGCAAGGAATGGTAAGCAATTCGGCCATGGCCTTTTGAAGGAAGCATCCCGGCATTTTCCTGGAATGATTTGGGAAACCATGGAAAACGCAAATCTGGATGCCCGGAAGGGGATTCGAACCGCCGTCCTCCCAAATGCGAGCCCAGAACGCTAGCCGTTACACCACCAAGCTCGGTGCTGTTCAGTCAAAGATATTTGGTTGCAAGGGAATTATCCAAAACATTAAAAATAAAAAAGTGATATATCTATTATGTTTTATAAGATATGGTGTATCTATAAATCAAAATATCAAAACCTTTTTTTAATTAATTTAAACGTTCATAAATATTCCACTAAGGTAAAGATAGTTGATTTTTTCGATTTTAATGTAATGTTAGATACAAAGAAGCCATTAATAGAGGGAATTTGACATTTGTTTGCGAATCGCGAAGTTTGTACACCTACTCGTTACGAGAGAATTACTCGCGGCAGGTTTTATTTACTAAATGAAACCGTTTCCTAAACTCCGTTTATGGAAAGGAGGCAGTTTAGTGAGTTAAACTCTTTTGCTTATCTAAACATCACTCGCATACATCACTTTTTCTGCGTTCTAAACCTAAAACATGAGCAACAGCGAGCAGATACGGCTGCAAAGTGTCTGGTACAGAACATTCCTTATCCGACCGTCGCGTCGGGCCAAGGGAAAGAAACGACCCGGAAGTGAATCCAAGCGCTTCCTTCCTCCCCGAACCCTGTTGGCGAGTGGACGCTCCATCGAGCATCAAGTAGAGCAGACCTGAACGGAACTGAAGTGGCGACAGATACACCGCACGAGACAGCCATTCACAGGTGGAACATGGTGCCTGGAAATCAACACGTGGTTACGTATTCCGGGCTTTATCTTCAACATTTTAGGTAAGTTACATACCAATTGAAAAAATCTTAGGTAGAAACAGTATGAAAGTATACACCTCTTGATGTTCTTTGCAACGAGTTTTAAACACTACGTTGATGTAAAAAATGTTATTTTATTAAGTTCATATGTTTTTAGCGTATGGCGTTATTAACTGAGAAATTTTAAGTGGCAGAGATTATGCCCTTGCATTCCATCTATGGTCTTCTAAATCAACTGAAGTATCATACGCTTACATGCCAAAAGTCATTGGACTGCAGCATGCAAATGAACATGTGGCCAAATCATTAGATCAACAAGAAGATCGTTGTAATTCTTGAGAATTGGATTCTTGAGTGTTCAGTGAAATGTTTATTAATGGGATAATGGAGAAGTCCACATTTATTCAAGTTCGAATGCATGGTGATATTTTGAACGCGACGCATGTGGCATAGTTTTTGCAAAGACCGATGAAGTCTTCACGTGTGTACTCCCAGATTCTGCTTTCAGAACACAGTCCGGTGGTACACCCGTGAAGACTTCAATGAAGTTATACGCCGGGGAAGTCTCCTTTTTTATTTGGAAGTGGTCGCAGAATTTAGGACCCCACGCTTTATACTGAGAGCACCTCATTGACAGTATTGTTTACCACACAAGGCATCACAGTGGCCGACCACGTCTGCTGAATGACATAAGACGGATGAGCAAACTCGTCCGTGTGAACCGGACGAGATACGCTGCGATAATTGACTGCCACACGCAACGATGATCGTACAAGAAATGTGTCTGTGTAATCCATCCAACCACATTTCATTTGGAATTATTATTATTCTCGAATCATAAACATAAAAAACGCAGTCAAAACAAATTTAAACACATTTCGCCCAGTACTTCGCAACCTCAAGTTCATTCGGGGTTGCTCGGAACAGATCATCTTTGTTGCAGAATGATGGGCACATAGGGCACTCGAGCATATGGTTCATTGTTTGGTCGTCACCACATTCTCACTTAATACTGTTAACATCAGTATAACCCCATTTCACTAGATTTTCCTTGGACCTGTCCACTCCTGTTCGCAATCGATTTAAGGACCGCCAGACGTTCCAGTCCTTTGCGTGACCAGATGGCAAGCGCTCTGCAGCTGTCAGTGGTCCCGAGATGTTAGGGACCTTCATTTTCCACAACTGCGCTTTTGCCTTTTCAGGTGACCAAATTAATTCCCACGATCCTCTCAGGAAGCTTTTTCTGGACTTGAGTCTCTGGGCTGGTGGTGTATGGCCGTGCAGTGGATGAGCGCTTTCCCGTTCTACTTTTGTCCTCTCCTTGTTCACAGCCAATTCTTTCCGTATACTGGGCGGTGGAATCCCCGAAGATGCTAAAGACTGTCAACGGGGATAGGCTTTAGGCAGCCTATCACTACTCTACAGGTGTTATTGAGGGCTACATTAACCTGTTTGGTGTGAAATGATGAGTACCAAACTGGGCATGCATATTCTGTAACAGAATAACAAAGGGCCATTGCTGATGTACGTATAGTTTGTGGTTGACTGCCCCAATGTGATCCAACTAGTTTGAGCAGTAAGTTATTTCTTGTAAAGATCTTCATTTTGCAATTCATGCAGTGCTTCTTATGTGAGGGTTCTGTCGAGCGTCAATCCCAAATATTTTGGGGTGTTACATGTCTACAGTTCAATGCCTGGCCACATTACTTCCAGCTTACGCTGGGTGCAAGGCACACACTTCAGTTTTTGAACGGTTTGGTCTTAAGTAATTTTCCCTATAAAAGCTTGCCTACAAGGGAGCAGACAAATTTCTTTCTACTTCAAGCTTTGTGCTCTGTGATGCTAGGGCAAGGTCATCAGTGTACAAGAAGGACCTGGTAGCTGGATGTAATGGCTGATGTTTGTATAAATGTGTAAACGATTGGGGCTAGTACATTACCTTGAGGTAGGCAATTTTTTGTACCCTCCATAGAATCCGCTGTCCTAGAAAGTCAATGAAAAACCTATGACTTGGGGAAGAGTAGCGATTGATTAATCTGATGGCCTTTGTCAGATTGTCGACCTTGTCAAGGAGTAGTTGGAATTGATGAGATATGACAACAGAAGAATGATTAGGGTGCCTTTACACACAGCAGCATTGATGGCTCTCCTTGTGTTGCAAAGAAAGGTATTGGACTGACTATAAAAAATGACTGGAAGAAGGTTGTCTGACCCGATAAGTTACGTTTCTTGCTGGTATGTGCCGATAGTTGGAATCAGTTGTGGGCCAAACACCATGGGAACATAGATCCAACTTACCAGGAAGGACCGAGCATGGTAGGTGCGTGGTTAGTGCTTTGGCCTCACATTCGGGAGGACGCCGGTTCGAATCCCTGTCAGGGCATCCAGATTTGGGTTTTACATGGTTTCCCCAAATTACACCAGGCGAATGCATCCTTCAAAAGGCCATGGCCGAATTCCTTCTGGTTCATTGTACCCAGTCCTTCCCCGACTCTAATTACCTCGACATCGGAAAGCCACAAGGAAAAAAATTGTCAGGAACGAGTTGTGCATGTCGATGGTGGGTCCACAATGAAGTGGGGCTTGTTTAATTGGCTATGGTCAACTGTTTGGTTACCATTTTATGTCCTCTATGGACAACAGTGAGCCGAGATTCTTCACGATCGGATCGAGGAGCATTTAAGCACATGATTTCGCCAAATACGAGCCCCGTGGAGCATTTTTGGAATATTATCAACCGAGGCGTCGTACACGATGTATTGTCAGGATCGTAATGAATATATAGGTTTATTTAAAGGAAATTAGAATATTTTATTGGAATTCATTTCAGTAGCGAGCAGGCCAGTCTTCGCACGCGCCAAGCTGAGCGCAGTATTGTTTGTTAGGAATGTGCTGAGACGCTGACTCGATCGATATTACTAGTTGGAACTGACTCTCTGACGTCAATAAAGTTCACCTTCGAGGTAGCAAAGAATTATTAGCTCTCACTCTGCGGGCAGTCATCGATGAGTAGATAGCTCAGTCCGCGAGTAGCTTTCATCGAATCATCATGGGTAACTAACAGCTAGGCCAACTCTCTTAAGCTTCAGTCTGTACACCATGTAGGCCTACGTAACATCCTGGGGCCAGGCATTCCATCTAGCCATTCAGTGTCCATTCAACCAGTCTAACTTCAATTACATGCAGAAGCATCATTCATAGGCGTAGCCGGACAGATCCTTGCAGGTCATATTATCCACTGTATTGTCTACAGTCTTTACTAGTCGTTAAATGGGATTCTGTGAACTGTTAGCCCCCTGTTATCATTTATCAGGAGAGATTCTCAACTAACCACTTAACACGAGATAGTCTTCCTTATCCTAGGTTGCTGAACCTATTAATCAGCTGGTGTCAAACTAATCCTGACTTAACATCATATTTAATAGCCCACTAGACTGGATAGAAGAGCTTCGCATCAAGATACAAGAGATTTCTTCAGCTACACAAACGCCACGAGGTTAGTAAACTCTCCTCTAGATTCCCGCCACATCAGACGTCCACAAATCAACCACTCGGCTACCCTTTCAGTTCTGTCTCTTAGACCGGTCTCTCACAGTATAGAACCTACAAAAATCCTAAATTATGAACGGCTGTCGAGACAGCATGGTTTGAAAGTTTGCCCAGAGGATTTCCATCGATTGACTGAGATTATCTCACGTTGAGTTGCCGCCCTTCGATGAGTTAAAGAAAGGCCGCATGTTGTTAGAAGGTATCCCTGACTTCTGGCTTGTTAGTGTAAATGTCTCGGTCTGTCCGTGAACAATTTAAAACATTTAAGTGCTAAATCGTTTGTGCATTGAGTATTTTTTGAGGCGCCTGGATGAATATGAACACCGGCTGCAAATCGGAGTCAGGACGTTCAAACCAGAGATCTTAAGTCACGAGCACTGCCTCTCAGCTGCAGACTACTGAGGTCCTATTTATGAGGAACTAATTTATGAATTGCATTTTCACGTTGGAGAAACTTAGTCGTATGGGCAGTTGTGCTTTGTGAAAGCGCACAGGTCTCACGGGTCTAAAGGTGATGGTACCTAAGCTTTTACCAACTTTGCTCATTGGTCCGAGTCACTAGAAGGCAGCTGTATCTTAAATTAAATGCTACCTTTATTTGTCTAATACCAAAACTGAAAAAGAACCATCAACATCGCACGTAGAAACGAATCTAGCTGCCCTTCTTTGCAGCACAAATTGTGAACCCTTTACTAAGCCACCATATTACTGCCGAATTCAGTTTACTGTCAAATATTATGCTCAGATATTTACGCTTAACGAAATTCAACTAGCTAATCATCCACCAATCTGAAATCATAAAAATCCTTTATCCATTCATATGAGCATCGGGCAAATTAATTCTTGGCGTTTATCTTGATTCCATGCTGACCTACCCACCTATAAATCCTTTCAAGGTTATCCAGCATGTGTACTCAGCTTTCTCCCGTTTTCATCGTAATATATATCACCATTAGATCATCTGCAAACAACCTAAGTTCTGATTGTAAATCACCAACACAATCATTAATTAGAATAATGAACTGTAATGGTCGAAATACCCTGTGCAATCCTATTTATACTTCCATCTCCTTTGATATTGCATTTCCTACCTTTTACATTTTATACCATTTCAGAATTCTATTTTCTGGTTTCGCCTACAAAATGTCTTGACTCTTGTGCCACAATATCAACTTGTCTATTTCATCTGAAATATCTTGCATATAATCAAGAGTAGTAAGAAGACGTTCATTTAAGCACGAGGTCACCGCTAATGAGCCCTTAATGATCCCGGATGTTTACTTCACATGACGTCATCAACATGTATCCGGGGAAAATACCCAATTCGGCGACCAATAATGACGTCATCAGGTGCCGGACGGGGAAAATAGCCAATTCGGCTATCAATAATGACGTCATCAAGTTCCGGGTATACCAAGTGACTGGAATTTTCCGTGACGTCACAAATAAGTCTTCAAAAGTATCCAATTCGACGAACTATAATGACGTCACAAGTACGTGAACTTCCGGGTGTGAAATTCCCATGACGTAATTCTAAGGCCTTCCCGGACCTCCTCGTTCCGTGGCATCACAATTCGACGAACTATAATGACGTCACAAGTACGTCCATAATTCTAAAGGCCTCCCTGGACTTCCTCACACAAACACACAAATCGAATTAGTGAATTGAGCAAGTCTAATTAACTATCGGACTTACCAAAATTTAATCAACAAATTCAAATGGCAAAATTCCGCAAACAGTAAAAGGATACTCTTCGCATTGTCGGTAAACAGTACGTTAAAAAATACCAATAATTTAAATATCACAAACTGGGGGTCGAAACTAGAGGGGTTAAATGAAAAACCTAAAATATTTTAAAAAAATTCGCACCGGGTTTCTAAACCATGAGCTAAATAAAAAAGAATTTAACACTATGAAATAAAAAGCACATGTGAGGCAAGCATGTGAATGTCCTCGAGCAGTGTAATCCCCGAAACTATCGATAATTTAGAAATCTGCATTAAGAGAAAAAAATTATTTATTTATTACAAGACCATACGAGTCAATGAAAAAATTCCGTAAATAGTGAAGGATACTTCCAAGATTTAATTCTCAGAGTGAAAACGAAATCATGATCTAAATAAAAATAATCTAATAATATGAAATTAAATCACTTGAATTAAAACCCCACAGGGAGAGATTGGTACAAATACTTGATTCTTTAATAATACCGAATAATTTGCAAACCTAGTGGCGAGAAAATTTTAAAGTATAACAGACTTTTTTATAACCTAGAGGTTGAAACTTATTTTTTCTGACATACGGCATCTAAATGAAAAACCAGATTTGAGTACCCCCGGATATTACAACACAGCTTCTCTATCATCATCAAGAACCGACGATAACAAAGTTTCTCCTAGGTGATGAAACTTATTTTTCTGGCATACAGCATCTAAAATGAATAACAGGTTTCAATATCCCGGATATGACTGCTTCTCTTTCATCATCAAGAACAGACGATAGCAAAAAAATTTCTCAGACAACCAAATAATTTAATAAATTTGTGACATCCAGAATTGGGTTACCATGGTTTCCCCAAAATCACTCCGAATAATGAGCAATATTTTATATTAAACACATAAAAGTTATTTTTCTTAAATTAAATTACATAATATAATTCCATTGTCAAGGAAGTGCCTCATCGTGGAGTAATAAAGTAATTGGTTAAAAAAATTTTTGTTGCCCATATTGCCGATGAACGAGAACTAATTTTAAGTGTGGCAGCGAAATTATGTGTTGGTGTGTCAATTACATATTTTCCAAATTCAATCGGACTGAATGGAAGTCCTCTCCCACTACTAACACTTATGCAGGATCATTTTGGTATATATTCACATTTTTTCTGAGTTATTATGGGGGATGTTAAACACTTTAAATTTTTTTTCATTACGACAAATGTGCATTATACGGTTTTTCTTCGTCTACTAATTCCATAATTAAATACGATTTCTTTGTGGAAATGATCCCATGTTAAAAGGGGGAGCTTCATCGCTTACGAAATTGAACGGGAAATCGTTGGTATTTTCATCACTCGTAGCTTTACATGCAAAAGCTTTTATTCATGTATTTTTTTTTTAAATCTGCTAGAAGACGTGTGTGAAAATCGGTCAGTAACTTGAGCTAAATAAAAATAATCTAATAATATGAAATAAATCACTTGAATTAAAACCCTGCGGGGGTGAATGGGAAGTAGGATAAGCCTACTGGTTCAGGAGATTGATACAAATACTGATCTTTAATAATACCGAATAATTTGCAAACCTAGTGACGAGAAAATTTTAAAGTATAACAACCCCTTTTCATAACCTAGAGGTTGAAACTAATTTTTCTTGCATACGGCATGTAAAATGAATAACCAGATTTGAGTACTCCGGATATTACAACACAGCTTCTCTATCATTTATTTTCAGACCCCAGTTCTTCACTAATTAAATAACATTCGCACACATAAATGCCAAATTGGCTTACCCCACATCAGTCTGCTCTCGAATGCGGTTGTGTACTGGGCTGGGAGAGACGCGGATAGAAAAGTGAAAGTTGTTATTTCAAAGTGAGCTGTGTCACCACCATCGGCTGTCTGAATGTCAACGAATTGTAGAAAGTGAAACACGTCATTAGCTGTTGTAGTTTTACATAATTTAAAAACATATGAAAAAAGAAAACGTATGCAGAAAACGTATCTCAGAGCATATGATAATTTTTTTATTTCACTATCCAGATCTTTGGTTTTCCTCTTGTGGAAAAATATAATATCGTCTTTTTACTGTAATTTGACACATAAAATTTAGCCACATATAGCGTCACACCCTAGTGTTTTTATCTCAGTTCCAAAACACATCATTAAGTTGAGAGTGAGAGATTAGGATATTTAAGAGCTGAGAATCGTCAAGAAGACATCAAAAGCTTCTCAGACGAGTTTCCTAGTAGCACTAAGGACATGGATGCAAATGTGCTGGAGTTCGAAAAATTTATGGAAAACATTGACATGGGTAAGAAAAAATTCATTAAAATAATACTTAGACGAAATTTATCTGTGTGTAGACAATTATAAATTAAGGTTTTATTTCAGAACCTAATGTACCTAAGGGCCCTGAAACAATGTGTTTATTGGACTATTTATCTGGTGAGCCCAACATATTTTTTTGTAAAAATTAGCCAAATGACGTTGCGACCAAAAATTCTATATAAACATTTTTTTAGATGAAATACCTGCACAGAAGACATCCATCTCAAATCAGCTAAATACCTCTGAAGCTACCGGACACACGGTGAATACAAATGAGATCGATTTCGAAAGTTTCATCGAAAAAATTGACAGAGGTAAAAAAGTATAAAATTAATACCTACTTTTAATTTATCTGTGTGCACAGAATTAAAAATCAGGGGTTTTATTGCAGAACCAAATGTAATTAAGAACGACGCTGAAATGAAATCTCTAATGGAATATTTATCTGGTAAAGCCAAAAGTTTTTTTTGTAAAAATTACACAAATGTAGTTGTGAGCGAGAACTTTATATAAGCATTTTACAGATGGCGTGTCCGTCCAAAAACGACCACGAATTACAACTTCACATTCTGTTGTGAATATGACGTCTGAACCAAAGAGACAGGGTACGTAATATGCAGTTTTAGGAAAAAACCACATAGTTTTCTTAGCTATCTAATCTATATCCCTCCCTTTATCTGTCAAATAATTTGAATATTTTTTTCCAGAAACAATGCTTCAATCTTCAGATGCACCAGAGTTAAATTTGTGGGATATACCCGGGTCGTCAAGTGAACCACACGTTTCTCCCCCGATACACATGGGTTCAAGAACAGGATCTGGCATTACAACCGCAGATATAAGGGGTGAGTCGGAAGTGGTTTTAACCTTCACCCCCAAGGCGACTGCTTACGGTAATCGACTTATTAGCGGCAGCATTTTAAATTCACATCATTTCAAAGAACCAGAAAAGTTTATTAATGCTTGTTTTGGTACTTGGAAAAAACAAATTCATATGATACTCACAAACCCTTCCACACCGATAGTAAAATGTCAGGTGGGATTGGTTTGTGAATTCAAGATTGAAAAAGAAGAACGTATAGAAACCGCACGTATATGTCTCATGTCAAAAATGCGTGAAATCTCAATAAGCAATTCTTTGGGGGAATGGTATAAAGTCTATGTTTCACTAGAAATCATGAACAGATTCAGCGAATTTCAGGACAAAAATAGTGGCAAAGCCCTCGATCATATCATCTCCCTCGATATTAATATCGCGAAATTTGAGCCACTTTACCGCGGTTCATCATACATACCTCTGCCACCAGATATCATCGCAAAGCATGCAGTAATCAATATAAAAAACACTGATGAACGGTGTTTTCATTGGGTCATCCTAGCATTTCGCGTAAATGTGGATAAAAACGCGAATAGAGTGTCTAAATACATTGAAGCACGTACTAAGTACACTCTCCATTTCACAGATATAAATTTTCCTATCAAATTGAAGGACATATCAAAATTTGAGCGACAAAACCCCGATTATTCAATCAACGTCTATGGCTTGGAAAAAGAAGAAAATGGTAAACATATTGTTAATGGGCCTCTACACCTGACTAAAAACAAACGCGAATTCCACGTTAATATGCTTTTGATTACGAAGGGCGATAAATTTCATTACTGTTGGATAAAGAACATGTCGGCATTATTTAGATCATCACTAACCAAACATCATAATCAGATATTTGTATGTGATAGATGTCTACAGTATTTTGGTCGTGAAGATCTTTTCAACAACATGAAACTGATTGCTCGAAGGTGGGTGCCGTCAGAGTTGATCTGCCAGACGATGAAGACAAGATCTTGAAGTTCAAGGATTTTATACACCAACAGCGTGTACCAGTTGTCGTCTACGCGGATTTTGAATGTATATTAGAACCTCTTGACACGTGCAGACCCGACCCCAACACATCATACATTACTCAGTCCAGAAACATACTCCTTTTGCTGTGGCGTACCAGGTCGTTTGCGCACACGATCATCTTCAGCTACCCTCATTCAACTCTTTCTCAGGAAGAAACCCTGAGAACTGGTTTATTGACCAACTCATTGATCTAGCTAAAAAAGTTGATAGGATTTACAAAGAGTGTATCCCTCTTGTAATGTCCGCTGAGGAAGAAGCACAATTTCTTCGTGCTGAGATATGCCACATCTGTGGGAGAGGCATTGTATGGTATGATATTAAAGTCCGCGATCATTGCCACATCACAGGAAAATTCAGAGGGGCTGCACACAATGACTGCAATTTACAATATAAAACCAAGAGGTACATACCCATATTTTGTCACAATTTGTCTGGGTATGATGCGCACTTCATTGTTAGGGCCTTAGCACAACTCGATAAAGATGGAATTAATGTCCTACCCATTAACACTGAGCGCTACATTTCTTTTTCAAAAAAAATTTATGGTACATCAATTACATTGAGGTTTCTGGACACATACCGTTTTATGCAATCCTCACTAGATAAGCTAATTGGGACAATGAAAGACGAACATATGTGTATACCCGTGCGAATTTCACTGACCCTGAAAAGTTCCAATTAGTTAAACGTAAAGGAGTCTTCCCTTACGAGTACATGGATTCGTGGGAGAAACTCTCTGAGACCACTCCCCCCAAAGTCAAAATTTTACAGTCACTGTCAGAGTCCGGAATTTCTGATGCTGATTACGAACACGCGACACAAGTGTGGCAAGTTTTCAGATCCAAACCTTAGGGGAATATGCAAGTCTATATATGGACACAGATGTGCGATTACTCGCGGATCTATTCGAAAAATTTAGGAGTGTATGTTTGGAAAATACACCCTGGACCCCGCTCATACTTCACAGCCCCAGGTCTTTCGTGGCAGGCCATGTTAAAGATCACACGTGTCGAGCTGGAGCTTCTCACAGACGTCGACATGCTGCTTTTTTTTGAACGTGGAATTCGTGGGGTATTTGTCAGTGTGTGCACAGGTACGCAAAAGCGAATAACGCATACATGGCGAGTACAACTCTGACGAACCACAAAATTACATCATGTATTTCGACGTAAACAATTTGTACGGTTGGGCCATGTCAGAGTATCTACCATCTGGAGGGTTTCAATGGTTAACAGCTGAGCAAATTGTTGACATAGACTTTATGGAAATCGCGGCCGACTCACCTTGTGGTTTCGTTTTGGAGGTAGACTTGACGATTCCCAAAAATAAACACGACTTTCTAGCAGACCTACCGCCATGCCCAGACCACAAAGCCACACCTAACTCTAACTTATCCAAATTAATGACTACACTGGAGAACAAGGTTCGGTACGTTCTCCATTACCGAGTTCTCCAGCAGTGTATAGGTTTGGGGTTGGTTGTGGACAAAATACACCGTGTATTTCCTTCAACCAGTCACCTGGTTGCGGGACTACATATCTCTCAACACGTGTTCACGCCAACAAGCCAAATCTGACTTTGAGAAAGATTTTTACAAACTGATGAATAATTCAATTTTCGGTAAAACAATGGAGAACATTAGAAAACACCGCGACGTAAAATTGTGTACTGATTGGGTGGGCTCCCGCGGTGCCCGCAGTTTGTAGCTGCACCAAATTTCAAACGTATGACCATTTTCGAGGAAGGTTTTGTGGCTCTGGAATGTCGAAAGTGCGGATACTTTTTAACAAACCTGTCTATGTCGGAATGAGCATTCTCGATCTGTCTAAACTGAGAATGTATCGTTTTCACTATGAATTCGCCATTCCTCAGTTTATACAACCCAAATTGCTTTATATGGACACAGACAGTTTCATCTATTTGGTGACTGATTGCGACCCATACCAAGTAATAAAGCGAAACAGGAGGAATTCGACACGTCTGGATATAAGACCAACAACCGTTTTGGGATAGAGTCCTATAACGAAAAGGTTGTTGGGGTTATGAAGGACGAGGCAAATGGTTCTCTAGTTGTGGAGTATGCGGGTCTGAGATCAAAAATGTACACATTCCGCTTAGAAACCAACCAGACCTCGAGACGGGCTAAAGGTTTGGCAGGCTCAGTCACCAAACACCTGCAGATGGTGGACTATGTCAATTGCTTACACGGTGCCCCTGTTAAGCACCACACACAGCATAGATTTCAGTCCGAGCTTCACCATATGAAGACAGTTGAAGTATCCAAGCTGGGTTTATCTAGACTGGACGATAAACGGTATATTTTCCCCGATGGAATAGAGACCCTACCATGGGGGCACAAGTCTGTACCTGATTGAGTGTATGAATAATTCACTGAAAATATTGTGTGAGTGGAGATGAATATACCGTTTATCCGTGTACCTTTGTTTGTAAAATTTTATGTGTAATTAATAAGAAAAAATGTGTAGAATATTAATTAATTTTACTAGTCAATAATTGTATATTACAATTATCAGTCAATATATTTACACGTTTTTACGAATTGTGTGATGTGTCAAAATGTCTGTACCATGATTGTGTGTATGAATAATTCCGTGTAAATATTGTATGAGTGTGGTGAAACATACCGTTTGTAAATATTTGTGATATACAATTGAGTCATTAATATTAGAAATAAATAAAAATGTTTAGAATAATAATTAAGTTTATTAATCAATAATTGTATATTACAATTTAAATAAATCTTTTACATGTATCCACGAATTGTGTGATTTATCAAAGCCTAACCACTTCACCAATGCCATGTTTTTCCTTTTCCTTATCACTCGTTCAACCAGAAATGTACTTGTATGTTTTGTTAATTGTAACTCTTGCTGGTAAAATCCCCCTGCAATATCGTTACTTTGATAGTCTTTGAGTAAATAAGTTACAGGATTTGTTAATTTCACTTGCCTAATGATAAATATTTCTGTCGACCAGTTTGGTAGATAACCTTTCTCAAACTGTTCCTTAAGTCTGCTGATTCTAACGTGGTCACCCACTTTGAACTTATTTGGGGTGGTGATCTTAATACGATTGTATACGGTTGAAAGTAACGAGTTGTCTTTAACATCACACGGTTTCATCTTGATGGTACTATGCCAGGTTGTATTATAATTTGAAATCAATTTTGGAAGTAATTCTATCCAACGATGTGAACCACGTCTACTAAATTCCCTCCACATTGCATTCTTGATAGTTCTGTTGAGCCGTTCAACTATTGATGCTTTGAGTGTGTATATGTTGAGTAATGATTAATATCGCTGTTTCTCAGTAGTGCCTTGAACTTTGAGTTGTAAAATTCCTTTCCATTGTCAGTCTGTAAATTTTTAGGAACACGACCGCAACTCAGTATTCTTTTCATTGCGGCTACAACAACACTACCGACTTGTTTTTGATTGGTACTGCCCACGCAAACTTTGAATATGTATCAATCACCATCAGTATGTACTTGTAACCACTGTTTTTGCGAGAATAGGGTATCATTTCCACAATGTCAGCTTGCCATAGATCATCGAGTCCTTTGATTAGTACACGTCTTCTCGGAAAATTTCTTCTGGCCGGTCTGTGGATTTCAGCAACTACTTGATTCATGTTACAGTAGAATACCTCGTTCACGAAGTTCCTCAATCACTGATATAATTTCATTGGAGTGGGCCGTGTGTCCTGCAGATGTCGACGCTGTAAGTAGACGCAATCTTTCGACAAGCTCATTTGGATCGTCCCAATACACATATTCCTTCATGGGGAGACCGGAAGACGGAACCTCTGAAGGACTATCAAGTTTAGAGATGATATTTTTATACTTTATGTTATTAGGAATTTTAAAAACATTACTAGTTGGGTTGTAATTAACTCTATGGGCACTCGTGTAGTTTAATATTTCTGAATACTTTTTAAAGTCCTTAGTGGTATACAATTTTGGGTTTTTTAAAAACAAAAGTTCCATTAGTCCTTGTGTTTTCTCGTATTCGTTACCATCGAGTACAATAATATCTTTATTAATCGTCAGAGGTGAATTTCCAATCATTAGCGAATCATTCTTCTCTCTGACACCGTACACTAAATCATAATCACGTTCACTTCGATTTAGTGACTTCAAGAAGTTTTTAATCAAGTTTGAAGAATGCTGCTCTTGCTGATGTCGCTGAGGTATGAAAACTTTTTCCATAGTATCGGTCACAGGTTTTAATGAACTTTTGAAAAATTGTTCTGAGTCAATCTTGCCAACCTTCAATTCAAGCAACTTGTGTCGAATTGCATTTCGCGCCTTTATGATACCACGTCTAGTTGTTTCCACACCCATGTTTGCATATACAATAATGTTCAAAGGTAACTACTGCACAATTTTATATCTGATTGTCACCTTAACTGTAAATGGTTCGTGGGGTTGACCATTTACGGTTGCTGGGAAAAAACTAAGCTTATCACCTCGTTTCACATTGAGTAGTGGGGCCCCATAGTCAATTTTAACCCAATTCAGTCTTACGTCAACTCTTTTCAGCTTGACTATTGAGAGGATTTCGCCATTGACTGGGATATCATAATAATTTAAGCCTGTATCTAATATATGCATAATCTTTAAACGTATCCGTTGCCACAATATTTACAACCATAGTCACTTCTCGTTCTCAATTCATTGATAAATTTTTCAATTTTGGCATGTAACAGAAGTTTATCAACATATTGTTTGGTTGCAACATCATCTGCCTCGATGGGATCAAGTACATGGTTAAGTATTCTGCCTTGACAATCCAAACTACCTTCTTTTGTAAGAAGTATATGTTGAGGTGAATACATTAATACTTTTTTACCCTGTATTATCGATGTTCTCCCAAACTTATCCATGTTGGTAATGATGTTGGTACCCAGTACAACCAGTTATTTATTCAGGAAAGAGTCAAACCATTGCGGTATCTACCATGATACATGTCACTGTCTTTGTCAATAACCATGAATCCATGTTTACTAGCGTTCCAGCAATAACCACAGACGTTTTTAAACTCATTGAACAACATATCTGTATTGACGTGGTCATTGTAAATGTGTTTGAGGTTCATGTCGTCTTGTTTGAAGAGCACAATTAGGTTCGCATTGTCTCTAATCAATTGTTTCGGTATCCTACTATATGTCTGGCTCAGGTAGAAAGAATCTACTAACCGGTGTCTTCCCATACAAAAGTAGTCACGTATGTTATTTTGCTTTTCACATGAAACATCGTCAAATACAAATACAGAATTTGGTAAAGCGTCAGTGGGTGGTGGTACACACTGATTATCGCTAAATGTAAAATACCGAATTCCTTTAATAGGTTTTAATATTTCTCCCAGTAATTGATACTTTGGTTGATAGAGAGACTTTGAAAACACATACACGTTTTCGAATCTAACCCCATTGGAATGTTGCAGCAGTGAAAGCACGATATTGGTTTTTCCACAGTTTGATGGTCCGCATACTATTGCCCTTATTGTCTCAGGAAATAGGGGTCCGTTCTTATTATACCGTTTACCGCTGTCAACAACATCTGCATTACTCACGGGTAATGTTGCACGTTGTTTCGTGAAACGCATATTGGTAATGTCATTTGGATGCACCGTGTATATATATATGTGTGTAAACATGTTAAGTCACTCAGTTAATAATAATGCCTCCAACGAGGAACAAGAAGAAGAAAGGACACGGTTTCCTAAACAAACTCGTCGACAAGATGCCATTTGAGGCACATATACCGACATACCAATTTTGTGGGCCGGGTACTAAACTCGAAAAACGTCTGAAACTGGGCCAAACAGGGATCAATCCACTCGATGCTGCATGTAGGGAACACGACATAGCGTATACGCAGGGTGTAGATAGACGCAATGCAGATAATATACTTGCGGAGAAGGCCTCAAACAGAATGAAGGCGAAGGATGCAAAGTTTGGTGAACGTGCTGCGGCGTTTCTAGTTAACAGGGCTATGCGTGCTAAACTAAAATTTGGTGGAAGTGTCAAAAAGAAAAAGAATAAGAAGGGTGGTGATATTAAAAAGAAAAAGAAAAAGGTGGTATCCTTCCTCTAATACCCATATTCGCTGGTTTGTCAGCAGCAGGTGCTCTCGCAGGAGGAGCCTCTGGCATTGTCAGGGCTGTCAAAGCAGCCAAAGAAGCAAAAAAGCAGTTGGCTGAACAGAAACGTCACAATGAAACCATGGAGGCAATTGCAATGAGGGGTAAAGGTCTACATTTGAAACCGTATCAAAAAAGTGGTTTGGGATTTAAAAAAAAAAGTTTGTGAGACCGCTGACAGATAACGATATATGTAGTTATGTAAAGTATTTACATATACCTCATTTTCGTGGAGTATTCATGCGTGATGCATTACCTAATAAAATTCGTGAACGTGAATGTGGAATCGTCAACTTGGATAGCAGTGAAGGTGCTGGATCACATTGGGTGGCATATATTAAATACAAGGAAGGAATAGTTAAGTATTTCGACAGTTTTGGTGACCTACCCCACCATTGGAACTGCAATGGTACTTTGCTGGGAACCGTATTCAGTATAATGTACAACAACACCAGAAATTTGGTACACCTGTATGTGGACATTTGTGTTTAAAGTTCTTGGATGAAAATACATAACTTCAGTCTTGTATGAACCTTTGTCGGGATAACTCATGTCTGTAACTCTCTGTTTGTCCGGCAATAGTTCAGTCCTGAGCTGTGATTACTTTCCACCAATAGATTTGAGTCAGGGTGTGTACACAATCGGGTTAGTAGACTTTCAAACATACAACTCGATTCCAAACATAGATAACTCTAACTGCAAATTTCACTACAGGAAAAATAGGGTGATTGATATACCCACAGGATCTTATGATATTGATGACTTGGCAAATTATTTGAGTAAACAGACTAATAACGAGGAGCTTAGAATTAGAGCAAACAACAATTCACTCAGAAGTGAGATACAAACATCGTTTGAAATCGATTTTACTAAACCAAATTCAATTGGGCCACTGCTCGGCTTTTCAAAACGTGTGTTAAAACCAAGTACTAAATTTTATACCTCGGACTACACAGTACAGATTTTCAAAGTTAATGCTTTACGAATAGAGTGTAGCATATGTACAGGTAACTACGTTAACGACAAGCTAGGACATACTTTACACGAGTTTTTCCCTACAGTACCACCAGGATACAAGATTGTTGAAGTTCCTGCTAATGTCATATATCTACCTATCACAGTGAAATCTCTCAATAATATTGTAATTAGAGTCGTCGACCAGGACGGTGAATTGGTGGATTTTAGAGGTGAAACAATTTCTCTGAGACTACATGTAAAGAAACTGGTATAATGGGCGCTCGTTATAATAATAAGAAGCGATCAATACAAACAATGGTCAGTCGTGAACCACCAGTGAAACGTTTAACAGCTGCTAACACACTCTTCTTACAGTCATTAGGTTATACCGTAAAAAATGGATGAAGCTCTGGATATTACTTCTAATGTTGAATTTGATGAGTCGGTTACACGCAAACAGTTTTTGTCTCATCAGCCATATGCAGCAACGACCTTTAATAACAATGATGAGATTCGGATACCTATTCAGAACCAAGATACTTTAACACTGCCTTGTGAAAGCTATCTCCACATAGAAGGAAGATTCGTGAAGGCAGATGGGGCAGGACCAACAAATTCAAGTCTCTCATCAAATGCATTTGCACATCTGTTTGAGGAAATTAGGTATGAAATTAATGGTGCTGAAATTGATAGAAATCGTAACGTCGGTATTACAAGCACAATGAAGACATATATTTCAAGTGACCCCCGACAAATTGGTGTGTTGCACAACGCAGGATGGGGTGTACACGATCTTGGGAATGGTTACTTCGATGTATGTATACTGATGAATTTATTTTTGGGTTTTTTCGAAGACTTCAAACGGATACTTACCAATGTAAAACAAGAACTGGTATTGATTCGTGCTAGGGATGATGCAAATTCATACATTAAAGCTGCTCAAAATCCTGAAAAGAGTAAGTTTGTCATCAATAAACTTGCATGGGTTATGCCACATTTACAAGTGAGTGAAAGAGAGAAATTAGTTCTGCTTAAGATCGTAGAGAGTGGAAGCCACTTTACATGCATTTTAGAAGTTGGGACCTGCTAGAATATCCATTGCTCCCTATAAGTAAGAAACAAATTTGGTCTTTAAAGACATCGACACAACTGGAGAAACCTAGGTTCGTGATTCTGGGGTTACAAACAGACAGAAAACGCAACGAGGAGACTAGTTCATCTGAGTTTGACCACTGTAATCTCACTAATGTTAGAGTGTTTCTAAATGATGTATCATTCCCATATGAGAACCTGAATGTGGATTTTAAGAAAAACATAACCTCAGTGCTGTATGACAGGTATGCAAGATTCCAACAGTCTTACTATGAAAGACATAACGCTACTCCGCTACTTAAACGTGATGAATTTGTCGCTTCTGCACCTCTGGTTGTAATTGACTGTTCACAACAAAATGAGACCGTTAAGACGGGACCCGTCGATATTCGCATTGAATTTGAAAGCAGTGAGAATTTCCCTGCCTACACGTCTGCATACTGTCTGATACTGCATGATCGTGTTGTGGAATACACACCCCTGACTAGTGTTGTGCGGAAGCTAACATAAATCAGTGTAGTAATGATCATTCTCATTCATTACCATGAAGACTGTATTCTTGGATGCGCAAGGATTCAAGACAAAGGATGGTGTATTTGTTTTCAAAGAGGTTGGTGTATGTGTCATGCAATCTGACAACATTATTGGCGTACATCGTATCTGCGTCTCGTCGCCAGCAGGTGGAGGTGATGATCCAAGTATTGGATGGTTGACACAGTACTATCATGGGATACCTTGGGACGCTAATGGTATCACATTCAGTAAGATGTGTTCTATTCTGCGCTCTATCACCAATCAAGAAGATGTAATAATATATGTGAAAGGATTGGAAAAGACACGTTGGTTCCAGAAAATTATCAGGAATAAAGTTTGTCACAATATTGAGAATTTGGGGTGTCCTTCTCTACGTAAAATGAAGTTGTGGGGGACAAACTGTAATGGACATATATTTTCAAATGCTATGTGTGCTCTTAAAAATGTAATTTTATTAGCCCAATGGTGGGTAGAATAAAAGAAAAAATTGATATATCTTTTTTTATTTATCAGTTCCTTTTACACGATACTTCAAATTAGAATTAACATCATCAATTAACAACAAATTTTTATATGCCATAATTTCTAGTTTCAGCTGTCCATAGTCCAGTGTAGAACTGGGGTTGTATGACACTTCGTTCACAAAAACATTATCCACATGCACATCTATTAGTTTTTCTATTGGGGCACGGGAATAATCGTGTAGCACTTTCAGAGTCAACATGTTAATAAAATCAACGTAATATTTCAAAACCTGATGACTCCACGACTTCTTGGTGTTGATGGTATTTGACACCGCAGGCTGAGCATCAATCAGATTCTTCCAAGTAGATTCACCGAGAAACACACCACTTGCAGGTACAGCATTATTGAAAACCCAAATAGTTTTCGTTCCGGACACCATTCGAGAACAGACATTGTGACCCCCGAGTGACACACTCGTTTGCAAATGTTCACTATTACTAAAAAATCCAGTAATTGTATCTATCTCCTGGACCAGTACTTCCCATTCTTCACGTGTAAGTGTAATTTTATTGTACCCAACTTTTTCAAGTACAACTACTGGTTCAAACTCCAGTTTTGATGACAACCCCACACTGAGCCGCTTGGTATCGCTGGCATTTAACTTGTACGATGATACAAAGAACAGTGCCATTGTAATAGCGGGAACTGAATTAAGTGTGTGTGGGCTCACTATTATATATACCTCCGAATATCTGTGTTGTAATGACTTGGATGTCTGGGAAATTACATCATGGAATTATCCTCCACTGTTTACGGAATTATTGACGCTGAAATTTGACTTGTGGGCCATTTTTTACTCGTGCTGATGAAATTTTGGTAAGTCCGATAGTTAATTAGACTTGCTCAATTCACTAATTCGATTTGTGTGTTTGTGTGAGGAAGTCCAGGGAGGCCTTTAGAATTATGGACGTACTTGTGACGTCATTATAGTTCGTCGAATTGTGATGCCACGGAACGAGGAGGTCCGGGAAGGCCTTAGAATTACGTCATGGGAATTTCACACCCGGAAGTTCACGTACTTGTGACGTCATTATAGTTCGTCGAATTGGATACTTTTGAAGACTTGTTTGTGACGTCATGGAAAATTCCAGTCACTTGGTGTACCCGGAACTTGATGACGTCATTATTGATAGCCGAATTGGCTATTTTCCCCGTCCGGCACCTGATGACGTCATTATTGGTAGCCGAATTGGTATTTTCCCCGGATACATGTTGATGACGTCATGTGAAGTAAACATCCGGGATCATTAAGGACTCATTAGCGGTGACCTCGTGCTTAAATGAACGTCTTCTTACTACTTCTGTCGGTGTGGATTTGTTGAAGTTTGTATAGCGTTTTTATGTAGACCTCGCCTTTAAAATTCAGTCACTGATCCTGACGGATGAGCGATAATGTTCGACCCTTACATTTGAAAGACGTATTCGATCTCGATATCTGTTTTTAATGGTTTCCAGACATCACTGCGGGCGAATGCTGGGATACTTCTTTCGAAACGGTATGGGCTAACTTCTTCTCTAATAACCACTCGCCGTTATGACATCGATCTTGACAAGCTATGTCTTAGTAAAAATAAGCACCGTTTAATCCTTAAAAATTACTGTTATTTTCTACTAAATATAATTTCAACAACAGCTCAGATAATTGTTTTTTAATTCATTCATATTACCAGGATTATTTTTTAACCTGAAATACTCGTGAACAAAGCACTCCTGAATGCTTATTTGTGAGCTGTATATTCACAGTGAGCTTTTTTGTTAAAAGAATGTGCCCGAAAACAGGCCAAGGAATCTCGAGAACAAAATTTCTGTTGTAATTTGCATTATACATAAGTTGCTAAGTTGAACTGTATTTTATTCTGTTGAATATGTGTTCCATTTTTAATTTTTTTGTGAAAGTATTCTTTAGTTTTACCATATTCTTATGTTTGCATTTTTTAAATTTATTTACGGGTCAGTCATTTTTTTTATGTTGTATCTAATTTGTAAGTAGAGGCGTAATTTTTTTCGATAATGTTTAGTTGACAAGTTTATTTATGCGACATTACAGTTGTTTCTTTCGTGATCTAAACCAGCTGACATGCTAAGAATATCTACCTACGTTGACTGGGGAAAGGGGGAGGGAGCAGGACTTTAGTATGCTGCCTCAGGTAGTTTCAGCTGTTTGGAAGTTTGTTTTATTCAGGTGCAATCACATTGTTTGATATTGTGAGTACGACTACTGATTGTTAATATTTTCTAGTTGCAGACAGTTTTAATTGTGACGAATTTCTTAAACAATCAGCTTTGATAAAATTTATATTTGCGGAGAACAGCACAAATTTAAATAGTGAGCAATTTTTGTATCGATAACTTGTGATATAGTCGTTGTTATTTGGACGTAATCATTTATTTATTTATTTTTTACAGAAAAAAACACCTCTAAGTAACTTAAGTTGCATGGGATAATACGTCGGAAAGTTTTTAATTGATGTTGGTCACTTTTCCTGGCTGTGCGGGCGGAGTATTTCGACGGCTCCCAGGGTCCCATTGACAGGCGGGTGGGGGCGATCGTAAGCCACCTATTATGGGAGCTATTCCTGACGCAGGGGCGTGCCGATTGATCGATCTTTTTTTCCGTGTTCCGGTCTTCGTTGCTTCTTGCCTTTTCATTGCCGCCTTTCTCTCCGCGTGGCGCAATACTTCAATTCCAGTCTACAGTAGTCGTCTTTTCTACTCCCTTCGTGATTCTTATGTTTTGTTTATACAGTGTAAACTTGTGCCTCTAATTCAGATTTAAAATAATATTGTTCTTTTAACTCACTTCTTAACTGTTATCTACGTGTAGAATCTCTTTCTGAATTTTTTTCCAAAAAGGATACTTACAGTCAGAAAATAATGTAACAAAGTGTACTTATATCTTTAAACACTTGGCAGTGAACAATAGAACAGTTTATCTATTGAATGTTCTGCTTCCTTTTATCTTTTTTTTTTCAATTTATGTAACAAATTAAAGGCGGTGTTTCTGGTCAACTTTATTCTTCAATTCATAATGGGATTTGTATTAGTAAAGTTTTTCACTTTTTTATTCATCATCGCACTGGTATTTTTATATTTATAGATAGTTAACTCTAACCGGAAGTAGTTTATATATTTAAAAAAATAATAATTTTGGGCTCTATTAATGAGTTACAGATAATTTAATCACATCACATGTTTTCCAAATTTCATTCGGGAGGACAGCGGTTCGAATCCCCGTCCGGGCATCTAGATTTGGGTTTTCCATGGTTTTCCCAAATCACTCCAGGC
>JARYHS010009186.1:34969698-35031031 GCA_031002005.1 Vandiemenella viatica | reverse complement strand
TCGGTCTTATAAACAAGTGCAGCACATAACACAAAATCAAGTCCCACACACACAAACAATAATGCTAACACAAGGAATAAAGAAAGTGGCAAAACTTCCTCTGAGCATCACATGTTAAATAAGCATCCTGTGGAAATATCTAAGTTAGCTAAAATATATTTTCAGTATTGATTTGTAAAAATGTACATGGAAACTCATATATGCTGCAGTGTAGTAACTGATGAACAATTACCTGTTACTGTAAGTGTAACTTGGACACTTTCTTCACCAGCAGAATTATTCACCCAACACACATATTTCCCTCTGTCATCCAGACGAATTTTGCTGATCTTTAGCAAACCAGCAGCAAGGATGCTCACTCTGTCTCCAACATTCATTGCCTGTAATTGGTCATTTTCCTCCCGAAACCACCTATGTGCAAGAAGAAATGTTTCTTAACTTGAAAGTAATCAAATAGTGACACAAATTTATTATTTTAGAAAAAAATAAAATAAACATGGCCAGAAATATTTTATATAAAATTATTGTCAATAATATAATTTACATTGGGTTCAATTATGAGTTATGGCATTACTTTAAGGAATCCCAAAATCTATTTTATGAAGTCTTTACACTCTTCTGTAAAAAATCGTAGCTTAAGCTTGAAAGCATGAACTGTTGAATGTTTTGGATCCCTTTTCTCAATTTAAGCAAATCAGTTTCATATGTAATGATAGTGAAATTGATTTTTTTACTAATTTTCTTTTCCAAATGAATTTAACTTAGTTACTGTTGATAATAATTCATTGGACAATCTCCATGGTGTTTTACCTTTTCATTATTTTAAAGTCATAGACAGCTTTTTATGTGTTAAAATTGCTGAAGCATGAAAAATAAATAAAGAAAAAACCATGTTGATTGCTGATGTGATTAATAGAACACATAAATTAGATGCAAAATTAACAGAAGGTGTTGGTTATGCATGAGATAAAAATAAAAAAGATACTATTAAAACAAAATTAATACCAAATATATTGTAGTGATGTAATATTAATTATAAATAAAACTGAACAAAATGATTTTTGATAAAGTTAACACCATAAAATTATATCAGCGGGATAAAAAACGTCTATCAGGATAAGACCCCGCATTACGTCTAATAAACTTCTGTAATCTAAGAAATTCAAGACTTGCTTTGAACTGTTTGAGTAATACAAACTTGATATTTCTTTCCATTTAATATATTTTGTATACTAATGTAGGTATACTATGTTCACTCTGAACATGTTTCTCTGGTCCCACTCCTCACCTCACTACCCCCTCCCATTCCTGCTTCTCTGAGCTGACCACTGTGTCCATGTCGGTGGGCGGCAAATTTCCCCTTCACATGTAGATGTAAGGGCAGCAGAGTGGGAATAGAGCAGACTGACCTTGAGCTGTCTCTGTTAACTGAACAGGCTGTAGTACCATTGAACCATGTAATGTCTGACAGTTTATACATTTGTCAACCTGTGTTCTCTATGCGAGTGTGAAATGACACCTTTAAAAATGCAGCTTTAAGCACACTGCTAATAAATGAGTTGCTAGGGATCAAATGGCCCTTCAATCAATTCCTTATGATACCACAATTTTAGTGGGTCCTTTACATGATTTTAAAAATTTACTAAGCTTTCTCTGAATGTGAAAGTATTTCCACTACAAAGATATTGGATGAAATTGTAGGAACCCTGACTGTATCATCATGCTCATCATTCACAGTTCTCAATCACTGGCCAAGGCAGACAATGAACACAAGCCTTTCCATTTTCTTCTCTTTACTTAACCTCCTCTCTGTCATCAACTACGCTAAGTCATCCCGTGCACTCCTCCACTCCTATGAGTCATTTATAAACTGGTCTGTTACTGAGTCATGTGCCTTATTGCTATATTCCATATACCTTCCTTAGTATTCTATCCATTGACATGAAACTTCCAGTCCCTATAGAAGTACCCAATTTATTGTTTCCCCCACTCTCTTCATTCCCTGTTTTATTACTTCTATCACCCTTCTGAAGCATTTCATTTCCTAATACCTTGTTCACACCTTTTTTCCTTGAAGGTCAAGATTTCAAAAAAAAAAAAAAAAAATGTATATATATACATATGTTAAAACAGGAACATAATATGCCCTGTAGATTATTTCCTTATTCTATGCAATGTTAGGCCCAGAAATTTAGGAGTGGACAGATCATTTGCTTCCAAGACAAAAACTATAACAAAATATAAGGGTTCCATACCCTAATGTCATCAACAGATATTCATACATGATAGGTCAGATGGAAGTTGCTCAGCGAATATTAAGGTTTGATGTGTTTTCTAATGAAATATCAGACTCCACTCCACGCTCTCCAAAGTTGCCACTCCCACTGCTCCCAAATTTGCTACATATAAGTTAGAATGCAGCCTACTTTGAATAAAAGGCACTTTACATAAAATAGTATTAATTTAGGACAAAGTAAATCTTTTTCTTGTTTTGTTGATTCTTGGCTGTCTGGGTGGCGCCATGTTATGTTTCTTGTAGCCAATGTTTCGACCCTCATTCTGGGGTCTTCTTCCCCAGAATGAGGGTCGAAACGTCGGCTACAAGAAACATGACGCAGCGCTACCCGGACAGCCAAGAATCAATTGACTCTGGCATCGGAAGCCTACGTTTATATTTTTCTTGTTTTGCTTGCAACTTGAAATCTATATTGGAAGCAAGAGATTTTTAGCATATTTTGTCAAAAATGGAGTAGGAAGTAATACTATGATGTGATATTTATATGGAATAGAAGGATAATATATAGCTACCATTCACCATAGTTGAAAGGAGGAGGGCATTTGCAACAAAACCCAATATTTTGGACTATGCCTTTATTCGTGAAAATAGAAACATGTGAGTAACCTCATGTAGGAACCTGTGATCAGTATAGCCACTAGAATGGTAGTTTTGACAATAATGATCGAAGTGGAGGTGGTGGTTGAACAAGAAAACAATATCAATGGAAATGTTAATCACAGGAAAGAAAATAATAAAATTTAAATAAAAAAGGGGACTTATATAAGGGTTAATTATTTATTTATTATGGCACAAGAATACAAAAGCAGTAATTACATTGCATCACAATAGATAGAACCAAACATGGATGTTACTACAGACTGATGTCCAATGATTGCAGCCACTCAATTGCTTCTGTGGTTTGGTTTGTGAATCTGACACACGGTGGTCTAGATTTTGAAGTAAACTGTTTGTCAGTGGTTTGTGGCAAGAATTCTGGCAATGGAGGTAGGTGAGCTCGTAAATGAGACGGGACATGCTACAGGTAGCACGGCCTACGATGAGGTACATTTCACTACTAGTAGGGTAACAATAGGTTGTGGTGGGTGGATGCATACTGCAGATTCTGTAGTGAGGCCTGTTACAGGGAAAGGTGCCATAGGGTGGTATAGAAGCATTAGAGGGTTGATATTTGTGCACAAGTCTATTTTTTAAGTTAGTAGCTTGCTGAAGCTAGTGTGAGGTACTGTGGGAAGGATAGTGGGGAGAATATGATGCATTTCAGGGAATGATTTGAGAATGTGTTAGCCATAATAAAGAATCTAGTGTAGAGATTCTCGGTCAGGAGAAAACAGGATTATGGTTGGCTCTGGATTGTGTGTTTCAGTGTGGCAGGCAGTTTATGGCTCAGGATATCTGTATTTAAGAGGATAATTACAGGATATTAGGCCTCTTGTCTGGTTGTTGGAATAAAGGTTTTTTGGTTCAAGCAGATGTGCCCACCCATGATGTCTGGGCTGAAAGGCAGGGAGCGTTTTGAGTGATATGGGAGGCATCTATAAATATCTATATATTGTTGTTGGCTTGTGGGTTCATTGTGTATAAGTGGCCATTATTCACAGAGATGTTTACATAAATGAAGGTGATTTGATTGTTGCAGTAGGATCATGCGAAGTTTAAAGAGTAGACATTGTTCAGATAGTTTAGGAAGTGAATGAAGAGGCTTTCACCATGGGTCTAATGTCATCTATACCCAGTGTTACAGAAAAATGTATACACACTTCAGGAGAAGAAAAAACATATGGAAACGTTTTCATACAAAATGTTTATTAGCCTGAAAGTAAGATTATAAGTCTGTTTGAAGTTTCCAATACACTTTCTGGGGTAAATGTTTATGTTAAGTGTTCAAAGTGATGACCTTCTGCATCAATGCATTTCTGAACACGGGTTGCGACTGATTCGGTAACTACCGCTAAAGTTTCCAGTGGGATATCTGCGCACACTGTTCTAATCTCATCCCAAAGTTCGTTCAGTTTATCTGGTTTTCTTCTGTACACCTGGTCTTTCACTGATCCCCATAAGTAAAAGTCCAACGGTGTTAGATCTGGAGAACGCGCAGGAAACTCGATTGGACCCCTGCGTCCTATCCAATTCTCTGGAAAATGTAGATCAAGGTATGCTCTTACATCCCTATGGTAGTGCGCAGGGGCGCCATCTTGTTGATAATAAATCCTCTCATTACCGTACAGTTCATGAATGGCAGGTAAAATTGAATCGTTAAGCATTCTCAGATAAAGTTCACCGGTTAAAGTACCTTCATAACGGAAAGGACCAATGAGTCCCCTACGAGTCAATCCGCACCACACATTTACACCAGGCAAATTCACAGCCATTTCCACTGTGATGTGGGGATTATTGTCAGCCCAGTACACACAATTGTGTCTGTTGACAGTCTGTTGAACTGTGCTTCATCTGACAAAACCACATTCTCCACAAATCCCGGAACATTGTTAACCATGTCCCGAAACCATTCACAAAATTGTAACCTACGATCTGAGTCGTTGTCATTTAACTGTTGCACCAGTCTGGGAATGTACACTTCAGAATGTGTAGCACGCTGACATGACTTACACCACTCTCACGCGCACATTGCCTAGTAGATTTTTGTGGCGACTGCTGAAAGCGTTCCAGCACCGTAGCCGAGGACTCGTCACTCGTAGCTGTACGAGGTTGCCCTGATCGGCCTTTGTGTACATCACACACTGTTTCATGCAGCTCGAATTTGTCACGTATACGGGTAATTGTTAACTGTGTAGGTGGATCTGTACCAAACTCACGTCTCCACTGTCTCTGGACAGCAGCCACATTCTCAAATTTCCAGTACCACTTCAACAATTGCTTACGCTCTTCAAAGTTCAACCGTACTTCCGCCATGTTGATATCAGTTAAGCACCGCTGCCCGCGTCATGGCCCTAGCTTGCTGCCACCTATTGAGCAAACATCACACTACGTTTGTACCAAATTTCATCCTCTCAAGCGTGAAAACGAACTCTCTATGACCTTTAAAAGTGTGTATACATTTTTTTGTAACACTCGGTACATATGAACCACATGGTAGGTTTTAAGATAATCCATTGAAGAAACTATTCTTCTAATCTACCCAGGAAAAGGTTGGTATAGGAGGATACCATGTGAGTGCCCATAGCAGTGCCTTGTAACATATGGTAGATGTGGGATTGGAAGGTAAATAAATTTTTGGTTAGGATCAAATAGGCCAGTGAAATAAGGAAGACAGTGTTAGCAAGAGTGTGAGGAGTCTCATTTCAAGGCATCAGTCAAGGGCACTAAAGTCTTGGCAATGGGGGATGTTGGTGTAGATAAACATGAGGTCAATAGTTGCCAGGAAGGATTATGTATGTAGGTGTGTGGGAACTGTTGACAGATGCTCTAAGAAGTGGGGGAATGTCTCTGACAAATGACGGGAGGACCTAGATGAAAGGCTGTAGGTGATAGTCCACGAAAAAAGATATATGTTCTGCGATACACCCATAGGTAGCAACTATAGGGCATCCTAGATTGCCCATCTTATGTGTTTTGCGCAGATGGTAAAGGATGAAGGTCAGAGAGCTCTTAGGAGTCAGAAGGAAAGTGAAATGGTGTGAGAGATCTTGTAAAGGACCTCGGATGTTGAGGAAATAATTGTGTGAATTTTATGGAATGAATATTGTTCAAAGAGTTTAGGAAGTCAAGGAGGAGGTTTAAACATTGGTTCCAGATCATAAAAATGTAATCTATACATATGAACCATATAGTGTGTTGTAAGATAAGCTTCTTAAGAAAATTTCTTTTAATCTGCCCAAGGATATGTTACTATAGGAGGGTGACATTTGAGTGCCCATAGCAGTGCCTTGTACCTGATGGTATGGATTACCAGGCAGATCAATTTAATGTGGACAGTGTTATGAGGTTAGTATGTAGAGGTGTCAAACAGCAGACTAAGGGCTTCACCATATAATAATTCTGATCCATGACCATGGTGGTTGAGCCCTTTTCAGCTGGGAAGATTATGATGTTCCAATTTTTTTAAAAAAATCTCTGCAATTTAGTATAATTCAGGTCATTAAAGTTGGGGCTGAATTTAGGAAGGATGGCAACGAGAAGGTTGGGTTGAGGAACTCTTGGAACAGGAGAAGGGAAAAGTTTTGGAGGAGGGGAGTTGGAATTAACTTGGATATAGATAGGAATTTGGATGTTGGGTTCCATGTTATCACAATGGTACTCACTCCTGACTTTAGTATTAAAATACCACCATCAGAGAGTATGGCAGAATGAAAGAGAGTCCCTGAAAAGTAACATGGTCAAATTTAGGAATGGGGGAGAAAGTGGAGAGAACAGCAAGCTGAGGTTCAGTGAGGAGGTGGAAGAAAGATTCACAACTTGGATTTTGGATTTCTCCAGGGGTGGGGAGAATCCAAGGGTAGGTGTGATGGGAGTGTGTGGCAGAAATGCTGGGTGGGGAAAGTAGAGGACATGAGAAAGACATGATGTTAAAACAAGTGGTTGAGATATAATATGTTATTTGTTGTACGGGATGGGATGGTTTTGTCCCAAACTTAGTAGCTCTTGCAGAGGGAGGAAAGTTTGCAGAGACATTTTTGTGCTATTTGCTTAGTAGATAATTGCAGTGATTAAGTATGTTATATAGATGATGAACACAGCCAGGAAATGGGAGAATAAGGATTTTGTGGAAGGAAATGAGGTGGGATGATTGTTGGTGGATCTTTGGGATGTGCTGCAGGAGGATTAGGTGGGAGAGTGCTATGGACTGTTGGAAGCTGAATAAGTGGAGTGTAGCATGAAGCTGCAGGTAACATTGAGACACAAGAAGTTTTACAGTAGGTTCACTTGGTGGATTATTCGGTGAAAGGCAGGACTGGAGGAACAGGATGTGAGAACTAAGTTTATCAAGATGGAAAGCATGAAAATGGTAGTGGGATAGGTATCTCTGAAATATAGACATTGCAGAAAACAGCACATAAACAAATAAGGATTGAATAATTAAAAATAATGTAGAAGATGACAGATAAAAAACTTTTGATTAATTTATTTCTCTCCATTAACATTTAAACTGATTTTGTTTTTCCTTCCCCACTCACTCCATTCTGATCATAACGGTCAAACCCACCATTCAAATGGCTGTATTGAGCATGCATTAGCTCAGTCACATGTTTCTATTTGCATAAACGAGGGCATATCCCCAAAATATTGTGTTTTCTGTTGCTGCCCTCATCCCTTCAACTATGGTAAGTGTTGGATATATTCCATCATTCTTTTCAATATTAGCATATTTTATCATTTAAATACAGGGTATGGTTTAAACTGAGGATTAAGCTCAACTGCCTTTATAACAGTATTTTGTTAGGTTAAAATGGAAACAAAAAAGATCTAAAAGTGACAACTTAATCCAGGAGCCATATTGAGACAAAATGAGCTAATAGAAAGGATACGCAACCTACAAAAAATATCTGCTATGCTGTGGAAATATTAGTGGAATCGAGTTTACATGATTATCAAAAGGTTTTAAATATCCACCTCCAACATTTGTTTATCTTATACAAATATAAAGAAAACCAATAAATATCTATTATTGTAGACTGTTGTTTTGAGGTTTAGATGCTGAAGCTAATAGGTCCAATGTCTCTTATTTTTTCCCAATACTTAGATTTTACGATCAACATTATTTAATTTAAATTTTGATTCATCAGTCTTTATGACATACTTCTTTTGGCAAATAACCAAGTGTTTATGGTCCTTCACACAATAGAATGGACCTAAGTGAGGTTTTTGCAAGGTTGGTCTAAGTAGTTCTTGGCTTTGATGATGTATTATTCTACACATTTATTTTAATTTAATAATAAATAATCTGAGAATATTTCCTCACAAGTGAAAATCATCAAACTTTCATGGTTTGACAATAGCATCCTTGTAGTATGGTGATTCGTGAAGGTAGTCATCAGAAATGATCATCTTTTCTAAAACCTGATGAATAATGTACTGAAACCAATATCATTATCAGCTGTTTAGTTGTGTCCTCCTATTAACATTCCTGATGATTAATTCAAGCCTCACAAATAGAACTGGTGGGCCATTCGCTGTTTGAATCCCTCCCCCTGATTCATTCATCGTGCACTTCCATATTGAACAACAAATGTCAGAATATTTCTAACTGGCTATGTTATTAATGTAAAGTGATTACAGTTACACTAACCTGTAAGTAGGAACTGGGTAACCTTGTGCAACACAAGGCAGAATGATGTCATCCCCAACTTTTACTTGTTTATTGACATGTTTCTCTACATTTATTCTTGGTTGTACACTCCCTTTGGGCTCTGAAGCAAATAAAAATGTGGAAAGTAAGAAATCAAAAAAATTTCAATAAAAGTTTTTGACATGTTCTCTTATCTACTAAATTTCAAATGCATAACCTAATTCATGTTTCAGTATTTTAGCCAAAAATCAAACCAGAAAAATGAAAACTACTGGTAAGGAGCTACAACTAAGTATTCTTAAAATACAGCACACTTATTACGGTTCAACCAATGTTACAAATAGGATGATTTCCAAAAGAATAATCTGTTTAGTATCAAAAGCAGACATCATTTTGATAGTAGTCACAGTGAAAATGTTTTTACACAGTGAAAATGCTTTTACAAAGTGAAAACAAGGAAACATAGGGAAAGAAAATGAAGGCAGAAGAGCCACAAACTACATGAACACACTTTGTAATATTTCATTATAAAGCTTAAACATAACTAGGACATAAGGCAGCGGAATCGGATGGGTACACTGAGACTTACCACCAGGGCCACATTTAAGCATAGGTACCACAATGGAGGGCCCGCACCACAAAGAGGGGCCCGAACCACAGCCCTTGAACCCCACCTGGGCCAGTAGTAGTGCTTAAAAAAAAAGGTCGTCCATAAATTGTTAGGGCCCATGATGACTGGTCAGAGGGCCCAACTGCCTGACAGGGGAGCCCCCGCACCAAATAAATAGTCTAGGTGCCCACAAAGCATAAATGCGGCCCTGCATACTACATGACTAATCCAAGGATGAACTGAGAAGGTGGTAGGGAGAAGTTGACTATCAATAATTACTGGTATGAATAATGCCTGGACAAAGTAAAATGAAATGAATGAATACAAATTAAACTAATTTTTAAATCAAGAAATTAAAAGTATTTTAATACCAAAGGATATAAAAAATAATTCATCACTCTTCACAGATGAAGGCAGGAGGGTAAGATGAACACATAAAAAAAACTTCACAATATTTTGGTTAGTAACCTTAGTCATTTAGGGGGTGAGACACATGGCAGGGGAAACATGTGACCACATCCCAATATGCCACATTCATTCATATGGCTAATGTTACTAACCAAAATATTATGAAGTTTGTTTGTGTTTTTTACATGCCAAACAAAAACATATACAACATTATCGTTTAAAACCTTATGTCATGAGCCATTTGGTTCGTGAAGTGTGCACATGCCGAAGTTTACTCCCAAAAAAAAAAAAAAACTATTTTGGATCTTGTAAAATAAAAATTGATAAAATATAAAAAACATAATTCTATATTTATAATAACTTAAATGGGTGGAGTCTTAATGGAGGTTAAGGGCAGTTGGATGCATGGTGTTAAGGATATGCTTGTTGCCATCTGTGGAATACCAAAGTGGTAGAAGGAAGGGGATGGGAGAAACTGACACTTCTCACTTTAAGACAGATGCTGATATTGTTAGAGTTGTGTGATCTGGCATGGACTGTGAATAGATGGTCTATGTTGTTACTGAAAACTGTTTGGCTGTGAATGTTCATTTTGATGGACAGCTGCTTAGAGGTGAGGCCTATTTAAGAAGCTGTACAGTGAAGGCAGTTAGGTTGATAGATGAGGTATTTAATTTAATTTAATTGCAATGGAGCACAGGCTCCGGTGGCAATTTCCCTACACACCCATCTTCCCCCTATCCTGCACCCACCTACATTTGCCCTCTACAAATTTTATCTTCAAATTCTTTCAAAGTTTTCGGTAAATTATTCATCATTTCTCTTGGTAACTCATTCCAATCCCTGACACCCTTACCTAAAAAAGAGAATCTTCCTACACCCTTGTGCCTGAAATCGAGTGCCAGATTGTGGTCATGGTCATCTTTTCCCTTCCATGCACTACTTTTCATACCTATTGCAATATCTTTCCATGCCTCATCACCAGTATATGTCCTGTACACTCCCATGACCCTCCTCATTCTCCTCCTGTCTTGCAATGAATCCCATTCCAGCTCCTTTATCATATCCGTCACTGATTGCATTCTGCGATAATTTACAGAAACAAATCTAGCAGCCCTTTTTTGCACCCTCTCCAAATGAGGGTCCCATACTACACTACCATATTCGAGCAATGGTCTGACCAAAGTTTTGTAGCCCAATTCCTCGACTTCTCTCGTACATCCCCTCATCACTCTCTCCAACAAGTGCAGAACTTTGAAACCTTTTCCTACCACCTGTCCTATGTGTCCTGCCCAGTTAAGGTTGTTATCAAAAGTAATTCCAAGATATTTACATTTCAAGTCTTCAGCAAGCAATTCTTTCCCCACCTTATATTCATAATTAACCTTTTTGGTGTATCTAATAAGCTGACTCTTCTTTGCATTTATCTTCATTCCATGTTTACCAACCCAATTAGATATCCTGTCCAGATCACCCTGCAACTGTTTACAATCCTCTATCGTTTTGATTCTTTTATACAGCATTATGTCATCTGCAAACAATCTAATTTCAGATAGTAAACAATCAACACAATTATTCATTATAATAATGAATAGCAATGGTCCCAATACACTACCCTGTGGCACACCCATTTTTACTTCAACTTCTTTTGATACTACATTTCCTACCCTAACTTTCTGTTTTCTACCTTTTAAAAGTTCTTCTACCCAGCAAATGACTTTCTTATCCACTCCAATGGTTTTTACCTTATTTACTACCATTTTATGGCTTACTCTGTCAAACGCCTTAGACAGATCTAGTGCTACACTATCAATTTGGCCTCCCTTGTCCATTTCATCTGAAATATCTTGCATATATCCCACCAACTGAGATTCGCATGAAAATCCTTGCCTGAAACCATGTTGCCTGCTTGAAAACCAATTGCGTTCCTCACATATATTTCTGATGTGGTTGCATATCAATCTTTCCATTAATTTACCTACCACTGATGTCAAACTGATTGGCCTGTAATTCTCAACTCTATTTCTCACCCCTCCCTTATGTACCAGTACCACTATTGCACTTTTCCAGTCCTGTGGTAAGCAGCAAGTGTCTAGACTCAATTTGAATGATATTTCAAGACTATCCTCATACCCGCGACTTCGTACGCGTGAATTAAGAATTTTTTTGCCAGAATTAAATATAAAAAGTTGTTGGTAACGAAGGACTGGTCCCAAACAATATCGAGTTGGCATAATATGACAGGAAAGCTATCACTATATCATTCTACCGTCGAACCTGCCTCTTGAAGAGAATCAATTTCCAACATATTTCTGTCACCATTCGATAAGATTTCAAAATTTCGTGATTACAACTGTTAATCATACTGGAAAAAATATCCTGTGCCCTTCATACAGCTTTCCTTATAAAATTCCATCACAACGATATAGCCATATAGTCGTCAAAACGTAACAAGAAGACAGAGACTTACTTCCGTATTTATATTAGTATTACTGTGGTTCACACTCACACACTGACTGCGAACAACACCTGAGGGATCATTATAACGTAAAAAAAGTGTACACTTACAAAATTGCAAGACTACCAACGATTAGCCTCGCATTGCACCCCTAACTTTATAATATCTACAGTTTAACATTCAATCCAAATAACCTACGGCCCAGGCCTGACTCTTATGATGAAAAACAATTTTTAAAAATCTTAGCCTTCACGGAGATTTGAACCGGAGACCACGATGTTCGTAAGCAAGCTCTTTAGCCACTGAGCTGCCAGTTCACTACACGGAAAAACGGTCTGGAGACGTCCACATCCAACGTATCTGTCTATCGCTGTATTTCGAAGTTATGAGACAACATGTGTTATTTATACAGATAATTTTTCAACCAAATGTGGACAGTATTTTTCTCCTTGTTTCAAAGGATAAGTGTGCAAAGTTTCATCGAGATCGGATGAAAACTGTGGATTTGTATGAAGAAAAAACAAACCAACAAACAAACAAACAAACATACATTCATCTTTATATATAAAGATAAGGTACAATGTCACATCCAGCTATCTTTAAGATATCTGTAGTAATATTATCTTCACCAGCCCCTTTTTTTTTCAGCTTTCTTATTTCCTTCAAGATTTCCTCAGGATGGATATCAAATTTTTTACTATCGTCATTTCAAAATTGTGTTGTTAAGCTCGTTCTCCGAATTAGACCCTCCTGTTTCTGATTAATTGTCCCTAATGCTTTCACTGAACCAGTTAATTAAAATCTATGCCTTTTTCAAATCGTCAGTAACTTCTTCTCCATCCTTATCTATAAGTGTCTCTACACCCTCCCTTCCCCTCAGTTTCCTGAAAGTTGCATGTACAGTAATAGGAAAATATTCCCCTAAGGTAGCATTGGAATGAGCAATGGTGGCTGGATGCATGATGCAAGTTTTATAGCAAGGTCTGTTGCATGGAAAAGATTCATGTGCTAGTCTAAGAAAATAGTTGTGAACCAAGAAATTCTTCAATTTGTTGGTCTGATGAAGTAAGGATGTGGGGCAAGTGGGTAGTATTTTTGGAAGTAATACATGCAGTTCAGGGAAGAAACATAGAAAGTACTGCCCATAGTGAAGGATCTGATTAACAGTCTCATAGCCAGGGAGAACTTGAGGAGCAATATGGGGCTTCAGTAAGAGAACCATAATATAATAGTGATACTTAAACAGAACAGAAATAGGAAACGCAATAATAGTACAGATGCCTGAACATTTTTTACCTACCAGAGCACTTGAAGACAGTGATTAAAATGAAGAACACAACTGTCCAAGTTCCTGTTTACAAGGAAGAATGGACACAACAATCAGTTTACTCCCAAGACCAGCTGATGCTTATACCAGTCCCCTAATCACCTTAATAATAGAAGAATAGAGGGAATTTAAAGATGCATTCATAAACAGTATCACAATTCAAGGAGAAACCTTAAATGATTAAGTTGGAAAGTTTATACTCCCACTTCAGAAAACAGAGGGGGAGAGGACATCCACACCATAAGAGATAAGGATGGGAAGAATTTACCAAGTATACACAGGATGAGTTAGCAACAGGCTGCCAGTTCATATGGCTTTTTAATTCTACCATAAGACAAGTAAAAGTAGATGAAGAATCACTAAGGAGTATTAAGTGGGGATAGTGGGAGATGTGGGGAAAAGTATTTCTAGGAATGCAGGTTACAAAACAGAAAGTAAGGAAGGTGGTGAAGGAGGCACATGATCAGCATACTTGAACCCAGGCGTTATGGGTAAACTCAAAGATGAAGATGCTACTTGTGAAAGAAATTAGTTCTGTCTTAAGAGTTGTGCTTGTGGACACAATTTGGGGATGGGGGTTCATGGCCTACACCTGAATAGAAGGAGAAAAGTGATACTTTCTGAGTTTTTAACTAAATTTGAGCCCAGTTTCAGTAATGATGATGGTAAGAATATGTAATTTTTTTTTTTTAAGGTTAGTGGCTGTTAGTGAGTGGTAAAAATAAGAGGCCAAAGGGATAAGAGATACAGAGTCTCAGCTTGAGAAATCATAAATATCAGAAAAATATCTGAAGCTGATGAAAAAATTAGGAGTGTCATTAAAAGAGAATGAAGAGCAATGATGACAATATGCCAGATTTGGTTAAAAGATTGCTACTAGTGGATGGTAGGAGTATAACAAACAAAGTAGTAGAGTTTGGTAACTTAATAAAAACAAACAATCAAAAAATAGACATGGGAATACAGTCTTGGTTATAGGAAAGAGTATAAGAGAAAGAGGTTTTCCCTGAGTGCACTGCAAAGATGATGGAGTAGGACCTGGAGGAAAGTATTCATACTAATTAACAGAGACTATTACTGTTAGCTGGCATTCACAGACCATACTCATGAGTTACTGGTGTCAGATTTCTGGGGACATGTAAGAGAAAATTAGAATCTTGGTTGCTTACCATAATTGAAAAATGATTGATCAAGATGAAGTAATAGTAGAGAAACTGAATTCACATTCAGAATTCAGAAGTGGGCATAGAAAGGTCAATATTGCTGAGGATTTAATTTATCATTTGTGGAATGGGCAGGAAATGTATTTATAAATCCTTTGCAAATGTCTTATTAAGAGAATGAGAGTTTACACTAGAGGTAGAGAAGTGAATAAAGAAACAGAGCATTTGGGTATTTTCTTAATAAAACCTGATGATAACTTTTTCAAGTTAACAGAGAGGTGGCCGGTCTTGTGCAAGACTTGCATTTGACACAGACATTAATGCACCACTTCTGACGGTCTATTGCATTCTGCAATAGACCATCAGAGGTGGTGAGGGGAGCAACAATCTCCGACGGTCGAACGCAAGTCTTGCTCTCTGTTAACTTGAAAAAGGCATTTTCACCCCAAATGTCTTTTCTTTGTTTGTGTGTTGCTGCCCTCCTCCCTTCAACTTTGGTGAGTGTTGGGTGTATTTTCCTTTTATTTTCCACGTAAATATTGCTTCACGACATTTCTTTCCTTTCATTGTTACCTGATGATAACTGTGTTAGATCTCAAGTTACTGAAGTAATTAGTGATAATGAAACTATTGTGATTGGTATTAAATGGGTCTGTAAACTAGTGGTCAGAATGGAAAAAGTATATAGGTTCAATTATAGATTTTTCAGAAAAAGGTTCAGTATGTGGAAGCAGAGTATCAGTACAGTGGAGAGTAGGTGGGAAGAGTTCAAGGAGGTAAAAAGAATGGGGCAAATGATGTTTAATATTTAAGAGATCCAAAATATACTTGTCGAATTAAAAATTATTTTAATTTATTTTATTATATTTGACTTGCCATTACAGAAATTGTTGGTCAATTTCGTCTCACCTCCAACCATTTCACCCTTCCATTCTGATTCATCTTGGGTGCAGTCATGTAGTGGGTCTCAATGTGTACACATTTGATCCCCTTGCCATATGTCTCTCTTCCAACATGACTAAGTTTGTTTACCTAAATATTGTTAAGTGTTTTTGTATTTGTCCTGGCACGCCTAACTTCATCTGTGGTGATTGGTTTATTTTTCCTTATTTTCTGTCTAATTATTATGTGGATGAAAATATTTTTTGTACAGGTTTACATTTTCGAGAATTTATTTGTTCCACCACTTAATATAAAAAAGTGCTGTTTTCTTTAACACAAATGCATAATAACTTTCAGTAATTGACAGATTTAAAAAAAATATATGATGAAAGTGATAATCTAATTAACTGAATAGTTTTTCCATTCAGAGTAGTAAGAAATTATTTGTGTGTCCTATATTACAACTGATATTTTAATATTATAGCTCATCCATTTTCTTGTGAAACAAGAAAATTAAATAAAAATAAGTTATAAGTGCAAAGCATAACAAGAATGGAAAAAATAATAATAGGAAGAGGATTGAGATAAAAATCTTAAAGGTCAATGGTGGTGGTCAATACACACACTGATAAATAGAGAAAGAATAGCAAGGAAAAGATATGATGTATTCTTTTGAAGAAGAGAAGATGTAAGAACTATTAAGGTCACATAATACTTACGTACTGACAATGTCATAATGGGTGGTACCATTAAAATAGGGAAAATCTGAATGAGGATCCAATAAGAGCAATGAGAACCAGAAAATACAAGTGCAATCTTTTATTCCTTCCTTTTATGTCAGAGAGTCACACTTTAGGGATGTTTAAATAACCATCTCCATTTTAATTTTAATCTGAACTTCTGTTAAAGGCAACTAGCTGTTGTCATATGTGGAAGGGGGGTTCTATACCACATCACACTGCATGAGAATCAATAACAAATTCTGTGAAACCCTTGTTGGGATTTATTTCTGAAAGGAAATAAGTCACAACATGTAAGACCATTTAGTAATTTCAGAGAATAAGTGAAAAAAAAAGAACAGTATACTGGAGGTGAGAAAGGTGGCTACTAGAAAAGGAAAGAACCATGAACACCTAAAGGGCTCCTACCCAAACTAAGCAAGAAGTTTGACACATGTTGGCATGAAATATGGACATGTTTGGATAAGACACATTATGTACCAGAAATCACACATGAGCCAAGTATCAGCAGTTTCCATGTATTTAATCCATAGTTACACAACCTGGTGATTAGAAACTGCATGCCACCAACATTCCTACCTTGTTTGCAAAGTCCCAAAAGATGAAAATTTATTAACTGACAGTGCTAACCATATGTAAACTAGCAGACATTGTTATGGTGACTCAGTGACTTTAACCATGAGGATGCTTCTAAAAGGAGTAAACAAATTTGAACAGGTTTGAAACGTGGCCTTCAAAGGAATGTAAAAACTGATATGGACAGAAAGGCTGAGGAATGAATAGACACTGAAGGATGAAAATAATGAGGTGAACAGAAAATGAATATATGTGTACTCATGGAATGGAAGAAATGATGTGAGATGATACTTTATAGAATGGAAATATGAAATATACCCACCACTCACCAAAGTTGAAGGGAGGAGGGCAGCAGCAACACTCCACAAACAAACAAAAAACAAAACACAATATTTTCTCTTGTGACCTTCTTCTAGAAAACAGTAACGTTTGACTGAATTTGCTCAGGTGCCTGTGGTAATCATAGCCACAAGTATATTGAGAAAGATAGGGGACATGTTTATGTCAAATCCTTTGCAGATCTGTTGACTTAGGAGAATCATAGAAGGCAAAGTAAAAAGGAAATAGAAGATCATATGGAATGGTAACTGGCACAATCATGGAAGACGATGTCAACATTACAGAACGGAAACAGGAGTAAGAAAAATGTTTAAATTCAAACTGATACACATACATGATTGAAACACAGAATGTTTACTCAATTTGCCTATATTACCAGTTATAATGATACGTCCGGGGTAGGTGCTTGCATGAACCTCCCCGGTCAGCCTGTGAACCGTGCGGCAGGCGTAGCTCTTGTAACCGTCACTGGGACCTGCATTGTAGATGTAGAGATCACCACTTTCCAACACTGCATATTTCCCACCTGAAAGTTAGTCAACAAAAGAGTGAAGAGTTAAGAGTTGTAACATTTCTGTTAAGTATTTAAACAAGGCTTGTTAGTAGACAAGACATTTTTTGACCATACAACTACTGAAATGCTGAGGACAGCAATTCAAAATGAAACTAACACATCCTGTAAGATGCCAACATAATGAAATTGGGGAGGTATGCCATGCATTGTAATACCATAAATCACTCTTCTCTTTTGTAACAGATAATCCTAAACACTTCATTCTCAATCTCTACAACCATAATATCCACACAATACTACGAATAGATATACACAACTCAGTATCATTTTGTAAAGGGAATAATAATATTATCTGGTTCTATTTTCTATAACTTCCAGACAGAATAAACTAAATTAATAAAGGTTTCATATCCAGACAACAGATGTTAATGAGAGAGCTTCTGAGAGAAGTGAGGCTAGTAGTTTACACAATCACTGAATTCACTAGACTCAGCTACAGCAGGGCCGGATTAAGACAGCGCGGGACCCGTAGCAAAAGTGAAGAAGGGGCCCTTGATTTTTGCCGTCAGTGGGAAAATCGTAGAGCTAAAAAAAAGCCCATCTAGCCAAGGTGTAGGACCCCCCCAGAAGGCGCAAGGCCCCCCAGAAGGGGCGAGGCCCGTAGCATTTGCTACCTCCTGCTACGTGGTTAATCCGGTACTGAGCTACAGTAGAGATCCATTTACATACAAACTAAAATTATTGTGTAAAAGTAATAATCCTAAAATCACCATTGGGTAGATATTATTAATTTTATTGGGTGGAGCACATGCTCTGGTGGCAATTCCCTGTCAACTAATTATCCGTTTTTTACTTTATTGTCTTATATAATTTGAGTGTAAAATTCCCAATTACTTCAGTGTTTTTGGTAAATTATTCATAACTTCACTTGATGATTTGTTCCAATCCCTGACATCCATACCAACAAAAGAAAATTTTCACTGCCTTATGCATGAAATTAAGTGCCAGTTTGGAGTCATAGTCAACTTTCTCCTTATATGCGCTATTTCTAATTCTTCGACCAATGTTCTTCTAAGCCCCATCGCCAGCATCTGCTTTGTACATTCCCAGCACTCTCTTCGTCCTCCTCCTGTCCACAAATGACTCCTAATCCAGCTCCTTTATCATTTCAGATACTGACTGGGTCCTGTGATAATTTCCAGAAACAAACCTAATAACTTTTCTCCGCACACCCTTCAGCTCTTGTACTTGATACCAAAATGTAGGTCCCAAACTACTTCACCATATTCAAGCAATGGCCTGATCAGTTTTGTAAACCAATTCCATACCTCCACAGTCACAGTACGGAGAATTGAAGCAGTTCTTCTCGTACCACATCTAATCTGATTTAATTTACATCAAATTGACCGCAGTAAGTTGAATCCTGGTAGTTTTGAGCAGGGATTGGTAATTTGCACTATGCCCTGTGGTGTTGACGATGCCCATTCCACTGTCCAGCTATCTGTTAGACTGACAGCAGTCTTCCAGGCAGGGTGAAGTGACTTCAGCTGTGTTTTGTATTCCCTAACATCTCCATGGATGGGAAGAGCCTCGTTATTCAGAATTCTCATCCATAGTTTGATAGGGCCTTTTGCCTTCTGATGAGAGGTGGTGGTATGTTATTGAGCACCAGCAGCCATTGAATAGGTGTAGATAAAAGCGAGTCAGTTATGATGTGCATTGTTTGCCGAAGCTGAACATCCACCATCTGAGTGTGAGAGCTATTAAGCGATACACTGGAGCAGTATACAGCTACGGAGTAAACCAAGGCTAGGGCTATTGTTCTTAATGTATTTGCATCAGCTCCCCATGAAGTTCCTGCCAGCCGCTGAAGTAAGTGGTTCCAACTTTTAAGCTTGACAGATGTATTCTAAAGGTGCCTTTTGTAGCTTAGAGACCTGTCTAATGACACACTAAGGTATTTTGAGGTACTGTTATACTTCTCTGGTAGTTCATTTGTTTGTTGCGCTGTTGGAGTGTAGCTATTTCTGTTTTCTGTGGATTAGGTTGGAGGCCACACGTTCAAAAGTAAGCATCCATTTCCTGAAGGTCATGAATCAGAATTTCTTCAGCCTCTATGAAGTTAGTTCTTTGCGCTGTAAGATTGATGTCATCAGCATATACAAATTTGCGAGAGAATGTGTCTGGCAGGTCATGAGTTTATAAATTGAAAAGTATAGGGGAGTGAACCGAGCCTTGTGGTAGACCATTATTCATCTTGTGAAATCTGCTCCTACTGAACTCAGTGTACACCTGGAACAGGCGGTTACTTAACATGTTTTCCAGTGCTCCCTGGGTGGTGCTAAATGGGTGACAGTGATCACATGCTGCCGTACTGCCCTTCTGGGCCTCACAGCAGTGACTTTAATTACAAACATAACTGTGATGATATTGATTGTTGTGGATCAGAGATGAAAGAAGGGAGTCAATGATAATTGGTGCTGGTCCATTCGGGCCTTCTTTTTATAAAGATACCTTGGGGAGGAGGGTGGGATGTCTGCCGACTTTAACAAACCCATCTGATGGACGAATCAAAACCAAGAATGTTTTGTAATCTTACTCCATAATCACTGCTGTGTGGTTTGGGATTTAATACGGGACTTAAACAGATGTCAAAACTGTATTCTTAAAGTGATACATAAAAAACCAAATCCCTTTTGAACCTGTAACTTGTAAAAGCAAAGCATGGTGCTCAACATATGTAAGCTGTTTAACAAAACAGCAGTAATGTACAAAATGGTAATCACTGTGGTAATCATTCACAATAGATTTAAGTGGGTCGTGAGGCGATGGGTCAGCAAGGTATTGAATCGTCATGTATTTGGCCTGTTATGAGTTTGCAACTGAGCCGTTTAGGTTGTAATATAGCCTGGACCACAGCAATAATTTTGGAAGCTAACAACTGGACAGGACCACACTTTAACATAACTGTGGCTCTTGAATCATCATGTGTGGTGAATGAGCACTGGATCACACCTTAAAACCTAACTGTGGCACTTGATTCGCAAATGCCCTAGTTTAATGTCCTATCTGCCAATATTACTGTGGTCCAGGCTACGTTACAATCTAAACGGATCAGTTGTTGAAAACTCATTACAGGCCGGATATGTGAAGATTCTATTCCTTGTTAACCCACCGCCTTCTTATAACATTTATTGTGCACGATTACCCAAATTTCTTCCCATTCCTTGCTCCCAGTCCTTTCTCGCTTCTAATGACCTCAAGGTCAATGAGGTATAAAGACATTGAGTGAGTGAGATGGGAGGAAGCGCACCAGTGTTTGTGTGTGTGTAAGGGGGGGGGGGAGCCGTATAGGCCTAATATGCTACAATCAACCAGTATTGCAAAAATCAAGGCAGTTACAACTTGATTCCTACTAATAAGTCTTCATGGTTAAGGGATTCACAACATAATACCTGTTAAACCATATTGATAATTCTGTGAATAAATTTAAAAAAAAATGGAATAATAAATTTATTTTTCATTTTTATCCACTAACAGTTTGATTTCATTTTACGATTGTAATTTAACATAACCGAGCTATTATTAAAATTAGTATGGCAGTAAATAAATCTACTTAGCGCCTAGTCTGTTAGAGTGCGAGAATTCCCAAAACACATTCCGATGAGCTTTAATATCAGCAAAATGCGGTTATGGAAAATACAGCTTGGGTGCAACACACGGACTATACATACATTAACTAAACGCTGTGTCTAACTTAAATAATTCACAACTGTCAGGATAGCGCATATTTAGTGCACAGCTCTGAACGTTGTTTGGGCTCTGACTGAAAGATTTATAGTCAAATGGATTAGGGACTCTGATTTGTGGGGTAAAATTACGTCGGCTCGACTAACGGAAACTCATTTGCTCGCACCTCTTGACAGCCTGGTACATATGGAGCAATGGAATAAGAAAAATAAAGAGATACAAACTTATTATTCTTAATATAATACAATAGCGTAAAGGCCCATAAGGACAATTTTTTTTATTACCGTACAATAAAATTAATATTTAGTGAGTAAATAAAAGAATGGAATACAAATGTTAACTATGATGGATTAGAACATTAATTTAATGGAACTTCTACGTTTACACCAGTTTATTTAAGATTGCTACGAGTGTGATGTCAATAGTTCTTAGCAATGATAACTGTATATATGATTGTTCTATGATGCAATAATAAATAAATTTATAACATCTTAAACTTATATTTTAGTACCTCATGATCACATCTAGTTTGTGAAATTTCAGTTTGCTGAAAATATTACCACCTACGTCGAGGCAACATAGTTTTTAAGTACGGTCTATCGATATACGTTTGGAACTACGGCACTTACTTGCTTCTGAAGTAATGACGTTGGTAAAAAGCTACACTTGGAAGCAACGTGAACTGATAGAGAATTGAGACTTTAACTCATGCCATGATTCGAAATGGGGATTTCCGACCCCATCTGCCTTGAAACATCCTGATCTCTGGTAATGAATCCCAGGTGTAATTACTTTCTTCCCACAAATATGTTTTTATGTCTAAAATACCTTATATTTATATTTATTGTCATTAAGTAAAAAGATAGAATCAGAGCCACTAAGAGCTGACAAAACTGACACTCATAAAAAAAAATCCTCCTAATTGAAATACAGTATACAAAATGCACCGCCACACTCTCTAAATGATTCTTCTTTTTCTTCTTTATTATCCATTATCACTCTTCGAATGCAAGTGGAATCATGGAGGAAGGAATAATATGGAGACGACGCAAGAGACCTTTGCCACGCATGGAAGTGAAGCAGGCCGGCGGAGGAGTGGGGGGGCATGGCCGGAGTGGTGGGGACTTGACCGCTTCCCAACAAACACGGGGAGTATGGTTAAACACCTCAAGGGGACTCTAGGATAAACGTGACGCCGCAATCTGGTGATGGATTATTATGTAACTCGATGAGACAAATAAAAAATGAAGAATAAAATTTTTTGATATCCTGCTTAGTTTTCGAGATATTCTGTCTCAAATGTGAAATGGTTTTGGTTGAAATTCAGAAGAAAAAATTATTCAAAGTCAAATTTTATGATGAATTTTTATTTAAAAAGACGAGACAAATAAAAAATAAAGAGTAAAATTTTTCGATATTTCACCTAGTTCTCGAGATATACTGTCTCAAAAGTGAGGTGTCTTGAGTTGAAATGCAGAAGAAAAATTTCGCAAAAGTCAAATTTAATGATGGATTCTTATGTAACACGACGAAAAAACTCGATAATAAGGAATAAATGTTTTCGATATCTTGCTTAGTTTGGGGGATATACAACAACCAAATTGAGGGGTTTAGGTTTGGATGCAGGCTGGACCAAAAATTAATTCTGTCAAAGCCACAATGATTACATGGTTGACATGCAGAATGGATATTTCAGTTTTATTACTACCACTTGTGGTTAGTCTGAAATGTGTCCTAGACCAGAAAAAAGTAAGAGGACCCACTCTAGGGATGAGCAACCCAGACATTTTGTAGGCTGGTACCAGAAATAAAATGTTTCCGCATAATTTATAGTTAATATAAAGTGTATCAACAAAAAGTAAAGAGTGATACTTTACTATAATGTATGGTTGGCATCATGCGGTGTTCTTTTAAGTAACTTCAAGCAAGTGTGCTCCAATCATAAATGCGATGATGAGTCACTGTCTGAACAAGCCTATACTTTTTTCAACAAAATAACTTATCACGCTAGAAGAACTCTACTTCAACTTCTGTTTAAAAGGGCAGAGGCTTTATTATTACCTTTAAAAATAAAAGAGCCGTTTCACAATTGTTGCTATTACAGGAATGTACAAGTAACTTTATGACACAGAATTTGATTCATTATTTTCCTTTACTTCACATTATTAATAATGAATTAACATGTGGTTAAAGGTAGGGACCGTGCACAAACTACACGGCCTGGTCCGGGGGGGGGGGGGGGGGTGGAAGGCTACGTTGAGCTATGTAGGGAGGGGGGGGGGGATTCCAAGCCAGGCCACGTAGCTATCCTTTCATAAAATTTGTCACAGTTAAAATGAGGAATGGAATTCACAACAGCATGTGAATATTTATTGGTTTAATTCTAGATGGCGATACCGCTATAGCACCTTTCTGCCACACGCAGCTATCAAAGAATTATCCGTACCACTTTTATGACATTTTTCTTCTGGTCCAGGCTGTATTTCAACCTAACCTCAACTGCTAGGAATAATTTTAAAAAAAGCTAGATCCCTGTACTGGTAGTAGGCCTAAAGTAGTTGTAGCAGTATCATGATCTAGAATTAAACCTATTTATTTCCCTCAGCTAATTATCTCCTTATGTAATTTATAATAGTCTGACAAGAGAAAACAGTGCAAAATGTCTTCTGGAATCAAAAGGGGGAAAAAAACCTACTTGCTAGGTGAGGGGGGGGGGAAGGGGGGTGGAGGCAAAAGCCAAGTTGGTCTACATGGGGAGGGATAGTGGTTCACAGGAGGCCAAATTGGAGCTATGTGGTTTATGCACGCTCTCTTATGTATGTATCTCAATTGATGCTATCTATAAACATTAGAAATTAAGGAAAAAAAGTCTGTTAAAAATTATTTTAATAGAATTTTATTTGCCAAAACATCTACAGCCACAAAAAAAGACTAAGGGTATTATTATTTTATTTAATTTCAATGGAGCACACGCTCCATAATATCCAAGTGTAATTAGGAAACAGTGATACAAGATTGATTGAAACAGAAAGTTATATATGTAATTTGAAAGTGTCACCATATGGCAAGATAATACTTGACAGCAGTAGGAGCACTGGATTCTTAGGTTTTCTGATTCATGTTTGAAGTATTTCTTTAATTCCTTAGTTATTGATCAAAAAATCTTAAAATATATATTAGCATATAAATTTAGTCAGGATCACTTTGAAATATTTTTACAATGTATCAGATCTTTGGGGGGTGGAGGGGGGGGGGAGGAATTCAAACAATCCCACTGCCCATACAATTTAAAGCAGCTTATAAAAAAAAAAACCTACTCTTGAAATGTGAAGTGAAATATGCAAACACTGGTAATTGTATACTCCTGGAAAAATTGTTAATCATGCTCCAGAACATATTATAAATTTTACATCAAGACATCATCGAATTATTGAAGAGGAAAAAGAATTACAGTTTCCTCCCAAGTCCGACCACGAATGTATGTTTGATGCAGGTGCACTAACTGTTTTAATAGATCATATTGTACACTACATTTCAGGATTTGTGGTACACAAACATCTAAAAATATTAAAAAGTGAAGAGTGTGTTAGTATATTGTGATCTCCATTTCTATTATTTTGGGGATCTCTCAAAACGTACAAAAGTAGAGATGGTCTTATTCATCGTTCACTTGATATAAGTAACATTTGTGAAACGTTTTAAAAAGTATTTAGCAGAAATGTGCATTCAAATTTTGGTTTATTTTTTTAAAAAGAAGTTAAACATTTTGCAAACTGAAACACAAGTTGTTCAATTGATAATCTGTGAAAATTTATTCAGTCACCTTAATTTGCGAACAAAGTCATCCCATTGAGAGCTATGACTAAATATTTATAGACGTGCTGCAAAGTTTGCTGTGTCTACCGCTCACTTCAACAACGATAATTACAATTCAACTTACTTATGAAATGATATTCCAGGTTCATTCCTGTCTGGCCTATTTGTGCAACCGTACGCAACACAAGCTGGCATTTTTAAACACTTATACACAATACTAAATGAAATAATCACTGCCTCTACCACAATGTGAACACCTTAATTGTTGGGAAGCGCCATATGGTCGCTGCCGGTGCTGCCACCATGCGGGAGAGTTTAGTGCTTGCTTCACCGATTTAAGCTCACTTCTTCTCCATATAATTCCTTCCTCCATGAGTGGAATGAGCTTTGTCCCTCGACCGTGGCGATCTCTGTTGGTTTCGAATGAAACTATATGATTGAGGTTCACATTAAAGCGTCTACGCCGGCTAGCTCCACGTGCCGAAGGCCACCGGTTCGAATCCGGCCACGGGCATGGATGTTTAAGTGTTGTGTGTCTGTGTGTCTGTGTGAATGTCCTGTCCGTCCTGTGGCGTCCATACATTGGAAAAATACAATATATACTGGATGATAACTTATACACTGAAAAACTACAAAATTACATTGAGCTGGCTGTATGGCCTTCGTTGCCAGATGTCATTAAAAAAAAAAAAAAAAAAAAAAAAAAAAAAAAAAAAAAAAAAAAAAAGCAAGCGTCTACAAACGACCCATTTCGCTCCCAATTTGCAGGGGCAATCCTTCAAGGACCCTGCGGATTACAGCGTAAGTAGCCAAATTGAGTCTGATGCTCCCGATATCGGGAGATTGACAGAATCCGACAATTTACAGATTTTCCCTGTAGACTGGGAGCAAATTGAGACATGCGTAGCACGATTGCAACGATTGAGACAATTTCGGTTCAATCGGTTTGGAGCAGGGAGCGAGTGCATTTCGTGCCATTAGTCGTGTGCGCCGTTAAAAATGTCTAAAGAGAAAGAGGTGTGGATGAATATTTTCTAAATTTATAAGTATATTCCAATTGAAAAAAAAAATACACACACAACAAAAACTACAAAAAAAAAACCGCAAAATGCGGAAGAACGATTTCGAGTTTTGCTCGAAATTTACAAGGAATTGGAACAGTAACTAATAGTTGAAGTCTTTTTTCTTCCTTAGTGTTTTAGACATTTGTAGATAGCTCGACATGTTTCAGGAACGATGCCTGAAAGCAATTGTAGTGAAATCGGCATTTTAAATTTCATATGTTCATCGGTTTGTCTACCGGCCAAAAATTGCAAAGCAACGACTAATCGTTCTGTGGCGCTTATACTTTCACCCATTAGAATATTTTTATATATATAAGGGGTCATTAAGTGGAGTATCTCTGCAAAATTTTCAGAATCTTCTCTCAGAAAATTTCTAAAATCATCTGGCTCTAGGCTTCTTAAAATGTGCCCCGGCAGATTGGGATCGAGCACAATTTCCGAAATCCTATTTCTCAATCGCGGTTGTTCTCTGTGGGAATGATGTCTATAACATTCCAATGTGTGCTAGCGAGCAATCAATACGAACTACAGGAACTGATTAAAACGCTTTATTGAATAACATTTATACATTTTAGGAACTAATAAGGATTCTAAGTTACAACTTTCTAATTTACGCAGCATTGGACAGCTGTACTAAAACATGCTAGCCCCTTCACTAATTCCATAACTTCATTAGCTCCTCCAATCCGTGCAGAGAGAACGAGAACTCCGAATGTTACAGACAGAAACAGTTCTTTGCATATGTTTAAGCCCTTCGTCGCACAGATTGTCAGCACAAAAAATATTCTGGATAAGTTAGTGTCCACTTAGGAGCCAGCTCAAAACGGATTATTTTTGCGCTGTTACTGTGTAGCATATGGAGCAGTCATTCACACCTCCAAATAGGTCCATAATCTACTTCACGCTTTCATCTATTAAGTTCCGTAAGGACAGCGTCTGTCATGTCAACTAAATTGCCCAATAGAAACATTCCTACGATCCTAGTTATGCACATTTTTACTTTAAATTATTTTACTGCTTGAGGAATGTTGATCGAACCTCCCTTAATAACTATCCTGTTCTTTTAAATCCGAAACCAAGAGCCAATTTAAGGTCATGGTTTGGTTCTCTCTCCCCTTCCAAATTGTACGCGTAATACTTCGTCCAATATCCACCCATTTCTCGCAAACGTGATTTCATCGCCAACTTGATCGTTATTCTCTTCATCTGTTTCATATATTCAATTATTCCCAGTTCAACTGCTTTATCATATCAATTACTGAATGTTTTATATAGTGATTTCATCAAACGCCTTTAGCTTCTCTACTTTATAATTCTTCCACTATTGCGTTTGATGCCCTTAATGAATCCCATACCCAAGGTTTGCAGGGATTCTCGGGCCCCGGGCAAGCGTTCTTAGTAGTGACGTAACCGGTTGGAGCCCTCCCTCAGGCCAGATGGCCGACATTTGCTTCGGCCGGTGGGCCTGGGGTACATTTTCCCAGATTACCTCTTCCCCCCTTCCCCCCCTCCCCTCCCTCCAATGCCGACCCTGCCAATACCTTAGGGGGCATCCACAAATTACGTGAGGTGTTTTTCCGGATTTCTGGACCCCCCCCCTCCCCTCTGGTGAGATTTCGTGAGATCTGGCCGGACCCCCCCCCCCCCCTCTGGTGAGATCTGGTCCGTGAGAAGCCCCCCTAGAAATCGCCCTGGAAACTTTTTTAGACCTTTTTTTTTAGGTCACGCCATAACTTTTTTGACGAAATACCCTCCGAAAATCGACTTTGCCGCAAATTGTAGACCTTTTTTTTTTTTTTTTTTTTTGCTCTACTGTCCCCAAATTTTTCGCAAAATCTCACGTGAGATTTCGGTAGACCCCCCCCTCCCCCTTGGTGAGATCTGGTGAGATTTCGCCGGACCCCCCCCTATTTCACCTCACGTAATTTGTGGATGCCCCCTTAGTATAATATTCAAGGAACAGCCTGACCAAGATTTCATAACCCAGTTATCTTAAGTCCCTCGTGCATCCCCTCATTACCTTCTCTTATAAATATAACTTTTCTTTAATACTTTTCCAGTGTTTTCTCCGAAACACTGCGCAATACTAGACGATAATTACTAGTCTTAAAATTAGCAATGCCCCTCCATTACATAACAATAAGAAAGCCTTGTTTTCTGTCTGAGTATCCATTAGGCTCACTAATTTTGTTATTTATCTTCAAACCATGTTGATCTTCTTCTCGGGTGTTTAATTAATGGACTGATTTGCTACAGCACTCCAGGCACGTCTAGGTACTGCTTTACCCTTTATTTCGTGATAGCTATTACGACTGAGATCACCAATTATTAATTATTGTACTTGGGTGAAATCTTCCTTAACATCGTCTCCCTTCCTTTATCCTTTCCAATGTTGTTTGCACCAAGCTCTCGTGGCATAGAATGTTTCCGATTTATCACGTTTTTCAGATCGCATTACTTTTCCTTGCTCTCTGATAGACTTCCTCATTAGGAAGGACAAATGGAAAAATTTGAAATTTTTGTCCATCATGCAAAAACTAATGAACGAATTTTAACTAAACTACACTTCATGACAGCTTATGTCGTCAGTTAACATATGGGATACTTTTTATTTGGAGTAAGTCGGAAAACTGAGAATTAAGAATTTAGTCCTTAAATTTAGTTGTTCCGTACTAGAACCTACCCAATTAATATTGTTTATTTCTGGTTTTACGCGTCTAAATTTTCACCCACAAAGCGCAACACTCCTAAAAATGATTTTAGTAACATTTTTCATATCCTACAGCTAATATCATTTGCAGTGGGGAGATTTTTCTTCATGTAAAATTCAATCTTTGCCTTGCCATCCTACTTTTATATCCTATTTGCTTCTTCCGTTTTTGTAATTGTGCTTCTCATATAAGAAAATGCATTGCCATCATCTAATGTTTGGTTATTTAGCCTTATTTTAACTTTAGAATCTCTCTGCGAGTTTGTTTACTTTTTATTAGATCTCTAATACACACCCGTTGTAAACAAAAAACTAAGAATGGTGATGAACCATCCCTTTGTATGATTATTGGATAAACTACTCACCCGTGTCGGTGTTTGGGTATATGTTGGCTACTCCGTCCTGTATCCAAGAGGTGACCATCACGTACTCCGCTACGTAGCTGGGTACCTGGCAGCGCAGTACCGCCGTGTTGCCGCTGATAACGTACTCGTCGTACACCTGCACCTCGTACTTCTGCTTCACAACTGTGGAAACAATGCAAAAAGTGTTTCACACGATAGCCAGCAGTACTGTGATCACAAAGTTACTGTTAAATGCCAGTGGCTAGGAATTTTCCGAGCCGGGGCAAAACTGCCCATTCGAACATTGTTTTGCCGTTCTCATTGTTGCGACCCCGAGTGTCGCCACCCCAGCGTCGTCGCCCAGGAAAGTAGTAGAAAATAATAATAATAATAATAAATAATAATAATAATTGTCGCCCTTGAAACACGTTTTTATCCCCCCCCTCCCTCCCCCAAGTTGCCGCCCGGGGAGAAGTGCCTCGGTTTGCCTCTCCCCTCCCTAGATCCAGCACTGTTAAATGCATTCAAGAAACCGTTACTCTTAAGCCCGGTCGTCCACTGCAAGCGTATTTGAGCTACTAACAGCTCTCGCGTAGTCGCGCGTATTGGTGTGACTGATCCCAACACACGGAACGTTACTGAACGGCGTCCACTGCGAGCGATCTTGAGAAACAGATTGTAGCGACGAGCGACTGGTCCTACCGGAGTTGGATTAATCGCTTGTAGCCGCCGTTGCGTATTCTATGCTCCACGTTCCTTTCCGTTTATACCCCTGTCTTTGTTCATTTTACCTATCTACATGCGTAATGAGAAATTAATCAGTGCCGTAAATCAGTAAACACTGTTGTAGTATACGATAAACAAACGGCACTACTCACGTGATATTCAGCAGAAATTATGAGAAAAAGTTGCAGAAAAGCGTTCAGTAAAGAAAGCAGATTATTATGACACATATACTATCGTAGGTATTTTAAAATTCGTACCCTGTATATGTACACTTTAATAAAACTTTTTGAAATTGCAATATTAACGATTACTCTAAATTTACATTTAAATTACATACATAATGAACACTTAATACCTACATTATTATATAAATTATACCTGCTGATAAAATATCTCCAAAATTTGTATTTCTTGAAATAATATTTGCATTTTTTAGAAAACATATTAATCATGAAAATGCTAGGTATATTACTTACCGGAAATTTCCATAAAAAGGAGTTTCTCAACAATATGATTGGCAAGGTACCGAAAGTAATTTTGGACATGGTATCAATTCGCCTTATTAGAAACTCTTAACATCCGCAACACTCCAATTCATCCGTTCAACCACCAAGACTAAGCGCAGAAAAAGCAATTCAAACAAATAGTTTCTTGAAATAAAGATAGCAAATTTAAAATTATTAACAGTGCCGTTTAAGGAGCTAGTAATATCCAGATTTTTCAGTTTACTCCTGTTTCTGAATAGCGTTCCTCTCCTTAGCGCTGTACGGAATAAATGGCGGAATAAATTTTCACTGATGAGGATGCACCTCCATCTTAATATGCGCTTCTCCAATTTCATCGCCCTGGTCCACTCAATGAAACACTCCAGTTCCATCTCTGATCCCCTCAACAATAGATTACAAACCACCTGAACCCGATGACGCCGTTCACCTCTACTCCGATGAAATTTCTTTGTAAACTTTTGAAATGAGCACTAAAAAATCGGCGTTGCTCGAGTACTATTTGGTAAAGAATGTAAACTTTTGTTTCTATTTTAATTTATATAGTAAATTTTTTTAATAATATGATTAATATTATTATTTTGCTTATTGCTTTAGGCCTCAACGACGTCGCTGTCACTATAGGAGGGAAGGGACTGAGGGCAAGGAACGGGAATGAATTCAGCCATCGCCTTTTGAAAGAACTGTCTCGGCATTCCCCTAGAGTGATTTAGTGAAACCATGGAAAACCCAGATCTGAATTGCCGGACGGGGATTCGAATCCGCTCCCTCCGAGACCATAGCCTTACCGCTCACCCAGCGCGGGCGGTGATTAATTAGTGAGAAGATCACAAACAGCTTACGTTGACTTAATTATGCGATTTTTAAATTACTTAGTATTTTATAATTTCAGTGGCTTTAGGGCGCGTTGACAGCAAGGTCATTAGCGTTATAATTTCACCTTGTCCTGCATTTTCTAAATGTTATGGAATATTTCGGTTTGTCAAATCAAATACCTATCGTGATTTCGGTTTAGTAGAAAACAGAATTTATCAAATAAGTATTTAGTATCACTGACCTCAGAGTCGTAGATGTTCCGTGGGAGTTTTTGTCGCTTTGAAATTACACTCTTTGGTAACTGAAGGATTTATAGCATTTTAAATACGCTGAAATATCTCCGGGCTCAATCTGTAATAATTATTAAATTTCTGTGTATCCTTCTCCAAATCACCATGTAGGTAGACGAATTCTCCAAATGAATTCCGACTTGCTAACATTGAATTAACCTAACGCGAACAATTTCTACGATGTTTCGCCAAGCAAGGACTTTCCATTTCACAAAATTTGGAAGCTCTTAAAATATTCGCACCAAATCACTGGCACACCTGTTAGCGGCAAAAGACGTAGTCGAGAACTGCTGCAACAATCATAGTTGCGCGACTCAGTCGGCTACAGTGGACGCCCTCAGTCGCTCCCTGTCAACCCACTCAAAGTAGTCTGTAGTTGCTTGAGTTGTTAGTAGCTCAAATACACTTGCAGTGGACGACCAGCCTAAAGGTAATCAAGAAACTTTGCATACATAACCTCAATAAGAAACATAATTAATGAACAAAACAATTCAATAACAATAACAGTAAGCTTACTTCTTAAACGTGGTGTCTCAATATTTTAGGATAAGATAATAAAAAAAATTGTGGGTGCGTAATAATCCTGCCTGATTTACCTTGCCAAACAGACATTCCATAGCGGGCAAAGGGTCTTGTTCGCTGACGATGGGTGAAAGTCCACGCGCACTAGATGGAACAATAAGCCTATTATTCTGCGCGGGTGAACCCTATTTAGGATTTGGTGACTCCGGCTCGCGAGTGGTTAAAGAAACAATTTAGAGACGATTGGCTGAAACTTAGTCAAACCGATGCCAAAAACTAACAGGCGAATAAATCATTCTGCTGTTGGTAAACCGTGAACCAACGAAATCATTCGGATTGGTTCTGCACGAGCGTGGGAGTTGCCAAAGGCCGTGAATGATAGAAATGTTTTAGAACGTGAAAGAATGAGGAGAAAGCGCCCTCCAAGAATTCTTCGCGGGAAATGATTTTCACAGCCAGAATCTTTTGGGAGAATTGAACTTCTGTCATTCTGTCTCATGCGTCCAGCTGATGCAGACCTGCATGCCGGCGTTTGGAGACATATCTGTGGGACAGGCCTTCATACCAGCCACTTGCTTGCTTGCCACGACGCCGAGAGTAGGATTGTATTGGATGATGATGCGGATGTTCATTGCTTGACATCCGCGGGTGCGGATATTTTACGGAAGCGGATGCAGAGGTGGAAAATAAATGTTTAATTATTTAAATTTTATCAAAAATAAATTTAAAATCGAAATAAGTATATATTTTATGGCAAATTCATAAGTAACATCTATTTCCGTATAATACTGCCATACTGATTTATTTTTGCCTCTTCTTTCAACAGCAAAAAAAGTGGGATGATTTTACAAGCGAATTAAATTATTTACATAACCATGCACGCGTCTAAAAATCAATCTTTGTCATATTAACTTTGAGGAGTTCGTGGTTTGACTAAGTCAAGCGTCAAGTGACTATACGCCTCGTTGACGTCTAGGTCATTAGAGGCGTTAAAGGATTGGGGCTGAGAATGGGAAGGAATTCTGCCATGGCCTTTTAAATGAAGCATACGCCTGGAGTGATTTGGGAATCCGTGGAAAATGCCAATTTGGATGCCCGGACGGAGATTCGAACCAGCATCCTCCCGAATGCGAGGCCAGAGCGTTAACTACTCACCCACGACGCTCGGTTCCGTGCCTGCCACCCGGCTTCCCACCGCTCTAGTGGCGCATTCACAGTACAACTTGTAGGACCTACGATGATCCAGTTTTCGATAAGAACTCTTGATGGGCCGTGCAAGGGGTTACAGGACTACATGTAGGACGTGATCGATGTTGTTAGACTTCCAGGCAACCAAAAATAATCCTTACTGTCCAACAAGCTATGGATATTGGAGGAAACATCCTAGGAGTATGCAATAAAGACTTGGTGTGCCGCGAGAAAGTATGAATCGAAAGGGTTGATTGGAACATTTCGTTGAACCCCTTCTATTAGCGTGAATGGGTGAGTGTATCCTATGGATGTTCTATAAGCTGGACCGTGAATAGGGCGCTTTACATTACATGCAAGTTTAAACTTGCAAATTCGTCACTTAGGTAATAACACCGTTCATTTCATTCTTACTTTTATTGCAGAAAAAAACAACTATTTTGTTATATAAATAATTTTCTCGGGTGACTAGCCGAGTTATATGAATGTTATGGTTACACGATATTTCGGCGCACTGAATCATCGACGCCATCTTCTGGTGAAGTGAGGTCAGGAACGTGCGAAGTTGCTGAGCTAGACCAGATTACCGCTGCTAACCTCTGATTGGTCGGCTGTAGAACCAGTCGTAGCAGGGGTCAAATCTCGTTGCGGCTTGAATCGATGCTAAGGTGGAGTTACGGCTAGATTTGCAACGCCGAGAAAAACTACGTAATTATGTAACTACTTTGTTGTTAGCTAAGCAATATTGTATAAAGAGAAAAAAATAATTATACTGCAATGTAAACAAAGCTTCCGCTATACATCCGCAATAAAGATTGCGGATGCGAAATCGAATGTAGAATTTTACCGGAAAGATTCGCAATTACGGATATCCTTTACATCCCTAGCCGGGTCTCCAGCCGATTGCATATGCGATGCTTTCGTCGTCTTCGAGAGCCCAACAGACACCAACTTCCGCTGCAGCCAGTCGACGAAGATCAGACTTCACATACATTAACGCGGACTTGACTCCAAAAAACCAAATGCTACAAAGCAAGGGACTGCTGCACTCAGCCCCGAAGACAGACGCAAGAAGAGGAAAGTCAGTCAACCTGATGAAGATGGGTTCACTATCCCGCGTCGCACAGCCAAGCCGCCTCCAGCGTTGGATCCACGGATGGTGATGGATACCAGCAACGGTTCCAACTCCTGGACGACACGACTTCGCAGACAGGTAAGAGATCATAGCACATACCACCTACCATAGTACAGTTTGAAGATAACTACAAAGCACTGCATGACAGAGTCGCCACCGCCATCGAGGATCAATTTTCTGCAAAGACAGCGGGAGGCGACCAAATTATATTCACTTTTACCGCAGACATAGATTACTCAACCGTCACGGACGTTCTAACTGACTTTAACATACTGTAAATCACCTTCCGACAGATACAGTATCACTCTTGAAGGTAGTGTTCCGAGGTCTCCGTACAACAGAACTCAAGGAGGAGCTTCTCGAGATGGGCTTCAATGTCCAGAATGTTCACCAACCGGGCAAAAATGCGGCAATGAATCTATTTTAGTGGTTCTGTCTGTAACCAGCGCAGTCCCTGCAGTCTCGTGCTCCTTGACATACCTAACGCCTTCGATTCTGTGTGGTATACAGGACTTCAGTGCAAGCTATTCGAACAGAGCTTTGTACAATCATATGTTAAGTTTATAGAATCGTACCTGCTTGGAAGAACCTTCAGGGTGTGTGTAGGATCTTCTCTCTCTACGCCTCAAACAATCAAGGCCGGTACCACAGGGATCCATTCTGGGGCCAATATTGTATTCCCTATATATATCGGACATTCCAGTCATCAACGTAAAAATTGACCCAATAAGCTGATGATACGGCTGTTTTCGCTGCAGGGCACTTGCCACCTGGCGCCTACAGGAAGCCCTAGACAAAATAGAGGCCTGGGCGAGAAGATGGCCAATCACCATTAACTCGGACAAAACTCATGCCATCCTACTATGCCAGAGGAGAGGAAGAAGAGGTGAAGCTCCAAGGAAGGTTCATCACCGCGCGATACCTCGTTCTACAGCAAACTAGCCTGGCGAGCTCACACTGAGGAAACCAGGCGCAAAACCAGCGCAACGCTACAGCAGCTCTAAATAAGAACAGTTCCCTGGCACCGGAGGTAGACGTTATGATTTACTCCAGTTTAGTCCGACCCGTAATAGAGTACACATGTCCCATAATGGGTTATGGGAGCGATACCCACATCATCAAACTAGAAGTCTTTCAAAACGTTCTAAAGAGCATTGCATCTTCCAATGTTATTTCCAACGGACAACCTGCATAAAATAGCTATTACACAGAAAATAAAACTATGGTTTCAAGATAGAGCAACAGCATTCTACAAATCTACCAAGAATTCGACGAACGTACTAATCAGATTTCTAAGCCAATACACAACTGTAATTGACACTCATAAAAGACCTCTGTCTCTAATAGTATGAATTATATAGCGAAATAAAAAAAGACAAACCAACAGTAATGATAAAGCACAATCGAATAATGAATGAGGAGTAAATGTCGAAACAATACTCCAACCCGAACGGCCCAAAAAAAGGGCAACAAATGGCAGAACGGAGACTACCCACGTGTAAAACCGAAGTTGTTTCCTTGTTACTGATTGTACGTACATTTCGATATATCTTTGACAACAAACTGCGAAAGGAGTTGTAGACATCGTGATTTGAGTTATCAACACTGAAAGGCAGTCATTTTGTTGATGTAACTCCCGGAATCCCACTTACGAGAGACCGAAATCAACTTCTGACAAGTCTTAAAATCCTTTCGGCTGTTCACGACTTTTATATGTATCTGGGATAACACATGAATTTATTATGACAGAACAAATAAATCATTAAGTACAATACATTAGTAAATAATAACGCAACGTTAAAAAGCTGTTGAGTCAAAGATATTTGGTTGCAAGGGAATTATCCAAAAAACTAAAAATAAAAAAGTGATATATCTACTATGTTTTATAAGAAATGGTGTGTCTATAAATCAAAATGTCAAAACCTTATTTTATGAATTTAAACGTTCATAAATATTCCACTAAGGTAAAGATAGTTGATTTTTTTATTTTTTAGATTTTAATGTAATGTTAGATACAAAAAAAAAGCCACTAATAGAGGGAATTTGCCATTTGTTTGCAAATTGCGAATTTTGTACACCTACTCGTTAAGGGAGAATTACTCGCGGCAGGTTCTGTTTACTAAATGAAACCGTTTCCTAAAGTCCGTTTATGGAGAGGAGGCAATTTAGTGAGTCAAACTCTTTTGTTTATCCAAATATCACTCGCATACATCACTTTTTCTGCGTTCTAAACCTAAAACATGAGCAACAGCGAGCAGATACGGCTGCAAAGTGTCTGGTACAGAACATTCCTTATCCGACCGTCGCGTCGGGCCGAGGGAAAGAAACGACCCGGAATTGAATCGAAGCGCTTCCTTCCTCCTCGAACCCTGTTGGCGAGTGGACGCTCCATCGAGCATCAAGTAGAGCAGACCTGAACGGAACTGGAGTGGCGACAGATACACCGCACGAGACAGCTATTCACAGGTGGAACATGGTGCCTGGAAATCAACACGTGGTTACGTATTCCGGGCTTTATCTTCAACATTTTAGGTAAGTTACATACCAATTCAAAAAACCTTAGGTAGAAACATTATGAAAGTATACACCTCTTGGTGTTCTTTGCAACGAGTTTAAAAAAGTACGTTGATGTAAAAAAAATGTCGTTATTTTCTTAAGTTCATATGTTTTAAGCGTATGGCATTATTAACTGAGAAATTTTAAGTGGCAGAGATTATGCCCTTGCATTCCGTCTATGATCTCCTAAACCAACTGAAGTATCATACGCTTACATGCCAAAAGTCATTGGACTGCAGCATGCAAATGAACATGTGGCCAAATCATTAGATCAACAAGAAGATCGTTGTAATTCTTGAGAATTGGATTCTTGAGTGTTCAGAGAAATGTTTATTAATGGGATAATGGAGAAGTCCACATTTATTCAAGTTCGAATGCACGGTGATATTTTGAACGCGACGCATGTTGCATAGTTTTTGCAAAGACCGATGAAGTCTTCACGTGTGTACTCCCAGATTCTGCTTTCAGAACACAGTCCGGCGGTACACCCGTGAAGACTTCAATGAAGTTATACGCCGGGAAAGTCTCCTTCCTTATTTGGAAGTGTTCGCGGAATTTAGGACCCCACGCTTTGTACTGAGAGCACCTCATTGACAGTATTGTTTACCACACAAGGCATCACAGTGGCCGACCACGTCTGCTGAATGACATAAGACGGATGAGCAAACTCGTCCGTGTGAACCGACGAGATACGCTGCGATAATTGACTGCCACACGCAACGATGATCGTACAAGAAATGTGTCTGTGTAATCCATCCAACCACATTTCATTTGGAATTATTATTATTCTCGAATCACAAACATAAAAAACGCAGTCAAAACAAATTTAAACACATTTCGCCCAGTACTTCTCAACCTCAAGTTCATTCGGGGTTGCTCCGAACAGATCATCTTTGTTGCAGAATGATGCGCACATAGGGCACTCGAGCATATGATTCATAGTTTGGTCGTCACCACATTCTCACTTAATACTGTTAACATCAGTATAACCCCATTTCACTAGATTTTCCTTGGACCTGTCCACTCCTGTTCGCAATCGATTTAAGGACCGCCAGACGTTCCAGTCCTTTGCGTGACCAGATGGCAAGCGCTCTGCAACTGTCAGTGGTCCCGAGATGTTAGGGACCTTCATTTTCCACAACTGCGCTTTTGCCTTTTCAGGTGACCAAATTAGTTCCCACGATCCTCTCAGGAAGCTTTTTCTGGACTTGAGTCTCTGGGCTGGTGGTGTATGGCCGTGCAGTGGATGAGCGCTTTCCCGTTCTACTTTTGTCCTCTCCTTGTTCACAGCCAATTCTTTCCGTATACTGGGCGGTGGAATCCCCGAAGATGCTAAAGACTGTCAACGGGGATAGGCTTTAGGCAGCCTATCACTACTCTACAGGTGTTATTGAGGGCTACATTAACCTGTTTGGTGTGAAATGATGAGTACCAAACTGGGCATTGCATATTCTGTAACAGAATAACAAAGGGCCATTGCTGATGTACGTATAGTTTGTGGTTGACTGCCCCAATGTGATCCAACTAGTTTGAGCAGTAAGTTATTTCTTGTAAAGATCTTCATTTTGCAATTCATGCAGTGCTTCTTATGTGAGGGTTCTGTCGAGCGTCAATCCCAGATATTTTGGGGTGTTACATGTCTACAGTTCAATGCCTGGCCACATTACTTCCAGCTTACGCTGGGTGCAAGGCACACACTTCAGTTTTTGAACGGTTTGGTCTTAAGTAATTTTCCCTATAAAAGCTTGCCTACAAGGAGCAGACAAATTTCTTTCTACTTCAAGCTTTGTGCTCTGTGATGCTAGGGCAAGGTCATCAGTGTACAAGAAGGACCTGGTAGCTGGATGTAATGGCTGATGTTTGTATAAATGTGTAAACGATTGGGGCTAGTACATTACCTTGAGGTAGGCAATTTTTTTGTACCCTCCATAGAATCCGCTGTCCTAGAAAGTCAATGAAAAACCTATGACTTGGAGAAGAGTAGCGATTGATTAATCTGATGGCCTTTGTCAGATTGTCGACCTTGTCAAGGAGTAGTTGGAATTGATGAGATATGACAACAGAGGACTGATTAGGGTGCCTTTACACACAGCAGCATTGATGGCTCTCCTTGTGTTGCGAAGAAAGGTATTGGACTGACTATAAAAAATGACTGGAAGAAGGTTGTCTGACCCGATAAGTTACGTTTCTTGCTGGTATGTGCCGATAGTTGGAATCAGTTGTGGGCCAAACACCATGGGAACATAGATCCAACTTACCAGGAAGGACCGAGCATGGTAGGTGAGTGGTTAGTGCTTTGGCCTCACATTCGGGAGGACGCCGGTTCGAATCCCTGTCAGGGCATCCAGATTTGGGTTTTATATGGTTTCCCCAAATTACACCAGGCGAATGCATCCTTCAAAAGGCCATGGCCGAATTCCTTCTGGTTCATTGTACCCAGTCCTTCCCCGACTCTAATTACCTCGACATCGGAAAGCCACAAGGAAAAAAATTGTCAGGAACGAGTTGTGCATGTCGATGGTGGGTCCATAATGAAGTGGGGCTTGTTTAATTGGCTATGGTCAACTGTTTGGTTACCATTTTAAGTCCTCTATGGACTACAGTGAGCCGAGATTCTTCATGATTGGATCGAGGAGCATTTAAGCACATGATTTCGCCAAATACGAGCCCCGTGGAGCATTTTTGGAATATTATCAACCGAGGCGTCGTACACAATGTATTGTCAGGATCGTAATGAATATATAGGTTTATTTAAAGGAAATTAGAATATTTTATTGGAATTCATTTCAGTAGCGAGCAGGCCAGTCTTCGCACGCGCCAAGCTGAGCGCAGTATTGTTTGTTAGGAATGTGCTGAGACGCTGACTCGATCGATATTACTAGTTGGAACTGACTCTCTGACGTCAATAAAGTTCACCTTCGAGGTAGCAAAGAATTATTAGTTCTCACTCTGCGGGCAGTCATCGATGAGTAGATAGCTCAGTCCGCGAGTAGCTTTCATCGAATCATCATGGGTAACTAACAGGTAGGCCAACTCTCTTAAGCTTCAGTCTGTACACCATGTAGGCCTACGTAACATCCTGGGGCCAGGCATTCCATCTAGCCATTCAGTGTCCATTCAACCAGCCTAACTTCAATTACATGCAGAAGCATCATTCATAGGCGTAGCCGGACAGATCCTTGCAGGTCATATTATCAACTGTATTGTCTACAGTCTTTACTGGCCTTTAATGGGATTCTGTGAACTGTTAGCCGCCTGTTATCATTTATCAGGAGAGATTCTCAACTAGCCACTTAACACGAGCTAGTCTTCCTTATCCTGGGTTGCTGAACCTATTAATCAGCTGGTGTCAAACTAATCCTGACTTAACATCATATTTAATAGCCCACTAGACTGGATAGAAGAGCTTCGCATCAAGATACAAGAGATTTCTTCAGCTACACAAACGCCACGAGGTTAGTAAACTCTCCGCTAGATTTCCGCCACATCAGACGTCCACAAATCAACCACTCGGCTACCCTTTCAGAACTGTCTTTTAGACCGGACTCTCACAGTATAGAACCTACAAAAATCCTAAATTATGAACGGCTGTCGAGACAGCGTGGTTTGCAAATTTGCCCAGAGGATTTCCACCGATTGACTGAGATTATCTCACGTTGAGTTGCCGCCCTTCGATGAGTTAAAGAAAGGCCGCATGTTGTTAGAAGGTATCCCCTGACTTCTGGCTTGTTAGTGTAAATGTCTCGGTCTGTCCGTGAACAATTTAAAACGTTATCTCTGTTTTAAGTGCTAAATCGTTTGTGCATTGAGTATTTTTTGAGGCGCCTGGATGAATATGAACACCGGCTGCAAATCGGAGTCAGGACGTTCAAACCAGAGATCTTAAGTCACGTGCACTGCCTCTCAGCTGCAGACTACTGAGGTCCTTTTTATGAGGAACTAAACGAAGAATTGCATTTTCACGTTGGAGAAACGTAGTCATATGGACAGTTATGCTCTGTGAAAGCGCACAGGTCTCACGGGTCTAAAGGTGATGGTACCTAAGCTTTTACCAACTTTGCTCATTGGTCCGAGTCGCTAGAAGGCAGCTGTATCTTAAATTAAATGATACCTTTATTTGTCTAATACCAAAACTGAAAAAGAACCATCAACATCGCACGTAGAAACGAATCTAGCTGCCCTTCTTTGCAGCACAAATTGTGAACCCTTTACTAAGCCACCATATTACTGCCGAATTCAGTTTACTGTCAAATATTATGCTCAGATATTTACGCTTAACGAAATTCAACTAACTAATCATCCACCAATCTTAAATCATAAAAATCCTTTATTCATTCATATGAGCATCGGGTAAATTAATTCTTCATGGCATTTACCTTCATTCCACGCTGACCTACCCAACGTTACTCAGCATGTGTTCTCAGCTTTCTCCCGTTTTAATCGTAATATATATCACCATTAGATCATCTGCAAACAACCTAAGTTCTGATTGTAAATCACCAACACAATCATTAATTAGAATAATGAACTGTAATGGTCGAAATACCCTGTGGAATCCTATTTATACTTCCATCTCGTTTGATATTGCATTTCCTACCTTTTACATTTTATACCATTTAAGAATTCTATTTTCTGGTTTCGCCTACAAAATGTCTTGACTCTTGTGCCACAATATCAACTTCGGCTCCCTTGTCTATTTCATCTTAAATATCTTGCATATAATCAAGTGATTAAGATTCATATGAATATCCTTGTCTCCATGTTGCCGAATTGAAAACTAGTTTCTCTCCTCACATATATTTTCATTCAGATGTTTTCATCACTATTTGTCGCACCATTTTTATGGTCCGGAACTACTATCGCTCTTTTACAATCGTCTGGTATGCAATCTAAATAAGATATGAAAAAGGGATAGATCTTGTTCAAATTTACAAATTATGTGCTATAACAAAGGCATTATTAAGACCAACAGAAAAAGTTCATCATGCAAATGAGTATAGTGGGACGAAAGAAAAGCTATCAAGTTTAATGGGAGAATTAATAATTAAGTTTTCTGAGATTAATTAAATGTGTTAGTAACGCTAATTCTAAATGTTATTGCAAGGAAAGGTACATAATCATATCCACCTATCTTTAAAGTATTTTTTTTAAACTTATTGATATCGGTCCTTTTACGAGGTAAGGTCAAAAAATTCCTAGAATTGTCTATACAGTAAAGCAGCTGTTTGCCGGAAGTGAAATTTTTGTTTCGGAGGTTGGCAACACTACTGAGAAAGGTGCTGTGCCGTGCAGCCGGCAGTTGTAGTTGATTTCGTGCGTGCGGTGCATGATATTTCTTTCTTTCGTCGGATTGTGATATATCGTCTTTAGAGCAGCGTGGCAATATCAAATTCTTTGTGTCGCTGGAGAAATCACCCTCTTAGACACTTGAGATGCTGAAACTATGCAATGGAGAAAACGGCAGCATAAGAATTGCACAAGCGTTTTCGCGACGGTCACGCAATTGAAGATGACGTTCGGACTCGGCGTCCTTCAACTTCCACGCCAGATGAGAATGATGAGCGCGTTCGACAACTTGTGCGTGCGGACAGGCAAACAAACCATCGATATAATTGCCTCCGAAATTGGTATTTCACATGGGAGTGTTAACAGCATTCTTCATAATCGTGTTTACTTGCACCAGGTTCTGAAAATGTTATACCCCTGAGCAAAAGGAAATGAGAGAGACAACGTGCAAGGACTTGATTGAAATTGCTGTTGCAGACAACAGCTTCCTGCGCAAAATTGTGACACGTGATGAGACGTGGTGCTTTCTTTACCACCATCAGACGAAACGGCAGTCTGCTGAATGGAAGTCAAAAATTTCACCAAGAAAACAAAAATATCGCTGGGGTAAAATAATGTTGGAGGTGTTTTTAGACTAACGGGGCTCGATTCATTATGAATTTATTCCTGAAGGGAGAACAGTCAACAAAGAATTCTGCACAGAGATCTTAAAACGGTTACGGGATGCAATTCGGCGAAAATGACCTGAGCAATGGCGCAGGGAATGATTGGTTTTTGTTGCGTGACAATGTCCCGCCACATCGATCTGTAGTGTTGCCAAAAACAATGTTACCAGTCTGGAACACCCTCCATATCCTCCTGATCTTGCACCACCGGATTTTTACCTTTTTCAATGGCTGAAAATGACATTAAACGGACTACATTTTGCTGATTCGTCAGAATTTATTGAAAATGCTACGAAGCTGCTGAAAAGGCTTTCGAAAAACGGCTTTCAGGAGTGTTGCCGACAATTCTATGAACGGTGGAATAAGTGCGTAGAAGTAGGAGGAGAGTATTTTGAAGGAAAATATGGTAAAAATGTTATACCTGATATATACTTTCAATAAAATTTTACTAACGAATTCCAGGAACGTTTTTCCCTAGCCCGTAGGTATTTCTAGCATTCTTAGTTCCTTCAGCGGGAACTGTTTAAAATTTATTAGACTGCGCATTTCTAATTATTTGTTTCTTCTCCTCTGATTTAAACTATTACATCCTGGTAGCTTAGTGATCAGCCACACATATTGAAGTCTCTGGTTCAAATCCTGGTGGGCAAGGATTTTTTACGGGTTTTGATCTGATGATACAGCATTCCAGGACGGTCTATGGCTTCGGATTCCACGTTGAACTGTAATAAAGGCGGAAAACGCAGCAAATCGAAAATCTGTCACTTGTCGCCTGAATTATACAGGGCGTTCGCCGGGAAACGCAACCCACTGTTAGCGCTACAAGGAAGAAACTGCTCCCGGCGAGCGAGCGCTCAGTTTCCGGCATTGTTCGACCGTCGGCCGCGGACTATTTCATAATAATTACGCTTCATAAACTTCATAAACTTGTGTGCTAAGCATTTAAATGTGACGTAATTCATTAGCTTACCTTATAAAAGATGCTGGAAGTGTTGACCCTCTTGTGTAATGCACATTTCACATCTTCTGAACATATTTCGAGACACACGCTGCCCTAACTGACTTAATGATTTTTTGGGTGACTGTTCTAGTCGAAAAGCGATATCGTCAATTTTCTCCTCTGTGAGAATACGGTTGACCGACAGTCTCTTTTTGTTAAAAAATGAACCCGTTTCTCTTACTTTTTTAACCAGACGCAGAATTGTTGATTTAGCTGGCAGTAAAGCGCCAGGAAATTCGCGACGAAATTTACTGCGACACTTTTTAAACGACTTCTTCTTCACATATGTATCGTAGAGAAATATTCTTTGTTGCAAACTGTAACGTACCCTAATTTTACTCACACGCAAACACGGTACAGATTAATAAGAGTATGAAGCCCCAAACCAGCCAAACCGCAAAGAAACGTTTATTCACAACACTGATTAATAAGAGACTGAAGTCACAAACTATCTACAATGCAAAGAAACCGTTCTTAACAATGTAAGGGTCACTGCACTGCACTGTTGGGGCAGCGGAGGTGTTAAACAGTGCGGTGATTCACGGTGCCGTGTGGCGGAAACTGCTGGCTATACTGACCGAGCAAGTTGCCGACGGCAACAGACTGGGAGGGTAGCGTTTTCCGGCGAACGCCCTGTACTTCAGTATCTCATTGCTTACAGTGCCATACGCCATTTAATTTATTTAGTTCCTATTGATCTCATTAAACCAGTTACTTAATATCTCCGTTTTTTATTCATCAAATTCTCAGTAGCTTCTTCCATATCGTTCCTTTCCATCAGTTTTGTAACATAGCAACAGAAATTTCTAGATGCATCATTGAATTATACTCCAGCGCCCACTACATTCTTCGTAAACCCATCTTCAGCTTCTCTCGTTGCTGCTATTAATTGCTTGTTTAGTTGTTTCAGGTATCCCCTCCTGCTTAGCCGTCTCTTAGATCTGTTGTGTTTTCTTTTTACCAACCTGTTTACCTACCCTATTACACAATTTATGTTGCGTATTTTTATTTATTCTCTGTTTTGAGATAAAAAAATTTCCAACATTCTTATTAGCTCCTCAACCTGTTCCGACTGTACTTGTAGTTTCCTTCTATCTAGTTAACCTTTCTTTCCCTGAAATACCTCTTCAGGTTAGAAAAATTGATCTTTTTATAATTGTATGTACAATATAACCACCTTCATTTTTGGCTGCTTATTAAATGAACTTTCTAGTGTCCATTAGAACTGCTTAGTGATCCTTTATACCTTCAGGTACTTAAGACCCAACAAGCTTATCACTGGACCTCATTGGGAAGATTTCCATGCCCTTTTGTGCTCTAAACTCTGTTAATAAGTGGAAATGGGCTCCCTCAAGATTTTGCTAACAACTCAGAAAATACCGCTTTACATCTTCTATTGTATTTCTTATTTATCGGTGCGGTTAGGTCCCTATTTACCGTGTGAATCAGGAGTTTATATGCTTAAAACTCATCTGTGTGACACCTAATTTACATAATCTTTGTCTTTGTCTTTAGTTTAGCAGTAAGACGATATCTCTGATGTCTTTGCGTATCCTAATTGCGTTTACCCGCGGGCGGCTTGCTTCTCTCCCAGGTAACACCGCAGAGGGGCTACAAATTAGATTATTGGTCCCCGCAGCACAGCGTGTCCCTTATTTATGACGCAGAGGCGGATTATACTCGCTCTGTAATTTAAAAGGCGCAGCGCACAGCCGCTTTAGCGACGGATTAGGTGCGGTTTGGTCATTTAATCAGCATTAACGTCTCATCTCTGATAGCAATCCTGCAACGTTGGTTCGGTAAATTAGGTTCACGGTGTACGGTTAATGAAGGAAGTAGAGTGTGCCTTTAAGCACAAGTAATGAAGACTAAGGGCTGGAATATGCTTTGGGTATAAAACAACTAAAACCTACGGTGCGGCAATCAGTATTGCGGTTTTAAAACCCAGCTACCTCTTTGTAGAGTCAAAGCCTTGATTACCACTCACAAACGAAGAGATAAATTTCTACCATGTAAAGAGGTACTCTCGATAGAACGCGTTGATAAATGATATCATCTCTATCCACTAACACAAATCTGGATGGAAATTGTTACTTGATGATGAGAGAAGATGAAGAAAGTTTGATAAAAAACAAATGGGTCCCGCCATTAACATTTTTTAGCACTGACACTATTAATTTTTATCAGTGTTTGCATTTGTTTCTTGTGATTCAGTCAAAGGACTGTTTTCCTATTTCCTAAACGTACTTACGCAATAAAAATTCTGCTATTAATATTCTAATCCACCCTCCAACTAATATCTTCCTTGTTACTACATTCTTGTTTTGTTTGTTTCGGACAGCAAGGGGCTTTAATGGGCAGATAGACAGAGAGAGTCAATTCAATCGGAGTGAGTGAGGTGGTGCCGATCTGTTGTTTTAAAGGAGCGAGATATTTTGAATGAGTGCCTGTATTGTCAGTTCTGGCTGAAAGTAATACTATCTTTATAACGATCTGTTAATGGCATATTGTGTGAGTTTTAAATACAAGTATTTCAAATAACAGAGATTATATAACGGTTTGAGAACCGAGGAAAAATGGAAATGATTGGAAGAAAAGGAGCAATAAATAATTATTGTGTTTTAAAACTGAAAAACTACTAGCAGAAAAAGAAGAAATGCTTTTTATTTACATCTGATGCTAATGTATTCAGAAAGACTGATAATTTTTTTTTTTTTTTTTTTTTTTTTTTTTTTTTTGTTGATAAAACCTCCAAGCACAAATTTGTTGGTTTACTGAAGTGTAGTCAGGCATAACAGAAACGAATCATAAGAAAGATTCGTATGAACAAAAATGATTGCATGTTCGCTAGAGGATTTACAGGCACAAATGAAATCAGTGTGCACAGAAGAAAGAAGGGAAAAACATAGTGAAATGACTAAAAGAAATACTGGGCGCAAAGAAAAGAAAGCATGAAGTTATTGTTGCGGTCCAAAGCTGGGCGAAATCGAAAATAAATCGAATAGATTACATATTCAGTGTGTGGGAAATAATTATCCCTGGTTGGAATGTGTCATTGATAATTGGAGCAAGGATGGTACAAGACAAATGGAGAATAGCGGATGTCCATATCTAACCGCATTATCAATGACACATGTGTCATAAAATCGATGTGTGACGCATTGTGATTGTCGATAGTGAGTGCGTTCCCCTTTGTGTTGAGATGGTCGTTGTTGGCTCTCAGGTAGTTTGTTGTGATACCTGACTACGCAACTAGCTTGTTGTGTATGTTAGCACTGAGGATGGTAAACGTGTTGTAACCGACCCGCTGCGAGGGGTAGAGGGTTCTCAACATGCTGTTCGCTGAAGCATAAAACAGTCCTCATTGTATCTCTCTACTGCAGGGTATATTAGTGCGTAGTGTTTTCAACATTGTGGAAGAGTTCACCAAACCTTCGGCGTAGAAGTTTGTCCTCGGTATCATGAACACGGGGGCTATTGTAATATTCTCGATAGTTATATGCTGCCAGCAATGTGGCGTTTTTAAGGAATGGTCTCGTGTTTTTTCCAGGATGACAATACCAGGCGCAATTATTCAAGCGCTACTATTAAGGATTGGAATCCCGCAGTGTTTTTCAATCCCGCGGGATCCGTGCGTGATTTGCGCCAATCCCGCTGGATCCCGCGGGATCCGTGCGGGATTGGTACAAACAGCTTTTTAACGCATATATTTAAAACATAGTTACTTAAAACGTTAATAAATTAAATAATAATTAAATTAATAAATAATTTTTAATGTTAAATGATAAAAATTAACAGTTAACAGTATTTTGATTGTCAAAATGACATTAAAACTTTTTAGCGTGTCTTCGAGGTTTTAAATTTTTGTTTTTTAATCTAAACCAATTTTTAAATAAATAATAAAAATGGAAAATATTGGTCTTAGGTCATATTATGTGCCTTACAAAGACCACATGAGTTTAAAAATATGGTTTGCTTAATGGCCAAGTTACCAGAGTTTTTTTTTTTAATTTTTTTTTAAATAAACGTTCCATAATACCGAGAAAAGCATTCCATTTCACAAAGTGAAGTGAATATACTCTGTAAAGTGTAGACTTGGCTCAGAACAAGATTTCATAACTTTTTGTCACTGCATAAGCACGAGACTTGGCCTTTTTTGCGTGATTCATTATTATATCTCCCGATTCCTTGATTGATATTACAGTTGATTCAATGTTATTAAAAGAAACTACTCACCAACAAGTAAACTGTCAAGTATTTCAGATTTACTTTGTGGCGTAACGACGTTTTTAGAGTGGATATTATTATTTTTTTAGTAAGAAAGGAGACTTTCTCAGCGGATGATTGCAGTGAAGTCCTCATAGGATGTATCTCCGGATTTCATTGCAAACACACGAAATTACACACGTGAGGAAGACGGCGGAGGCAGCCGTCTAAGTATGGTGTTCCTACAACACAATTCATGGATACACCCGTGAAAATTTCATTATAACTTTTTTACCTTTAGTCGAAATAATAACAAGGAGAAGAGGGATTAATCGAAATCCTGAGCGGCACGTGTAAACAGGTGGCTTTCGACAAGGAAACGCATTGAGGCAGCGGCCAAAACAACAATAAGTCAAAGGATATACAATTTCCTTTTCATAGCTGATAAATAAATTGGTACGCGATCGTTAAAATTACGATAACATTAGTTTCATATCGACGAATAATCAAATTTTCAGCCGCAAATTAGGAAATTGTCACAATTACTTTATCTGCAAATACAGAAAATGGGAATAATGACACCGTGAATAAAAAGCTGTAACCGTGTAGCTCAGATAACGTGTGCGAAACTTAAAAAATAATTATATAGTTAGAAAATCCTACTAAATACTCACCATAACTCAAATTACAGAAATGTGTACTCGAAACAAACGTAAGTTTTGATGAATACTCAAAAGTGTATTTATTTACTTACGAATGATGAAGGTTGACAAAAACAAACGCTTGTTCACATGAGTCAAATTCCAACTGGAAGGGTACAGGCAAACAGTGCAAAATATCCGACAGAGACGGAGTGGGGCAGCGAGTCACGCAGACTGACACGCGTATCTGCCGGATTTTGCGGATTGCGGATCCGCTTAATTTTGTGCGGGATCCGCCAGTCTAATAATGCGGGATCCCGCGGGATTGTGGGATCCCGCTTTGCTGGACTGCAATCCCTAGCTACTATGTAATGATTCGCCATCACAATGTTCACCGATTGGACTGACCCGTCCAGAGCCCCGACCTCAATTGGACGAATTGGATCTTCGGGTGAGGACTCGTTAGGAGCGGCTGAAATCCACTGCTCAGCTCACGGAATGGAGACCAATTGCATTTAAGTCCTGCATGCCAGACAGGTTGGCTACTGCAACAGCCCAACGAGAATCTTAAGCGGCGACAACCACAGAGCAAATTTCTTCAAACTTGCAAGCTGCTCAAGTATATAAAATTTATAAAATTTATAAAAATTGTCAGGTTTAATTCCTTTTGATTTGTCTTAAATATTTTTTTAATTTGCCTGAAGTCCGATAATTTCAATTTGTATTTGACTTGGGATATAAGTAACATTACAGACATACGGATTTTGGAAAAATCTTATTTACCATATCCGGCATTAGTATCCAGATCACAAATTTCTTCCGAAATTGTTATTATCATTTATTTAAAAACTATCCTTAAAGCCTGTCAAAAATATGGGTTTAACGGAGTATTCTGGCAATTAATTTCTTTGTAGTCATTTACCTAAATAGAATTATTATAAAATAAAGCTCAATGTAATTTATCGTCCCTTCTGCTGTAGCAAAAGTTTCAGTTTTCAACTTGATCCAGGTTGCATTTCAGTCTAACCACAATCTTTGCTAATATTGCCGTTAGAAAATCAAAGCGAATTAATACATTTCCTGTATCGCATGCCAATGTCATCATGCATCGCGATCTTCACGGGATCTTACATATTTCCTTCTTATTATCTGTTGCGAAGATCGGTGTTTTTACGTCTGACAGCTTTGCAGCTGAAATAATGACCCCAGCGAAAACTAAGGATGCTAAAACTAAATCTAAATAAGCTACGTTATCCACGTAATATTAGTTTTAATTGTGGTTTAGGCAGCAGAAATCGCGATCAATATGGAACTTCTTTCATTCAAACCAAGGAATGATTTCAGTAAAAACAGCAACTGATAATTAATATGCTAATTTAAACGAAATACGTACTTTTCTTTCAGTTTTATGGCAATTCATTTCTTAGCAATTGCTTAGCTAAATAGTTATAAAATAAAGTTCAATGTGATTCCTACTGCCTTGCGCTGCAGCAGGAGGTTTGAGTTGCCATCCTGGTCAAGGTTGCATTTCAATCTAACAACACACTACGCTAAACTTGCCGCCATAGAAACAATACTTCAATCACACTCATATTAATGCATGTACTGTATCGCATTTTAGTGGCAATAATGCATCGCGCTATAAACTTGATCAAAAATCTTCACAGGTTCTTAAATCTTCCTTTTTTGTTATCCGTGATTCAGATCGATATTACAACGTTGGAATTACTAATGCAGTTACATACGGCTGAAATATGTCATCAGTGAAAGCAAAGGAAATTTTTAAAAAAATCTTTAACAACTTAAGTCATGACAGGTAATATTAGATTTAATTGTAATCTAGGTTGTATAGATTACGATCAGTGTGGAACAACTTTCATTGAAACGAAGTTGCGATTTAAGTAACAGGACACTCATGAAAACAATTTAAATTACTTTAAAAAAAATTACTCCTGCCTTCTGCTGTAACGTCAAGTGTCAGTTATAATAACAATCTAATCAAAACTACCGCTAACATTACTAATCGAAAATATTTTTTTTATCTTATTTATTTATTGTCAAATACTTTTACTTCGAACGAATATTGAATAAATATAAGCAACTATAATTAATATATGAATTTAAGCGGAATACGTACTTTTCTTTCCCCATTTTGACAAATAATTTATTCTCGGATGCTTAGGTAATTAGAACTATTATTAAATAACGTGCATAGTCTAAAACAACATCTCTGGTCGTAAGTTGGACAACAAAGGCGAAAAGCGTGACGTAATAGCTCGACGCTAGTGGCGTCATGCCGTGACAGAACATCGTGACCACTTAAGCGTTTTATAAGAATAGATAATTTATGGCGAATTAATTTAACAAGTTTGTAAAACTATATTTTTAACTGTACATTACTTAAAAACATTTTAAGAGAGAGAACAACTTCAACGTTATAATATTTACAGGATCACATTTCATTCATAGCTTTCCAACCTAGTACCCATTTCAAGATGTGAAACAAAATTTTCGTAAAAGAATTATGCAGTTCTAAACGGTATGGCCTGTGAACAATGCTGGTAAAAATTGTACATTCACGCCCAGTATTTAAAAGTCCGGATAAAATCATAGCCTGGGCGCACCTGCCCGTAGTTTTGAAGACCCCTTGTCGAGCGTGAATGTTTGTTGACCCACGTAATAATTTAATTAGAAATATACAATCATTTTTAAACTAAATCGTTGCCGCACGTAATGTGTATTATACTATCATCACGTCTTTCATGAAATTTGGGAAGAGTTTAACTTCAAAAAATAATTTTAGAAATTGATTTATGCTATCATGGATCACAGCTTAAATCCATTTACACGTCTATCAAAAAGTAATCTGTCTACAATGTTTGCTCAGTGGTTGACACCCCATTAGACTCTCGTATAGCAACTTCTTAGGGAGCGTTCATAACCACGTAGCTCCATTTTGGCCTCCTGTGAATCCCTCTTTCCCCCTCACGTAGTCCAACTTGGCATTTGTCTCTACCCCCTCCCCCCTCCCTCCCCCCAACGTAGCACGTAGCCTTTTTCCCTATTGATTCCAGAAGACATTTTGTGCTGTTTTCTCTTGTCAGACTATCATAGATTACATACGGGGATAATTAAATGGAAGAAATAAATATTCACAAGCTGTTATGTGTTCTGTATCTCATTTTAACTGTGACAGATAATATGCCCTCCCCCGGCAATTCAATTCGTTCCAAAGATATTGTCGCGTTGGAACCGGGACAGGTGTGAATTCGAAGGTTACTTGTCAATGAACACAGCACTTAAACTGAGAACAGGTTTATTGAGAACTCAAACATACACGCAGCACTGACTGCCTCTTGGGAAGAATGCTCTTCTATTTATAAACAGATAGAACGTACTAGAGATTACAAGAGTAGTTAACAAATGAAATGTGTAGAAGTTACAAGTGACCTTAGGAAACATGTAGAATCTTCTGGAAATAATAAACAGAATTAAATAATTTTTGTCAGTGGGCGGGATTGAACCGGCGACCTTCGGTACCGCAATTCGTGACGCTACCCGCTGCGCCATGCTGGCAGACGGTACACTGGCGTTCATGCGGCATTGCCCCCTCTCCTGAGGAAAACAGCGTCCCGCTGTTAGATTTCTTTTGGGGCACGCTGAAGTGTCCTGGATCTTGATCTTGTCGTGGGTCCTCTGTATGGCAGTTCTGGAGGGCCCCTCCTGTTTGTACTATTATCTTCCTGTCCGACTTCCTCAGTATCCAAACCGTCCTCAGAGTCCTTGAACAAGAAGCTGGTTGTGCCTAGCTGCTCGTCAGGATTGTAGTAAGGCTTCATGCGGAGGACGTGAACAATGTCCCTTCGCTTTCGTCGTTTCGAAGACGGCTCATAATCCTCGACTTCGTATGTGACGTCTGACCGGCGGCGTATGACACGATACGGACCAAAGTACCGCTTCAGTAACTTTTCTGATAGCCCAACCTTCCGGACAGGGGTAAAAATCCATACGAGATCTCCTGGGTTGTACGCAACAGGTCGGTGCTTGCCGTCATACCGCTGACGGTCCCTCTCCTGGGTGGCCAGTGTTCGTATGCGAGCCAGCTGTCTTGCTTCTTCGACCCTGGTAATGAGCTGTTTTATATAGTCATCCTGAGTGTCGTCCGGCTGGAATGGGAACAGCGTATCCATTGTGGTCTCAGCTTCACGGCCATGGAGCAGAAAAAACGGAGTGAAGCCTGTCGTATCTTGCCTTGCTGTATTATAAGCAAATGTGACCACTGGCAGTATTGTATCCCAATCCTTCTGCTCAACATCCACATACATCGACAGCATATCGGCTAATGTCTTGTTGAAGCGTTCTGTGAGACCGTTTGTCTGAGGGTGGTATGCAGTTGTCATCCTGTGGACAACGTCGCATCTTGACATGACCTCTGATACTAGTCTTGACTGGAATACCTTTCCACGATCGGATATCATCACACGTGGTGCTCCATGCTTCAAAATAATGTCTTCTACTAGAAATTTTGCAACCTCTGGAGCTTCTGCAGTCGGCACAGGTTTGGTGACAGCGTAGCGCGTGAGGTAGTCGGTGCAGACTATTATCCATCGGTTACCGGTTGTCGACTTCGGGAACCTCCCCAAAGGTCGATCCCAATTCGGTGGAATGGAACTGCTGCAGGTGGAATTGGTACTAGATGACCTGGAGGTAATTGCGGCACATGTTTCCGTCGCTGGCACTCTTTACAGTGACTCACATAATGCTTGACAGATCGGTAGAGACCCTTCCAGTAATACCTGCGTCTGATTCGGTCCAGGGTCTTCACAAATCCCAGATGACCGGATATTGGAGCGTCGTGGAAATACTTGAGAATAGCTGGCTGGAGATGAGCTGGAACGACCAGAAGCCACTTGGGGCCTAGTGGATCGTAGTTGTTCTTATACAATGTCCCATCTATCAATTGAAACCCTCCTTTGGCCGGTTCTCCTTTCTCCAAGGCGTCTATGGTTCTTAATAACTCTGAATCTTCCCTCTGTTCAGCTGCAACGTCACCTAATTCAGCGAGGGCTGAAATTCCATTCATGCTGTTGTGTTCTATTAAAGGATTCCTTGAAAGGCTGTCGGCATCCTTGTGTTTGCGTCCGTTTTTGAATACCACCGTGACGTCGTACTCTTGAAGTCTAAGTGCCCATCTTGCTAGTCGACCTGATGGATCCTTCAAGCTGGTTAGCCAACATAAAGAATGGTGGTCTGTTACGACGGTGAAAGGTTTGCCGAATAAATACGGACGAAACTTGTTGATAGCCCAGACAACTGCGAGGCATTCTTTCTCGGTTGTAGAGTAGTTTATCTCGGGCTTAGAGAATACTCTTGATGCATAGGCTATCCACCTTCTCAGCACCTTCCTGAATTTGCACAAGCACTGCACCGATCCCATAACCGCTTGCGTCAGTGTGAAGTTCAGTTTCTGCATTCTCGTCGTATAAGGCTAGAACTGGTGCGGAAGTTAGAGCCTCCTTAAGTGCCTGGAAAGATCTTTCTTTAGTTTCATCCCAGTAAAACTTGGCGTCTCCCTGCAAAAGTTCTTGCAGTGGACGTGCCATGTTACAGAATCCTTTTATGAAACGCCGGAAGTATGAGCACAGCCCAAGAAAGCTTCTCACATCACGAATGTGCTGAGGAGTTGGAAATTCCATGACTGCCCTTACTTTATCTGGATCAGCGCGGACGCCATCTCCGTTGACCAGGTGCCCCAGGATTTTTATCTCTCTGGCGACGAAGAGGCACTTCTTCGGATTGAGGCGGAGTCCTGCAGTCTGAACACACTTCAGCACCGTTGACAGGCGACTCAGATGTTCTTCAAATGTTTTCGAGAAAACAACAATGTCATCTAAATAACAAAGACACGTCGTCCACTTAAGGTGTCGAAGTAAGTTGTCCATCATGCGTTCGAATGTGGCCGGAGCGTTGCATAATCCGAATGGCATTACTTTGAATTCATAGAGGCCATCAGGTGTAATAAAAGCCGTCTTTTCTCTGTCAGCTTCGTCAACCTCGATTTGCCAGTAGCCTGTCTGCATGTCCATGGTTGAGAAGTATGTAGCTCCTTTCAAGCAGTCTAAGGCGTCGTCGATGCGCGGCAGTGGGTAGACATCTTTCTTTGTGATTTTGTTCAGCCGCCGATAGTCGACACAGAATCGCCACGTACCATCCTTCTTCTTTACGAGGACCACCGGAGATGACCAAGGACTCTCCGAAGGTTGAATAATGTCATTATGCAACATCTTTCTCCACTTCCTCTCGAATTATTCGCCTTTCGACTGGTGACAATCGGTACGAGCGCTGGCTAATGGGCGGATGATCCCCAGTATTGATACGATGCTTTATCGTGGGCCGTTTCGTCTGACCTTTTTTTTGCTGGGTGTGAATACACCAGAGAATTGGGCGTAGTATAGCTAACACCCGGTGGTGTTGTTCCTTGGTCAGTGCCGGACCCTATTGGCAGTTCCATAGTTGTTTCCTCCAGCGTGTTGTCGGTACTAGTAACAGAGCATGGATCTTCGTTAATGACGTTGAGCTCGCCCTCCTGGACTGGTTCAGCTGTCCCTATGCACATTCCCTTGGGGATAATTTGTGACTGCTCGTGACAGTTGGTGATCCAAATGTCTCCTCGACCACCGATAATGCTTATGATAGCCGCTGGTATGTAGATTTCTTTCGTGAGCCTAATAAACTTTCTACTATCGACAAGCACTTCAAGGTTGCGGTCGTCCGTGTTTTGACTGGGACTCTTCTCATTGCGAACGGCGGGATTGTCACGTTGTCAACGGCGAATAACTTCCCAGAAGATTCTGTGTTACGTGTACCCGTCGCAACGACTTCTTCAATTTGCAGCTCAGACGTTCCACAGTCAATGACAGCTTGGGATGCCTTAAGGAAGTCCCATCCAAGGATGACATTATGACTACATTCTGTTAAAATGACAAATTCAACTGGCTGGGTCCTGTTGTTGATGGTTATTCTCGCGACACAAGCTCCAGCTGGCTGGACGTACTTTCCATTTGCGACCTTTAGCACAGTTGCCCCCGTATCACGGAACATTGTCTTCTTTAGTGTGCGACGATAATTGTCCGACAATACGGAGAAAGAAGCTCCTGAATCAACCAGCGCCCGGACAGGTTGGCCGTCGATTATAACGTTGATGAGATTTCCCGACATCTTAGTGACTGTCATCCATGGAGGATTTTCATCTGCGGCGGCCTCACCTCCGTAGATGGTCGCCTTGCTTAGTTTTCCTGCGTGCGGCGGCTAGGGGAGCGGCTGGTAGCTCTGTCCGGCGACGATGAACGGCAGCGGCGCGTCGGGGATCGACCTCGTCTAGGGTACGGCGATGGGCTTCTTCCCGTAGGTCGACCGAACTCGTCAGCGGGTGGCTGCCTGGGGTAGAACTGTTCGGATGGCGGACGTCTTGCGGCAAAATAATCGTCAAATACTCGTCTTCTCTCTCTGCAGTAGCGTATGACATGTCCAGGGCGCCCACAGTGGAAACATACTGGCGCGTTGTCTTCTGTCCTCCAGACGTCCGTTCGTCTGCGGGACGTCATAGGTGCCGGAGGATTTGGTTGTGGCCGTGTCGGCCGGTTCCTAGGCTGCCGTTTGGCAGCTGCAGCATACGTCATATCAGGGCGAGGCCATTCTTCACGTCGAGTGCGATTGGCTCGGCAGACAGGAGCTATTGTCTGAAATACCTCTTTTTCCGCCGCGTCGGCTCCTTCATGACCCACTGGGCTTACATCCATGGCCATGATCTGATGCTCACTCGGTTCAAGAGTCCCAGCTGCCATGAACTGTTGTAATTCTTCTCTCACAATTTGTCGTATGAGAGACGCAAAGTCGTGCTGGTCTTCCACAACTGCCATAGGGACTACGTTGGGAAGTCTGTCATACTTCTTTCGCCCAACCCTCCTTTGTTGCATCTCCTCAATCCGCTGGCACCACTTGATGAACTCTTCCGTCGTAGCGACGTCTTTTATCAGAAGAGCTTGGTACATGTCTTCTGCAATACCTTTCATTAGGTGCGTGATTTTGTCGGCTTCAGTCATATTCGGGTTGACTACGTTGCATAGGGCCAAAACATCCTGTATGTAAGATTGCGTCGGCTCCCCATGTCGTTGGGCCCGGTTCTTCAGTTGTTCTTCCGCCGAGCGGATTTGTCGCTGGTGGTCCCCAAACGTTTTCTTAAGTTCCGTCTGGAACATTTCCCAGTTATTCAGTTTTTCTTCGTTGTTCTCGAACCACTGCTGGGCGGTTCCGTCCAGATAGAAATAAACATTTGCCAAGCACATGGTATGATCCCACCTGTTGTACTTGGCGACTCGGTCGAACCCTTTTAGCCATTTGTTAGGATCCTGTCCAGCGTCTCCAGAGAACACCGATGGGTGTCGAATGTGCAGCTGGCTTGCCGCCATGGGTTTCCTAATGACGCGGACTTTCGGAAGGACGTACTGAGTATATCCTTTGTAGTCCGGTTCCAGTCCGTGTAGGCGGCGACTTTTACGTTGCCTAATCGGAGCCACGACGATGCAGCTGTTGCACAGGGTACCCGGCGCCTCCACCAAACTATGTCGCGTTGGAACCGGGACAGGTGTGAATTCGAAGGTTACTTGTCAATGAACACAGCACTTAAACTGAGAACAGGTTTATTGAGAACTCAAACATACACGCAGCACTGACTGCCTCTTGGGCAGAATGCTCTTCTATTTATACACAGATAGAACGTACTAGAGATTACAAGAGTAGTTAACAAATGAAATGTGTAGAAGTTACAAGTGACCTTAGGAAACATGTAGAATCTTCTGGAAATAATAAACAGAATTAAATAATTTTTGTCAGTGGGCGGGATTGAACCGGCGACCTTCGGTACCGCAATTCGTGACGCTACCCGCTGCGCCATGCTGGCAGACGGTACACTGGCGTTCATGCGGCAATATGTAAAGGAAAGTGTATTTCTTATAGATAATTGAAAAATTTGGCAAAAATAATATTGTTCAAATGTTGACCTTTACGCTGCTGATATTCCTCTAGTCTAACGAAGGTTGGCAACGACGCGCTGACAATGTTCTTGAAACAATCTCCAACGTGATGTGCTTCAGTTGTACCAGATTTGTCGGTTAACTGTCTTGTACCTTACTTTTAAGGTATTCCCATGAAAAGTAACCAAGTGGACAGATCTGGACTCTTCGCAGACCACTTGGCATTGCCTCTCCTTAAAATCTTATTTGGGAATAACTGCTTCACAGCTCCAATTGACTGGTCAGATGTATGGCAGGTGGCCCCATCTGGCTGGAATCTTGTCTTCGAAATAAATCCTTGAAATCTGGGTAAAGCTGGAGCCAAAAATTTTTGTAACATTTCACAATACCTATACGTATTCACAGTGAGTGCTCATCCACTTCGCTCTTCATAAAAGTAAGGACTAATGATGCCTTTACTGGACATTGCAGCCCATACAACTATCTTTCAGCTGTGGAGTTTTCTGGTGCTTTCGTTTAGAATTTTCATCGAATCAGTAGCGCCAATTCAGTTTATTGACATAACCGTTCAAGTAGAAGATTGTTTCATATCTAGACAAATGTTCTCGAAGTTGTGGAAATGCTTTATCATTTGATTGGCGAAGTATTGCAGATTAGCGTAATCAGTATTCTTTAACTGAATTTGGAATGCTTTGAGATGCAAATCTTTCTTCAAAATTACCCGCAAAGATGATTTATTGATGTCAAGTTCTTGACCTTGTTTGCGAACTGAAAGTGATTAATTTTAACGTACAGACTTCTGCACTGTTTCATTCGTTTCTTCATCTGACACTTCGGGGTGAGCTGCATTTCGAATTTTTATAGTCGACCTGGTATTTTAAAAATATTCTGATCCACTTTCTAATAGCTTCTCTTAGTGCAATACGTTTTCAATATTCCGAACGATATGATCACCGAGCAACAATTGAATCAATGTTGTATTAAGCACGCACAAAAAAACGTGCGATGGTCCCCCGGACACGGTTCCATTGCGACAAACTCGCACAAGAATTTGTTTCTATACTCTTTCCACAATCGTGCGAATGCGTTGAATGGCGTCACCTGAAAAATCAAGCCCCCAACTCTTACTGGACATCCTTACAATGCAGTCATTGAGAAGTCTTAGTGGTGATCTGAAAATTATTTGAGACACTTATTTTGGTACTCTATTCCTGGGGATACATGCTTCGTGCTACCTTATAAATTTTAATAAATGATGAGGCTCAAAATAATAATTGGCCTGTAATTTTTTTTTTTTTTTTTTTTTTTTTTTGCCTGACAGTTTTCCAATTACGGTAGAAAATATCCTCTTGAGTTTGTCTAGTACAGTAAGCAACCAAATTTGACTAGCCAACCATTTAATCATCTGTATATTACAGCCAGCGAGGCTGCGCGCCTTAAAGCTCCTCCACATAGGACCGCGCATCTGCAATGGTCCCATGTTCAAATCGCGGGTCCGGCGAATCGACTGGATTGTAGGTGGTTTCCCGCAGTCATGTAGGAGAACGCTGGGATAGTGCCCAATCTTCGCCTCATCTACTTACACATTTCACAAAAACACTCATCAACATCTATACTCTGCAGTTCACAATAATTGTGGATGGCAGAGGATGATAAGCACCAATCCAAAGATTGCGGCACGTATAGATGTTGCGATTAGCTGCTCACGGAAAATAAGCTATATATCGTGCATAAAGTGTGTTGTGTTGTGAAGTAGTAAAAACGGGAATTAGACTGTGTTCTGTTATCCAAAATGGATACATATTGACTGCATAAATATGCTGGAATCAGTGAACAATAAATGTGAGTGCGGCATCCTGTCCTGCGAGGAAGTATGGAAGCGGTAGGAAACTATTTCGCGGGTAAAGAAGAGTCAGTAGCTGAAGCGTTGAAAGAAGATACACACGCCGCTACGTTATTTATTCATCAAATGAATAATTAAAACAGTTGTTGAAATGACCGGGAAGTGATTTTTGCATGAATGAAAAGACAAGAGACCATGTGGAAAGTGAGGTTAAAACCTATACATGTAAACAACGGGTGGGTTGTTGTTAAAACGCGGAGCAGACGTGTGACATCGGGTGCAAAATATTCAGGTCAGCAGACACCAGTTATTACCTCGAACAGATTTAAAGGTGTTAGAAATAGAAACGCTCCCTGTGAACATTAATAAAGTGCAGCAACAGTGCGTTGTGAAAAAGCCATCAAAAATACAAAATCAAAAGTGCTAATACTATCAGACAGCCATGGTAGAGGAATTGCCGAAAATATGCGAAACAAAGATTTCAAAAACTGCGATATCCGAGGGGAAATTATGCCAGGGGCCCCAGCGGTCAAAGTACTGGAAAACACTAAAAACATTACGAAACTAACAGAAAAGACCATCTAGTGATATGGGCAGGAGCAAATGACGTTGCAAAAATGAACAGACATTGCAATTAGAACAATAAAAAACTCTCTGCTATCAATGAAACATACAAAATGTAGTGATAGTAGGTATACCACACAGGCATGATACTTACCAGAATGTTGTCTGTGTGAATAAAGAAAAGAAATAATGAAAACCAACGAAAACTAGGCAAAAATTGTGAAACAATCCAAAATACTCAGTTTATCAGCACACCAAGTGACAGAATACTACACAAATCATGGACTGCATCTTAATACAAAAGGGAAAGCTGAAATTTCAAGAATATTGTTGAAAGTATATCAAAAGAATTAGAGTGCCAAGAAATTTTACATCTTGACTGGAAAGTGCCTCAAGAAGAAAAGTAGAAACAGTCATCATAGGAGAAGAGATTAACAGAAGCTGAAACCCCAACTACCTCAGCAGAAGCAGAAAATTTCCCAAGACTAATGATAAGGTCATCAACCCGCACAAAGAAGCAACCAACAAGAGATGCTGTTTTATGGGCTCGCCATGCAGACAAACTGACATCCAGATAAATAACACTAAGCAAGTGGTGATCCCCTTAGCTCTACCTAAAGTGAGACTGTGCTACAGTGAAAAAAGTGTAATACAAATAAAGCTTGTAAGGTAGAGGGCACCAAAAGAGGTAAGGTCGAGCAAATGTACATACCAAAAAAACAAGTTCAAACTTTTTAATTTGTCACCATAATGGGCAATCTCCTAAAAATAAGAAAACTGAAATCGAATTACTTCTCTCAACACATCTTAAAGATGTAGCAGTTGTATGTTAACAGAACACTGGCTCAATACAGCAACAACTAAATGTAACAAGCATCCCAAACTTACTTAGCCTCATTTTTTTGCAGAAATGAATACAAACAGGAGGAAATTGTATTTATTAAAAATGACATTGATTTTAAAGAAATAAACTCGCTGAAAAAATATTCTAAAGAAAAGCACTTTGAAGTATCTGGTATATCCATCTAAAATATAAAATCATACTAATTGTGTATATAGATCTCCAGATGGTGACAATAGTACATTCTTAATTTGTTTGAGAAAACATTAAAAAGT
>JARYHS010009186.1:34755563-34968698 GCA_031002005.1 Vandiemenella viatica | reverse complement strand
GATTCGGATACCTATTCAGAACCAAGATACTTTAACACTGCCTTGTGAAAGCTATCTCCACATAGAAGGAAGATTCGTCAAGGCAGATGGGGCAGGACCAACAAATTCAAGTCTCTCATCAAATGCATTTGCACATCTGTTTGAGGAAATTAGGTATGAAATTAATGGTGCTGAAATTGATAGAAATCGTAACGTCGGTATTACAAGCACAATGAAGACATATATTTCAAGTGACCCCCGACAAATTGGTGTGTTGCACAACGCAGGATGGGGTGTACACGATCTTGGGAATGGTTACTTCGATGTATGTATACTGATGAATTTATTTTTGGGTTTTTTCGAAGACTTCAAACGGATACTTACCAATGTAAAACAAGAACTGGTATTGATTCGTGCTAGGGATGATGCAAATTCATACATTAAAGCTGCTCAAAATCCTGAAAAGAGTAAGTTTGTCATCAATAAACTTGCATGGGTTATGCCACATTTACAAGTGAGTGAAAGAGAGAAATTAGTTCTGCTTAAGATCGTAGAGAGTGGAAGCCACTTTACATGCATTTTAGAAGTTGGGACCTGCTAGAATATCCATTGCTCCCTATAAGTAAGAAACAAATTTGGTCTTTAAAGACATCGACACAACTGGAGAAACCTAGGTTCGTGATTCTGGGGTTACAAACAGACAGAAAACGCAACGAGGAGACTAGTTCATCTGAGTTTGACCACTGTAATCTCACTAATGTTAGAGTGTTTCTAAATGATGTATCATTCCCATATGAGAACCTGAATGTGGATTTTAAGAAAAACATAACCTCAGTGCTGTATGACAGGTATGCAAGATTCCAACAGTCTTACTATGAAAGACATAACGCTACTCCGCTACTTAAACGTGATGAATTTGTCGCTTCTGCACCTCTGGTTGTAATTGACTGTTCACAACAAAATGAGACCGTTAAGACGGGACCCGTCGATATTCGCATTGAATTTGAAAGCAGTGAGAATTTCCCTGCCTACACGTCTGCATACTGTCTGATACTGCATGATCGTGTTGTGGAATACACACCCCTGACTAGTGTTGTGCGGAAGCTAACATAAATCAGTGTAGTAATGATCATTCTCATTCATTACCATGAAGACTGTATTCTTGGATGCGCAAGGATTCAAGACAAAGGATGGTGTATTTGTTTTCAAAGAGGTTGGTGTATGTGTCATGCAATCTGACAACATTATTGGCGTACATCGTATCTGCGTCTCGTCGCCAGCAGGTGGAGGTGATGATCCAAGTATTGGATGGTTGACACAGTACTATCATGGGATACCTTGGGACGCTAATGGTATCACATTCAGTAAGATGTGTTCTATTCTGCGCTCTATCACAATCAAGAAGATGTAATAATATATGTGAAAGGATTGGAAAAGACACGTTGGTTCCAGAAAATTATCAGGAATAAAGTTTTGTCACAATATTGAGAATTTGGGGTGTCCTTCTCTACGTAAAATGAAGTTGTGGGGGACAAACTGTAATGGACATATATTTTCAAATGCTATGTGTGCTCTTAAAAATGTAATTTTATTAGCCCAATGGTGGGTAGAATAAAAGAAAAAATTGATGTATCTTTTTTTATTTATCAGTTCCTTTTACACGATACTTCAAATTAGAATTAACATCATCAATTAACAACAAATTTTTATATGCCATAATTTCTAGTTTCAGCTGTCCATAGTCCAGTGTAGAACTGGGGTTGTATGACACTTCGTTCACAAAAACATTATCCACATGCACATCTATTAGTTTTTCTATTGGGGCACGGGAATAATCGTGTAGCACTTTCAGAGTCAACATGTTAATAAAATCAACGTAATATTTCAAAACCTGATGACTCCACGACTTCTTGGTGTTGATGGTATTTGACACCGCAGGCTGAGCATCAATCAGATTCTTCCAAGTAGATTCACCGAGAAACACACCACTTGCAGGTACAGCATTATTGAAAACCCAAATAGTTTTCGTTCCGGACACCATTCGAGAACAGACATTGTGACCCCCGAGTGACACACTCGTTTGCAAATGTTCACTATTACTAAAAAATCCAGTAATTGTATCTATCTCCTGGACCAGTACTTCCCATTCTTCACGTGTAAGTGTAATTTTATTGTACCCAACTTTTTCAAGTACAACTACTGGTTCAAACTCCAGTTTTGATGACAACCCCACACTGAGCCGCTTGGTATCGCTGGCATTTAACTTGTACGATGATACAAAGAACAGTGCCATTGTAATAGCGAGAACTGAATTAAGTGTGTGTGGGCTCACTATTATATATACCTCCGAATATCTGTGTTGTAATGACTTGGATGTCTGGGAAATTACATCATGGAATTATCCTCCACTGTTTACGGAATTATTGACGCTGAAATTTGACTTGTGGGCCATTTTTTACTCGTGCTGATGAAATTTTGGTAAGTCCGATAGTTAATTAGACTTGCTCAATTCACTAATTCGATTTGTGTGTTTGTGTGAGGAAGTCCAGGGAGGCCTTTAGAATTATGGACGTACTTGTGACGTCATTATAGTTCGTCGAATTGTGATGCCACGGAACGAGGAGGTCCGGGAAGGCCTTAGAATTACGTCATGGGAATTTCACACCCGGAAGTACACGTACTTGTGACGTCATTATAGTTCGTCGAATTGGATACTTTTGAAGACTTATTTGTGACGTCACGGAAAATTCCAGTCACTTGGTATACCCGGAACTTGATGACGTCATTATTGATAGCCGAATTGGCTATTTTCCCCGTCCGGCACCTGATGACGTCATTATTGGTCGCCGAATTGGGTATTTTCCCCGGATACATGTTGATGACGTCATGTGAAGTAAACATCCGGGATCATTAAGGACTCATTAGCGGTGACCTCGTGCTTAAATGAACGTCTTCTTACTACTATCAAGTGATTAAGATTCATATGAATATCCTTGTCTCCATGTTGCCAAATTGAAAACTAGTTTCTCTCCTCACAGATATTTTTATTCAGATGTTTTTATCACTATTTGTCGTAACATTTTTATGGTCCGGCACTACTATCGCACTTTTACAATCGTCTGGTAAGCAATCTAAATAAGATATGAAATAGGGGTAGATCTTGTTCAAATTTACAAATTATGTGTTATAACAAAGGCATTATTAAGACCAACAGAAAAAGTTTATCATGCATATAAGCATAGTTGTAACGAAAGAAAAGCTATCAGGTTTAATGGGAGAATTAATAATTAAGTTTCCCGAGATTGATTAAATGTGTTAGTAACGCTAATTCTAAATATTATTGCAAGGAAAGGTACAGAATCATTTCCACCTATCTTTAAAATATTTGTTTTTAAACTTATTGACATCGGTCCTTTTACGAGGTAAGGTCAAAAAATTCCCAGAAGTGTCGAAGCAACTGTTTGCCGGAAGTGAAATTTTTGTTTCGGACGTTGGCAACACTACTGAGAAAGGTGCTGTGCCGTGCAGCCGGCAGTTGTAGTTGATTTCGTGCGTGCTGTGGATGATATTTTAGACATAGTTTCTTTCTTTCGTCGGATTGTGATATGTCGTCTTCAGAGCAGCGTGGCAATATCAAATTCTTTGTGTCGCTGGAGAAATGACCTTCGGAGACACTTGAGATGCTGAAACTATACGATGGAGAAAACGGCAGCATACGAATAGCACAAGCGTTTTCGCGAGGGTCACACAATTGAAGATGACGTTCGGACTGGGCGTCCTTCAACTTCCACGACAGATGAGAATGTTGAGCGCGTTCGACAACTTGTGCCTGTAGCAGCAGCAACGCCATTAACTGCCCGTTTCCTCCTTGGGCAGAGTAGGGTGGAGTGTTTGTCTTGCGACATTTACTCCTAGTCTTATAGATGGATACTTGCTTCAGGTTAGATTTGTCTTAACGTTTGGCGTAGCTTTTTTCAGATGATTTGGGGATTTATTGTACGAGTGAGATAGGTCCTATGTGTGGACCTATTCCTACCGGATAATTTCCCAGATTTTTGATTAGTGGGTTGTTGGATTTATGGGCTGTATTATAAAATTTGGTGGCAAGATCCTTGAAACGTTGTTTTAAAGTTGGTAGCCCTGTAGCTTCATGAAGGGCAATTGTGGGAAATCTGCAGTCGAGATGAAGTGCTCTCTTCAACGCTCGATTTTGAATAATTTGAAGTCGGTCGAGATTTGTTTTTGCTGTGTATCCCCACACAGGACAGGCATATTCCAGTATTGGTCCTACTAAGGTGCAGTAGATCCGTACTCCTAAGGGTGCGGAGAGCTTACTGTCCCTGTTTAGCACTGGGTACAACGCTTGAAGTCTCGCGCTAGCTCTTCTGCGGAGGTCATTTATGTGGGCCCTCCAGGTCAACCTGGAGTCAAGCAGGACTCCAAGGTAGCGAACTGTGTTTGACCATGGGATTTAGTTGTTATGAATTGTGAGTTCTTGATCCAATTGAGGTCTAGTACCTCCTGCAGACGACGGGTGACGATAGCTTTACTGCGGCAGCGATTGAAGTAAGCTGTATCATCAGCATATGTGGCGGTGTGAATTCCGTTTTGAGAAGGTACATTAGCTGTATATAGGGAGTATAGCAGAGGTCCTAGGGTCGAGCCTTGTGGTACTCCTGCCTGAATGCTACGCCTTGTGGAATAGACGTTACCAATTTTGACTTTGAAAGAGCGGTTTTCCAGGTATGATTTTATCAATTTGACAAGCTGTCCCGGGAGTCCCAATTCGTAGAGTCGTAGTAGCAGTCCGGCGTGCCATACCGAGTCAAATGCCCGGGAAATATCTAGTAGCACAAGTCCACAGTATTCTTTATGGTTGAAGGCCGTCGTGGCGGTCTCAACCACCCTCATCAGTTGCTGGGTGGTTGAGTGTCCCTGACGGAACCCAAATTGATGGTCTGGGAGAATACTCTGTCGCTCGATATACCGGTTTAGGCGTTTGAGGAGCAGACGCTCAAACACCTTGCTGATAGATGGTAACAGACTTATGGGCCGGTAGTTTTGAGGTAGAGAGGGGTTTTTCCCACTCTTGTGGATAGCTACGACTACGGCCTGTTTCCACCGGGTGGGAAAGTTCTTAATGTCTACAATTATATTGAACAGCATAGTAAGGTGGTTAATTGCCGCTGGAGGCAGGTTTCTCAAACAGATGTTACTGATTCTGTCGTGGCCTGGGGCTTTTCTTGGGTTTAGGCTGGTCACACAGGTGAAGACTTCTTGAGGGGTAAAGTGCTCGATGTTGTGTTCGTCTTCGTCATCAGCTTCGAGGAAAACCCTCAGTCGATTGTTGACTTCGTCGATAAGATCGGGGTCGCCGGGTGCTGGTTGAAAGTTCTGTTCGAAAGCATTAGCTAGAGCGTTGGCTTTATCTTCAGGGCGATATATGTATCCCTGTTCTCCAAGTAGAGGTGGAATTCGACTTTTCTTTTTAGTAAACCATCTGGTCTGTGACCACAGCGAGCCGTCGTCTATTCGCAGCATTGAAAGTCTGGCCTCCCATTCACGATTTCGATGTTCAGTTAAAGACACTTTCAATTCTCTTTGGAGACGATTGAGTAATTTCCTGGTATTGGGGTTCCTAGTGATCCTCCACTCCTTTGCGACTCGATTTTTATGTCGGATCGCTGCTATCAGGTGAGGTGGGAGCTGGAGCGATTTGTCGTTTTTCTTATGCTTCAAAGTGGAGGCTGTGATGGCGTTTAAGACTGCACTTTCAAAAGCCTCCAGCGCTGTTTCCGGATTGTTGTCTGCAGGATGGTCCGCTAGTGCTTCATTTATAAGATTCTTGTACATCCTCCAGTTGGTGAACTTGTGATCAATTATGGGATTTAGCCTATCATCTGGTTGCCACTGGCCTATGCTGACTTGAAATATAACTGGTAAGTGGTCTGATGATAGTTCATCCACAGTGGATGCTGATATGAACCCGTTGAAGTTCTTAGTAATGAGCACATCAAGGATGTCAGGCCGACCACCATTGTAAGGATAGTGCGTGGGCTCGTCGGGAGCCCATACACACATGTTATGTGGATTTGTAATTCTTCTGATGACAAGTCCCGCCTGGTTAGTGTTATGGCAGAGCCAGTCAGTATGTTTTGCGTTAAAGTCTCCTCCTAGGAGTAGTTTGCCTCGCAATGCTGCCAGTGCTTCTAAGTCTGCATCCAGAGGCATTCGTCTGGGAGGTCGGTAGGCAGAAATGACATTGAAGGTCTGATTGTTAAGGTTTAATTCTATGGCGACTGCTTCTATGTTTTGCAGCGCCGGAAGAGGAGTTTCGTGGTGAGGTAGGCCCTTTTTTATGTAGATTGCGACGCCGCCTCCAGCTGTGAGTCGGTCTGTTCTATAGCAGTCATAGTTAGCAATCGACGCACGTAGTCCTGGTTTAAGGTGGGTCTCACAGACGAGGCATAAGTCAATATTGTGCTCTGCAATGAATTGTCTAAATTCTGTAAGTTGAGGATAAAGCCCGTTTGCATTCCATAAGCATATGGAGACGCAGTGTATGTGATGCCTTCTATCCATTGTTAGGTAGGTTAGCACTTGAGGTGATAGCTGAGGCTGACGTAACTGCTGCCTGTATTTCTACAGGCAGGCGGTTCATCTTTTCGATGAGGCACATTAGGGTGTTGAGGATTTTGTCAATGCTTATTGTAGAGCCTGTCGAGACCAGCATATTGCGTATGTTCACAGGGGCCTGCATTCTGTGCGTGTTCGCCAGGGGGACGGTTGCGGCGGCGAGTGCGCTTCCTAGGCGCTGCTGGACATAATGCCGGAGCTGATGAGTTTTCAGTTTCGACTGGAGGTGCAGGGATGGCTGCACCTGCAAATTCCTCTGTTGGTTTGGTGGTAGTATGTTGGGAGGAGTTGCTTTTTCCAGCTCCTCTGGTGGCAGTTGTTGGATTTACCTCACGCAAGTTCTTTTTCTTGTCGGCTTTATCCATCATTTTCTCTTTGCTGTGTAGCAGTTGCTGTTGATTTTATTTCCTTGATTTTTCCACAGCAGTTAGACTGTTGGACTTTAGTTCTTTATTCTCTAGATTCTGCTGAGTTTGGCGACATGATTACCTCCGCAGTTACCACATTTAGCTGCATCACGATTTTTCTGTGTTGTACATTCGTTGGAGTCGTGGGCTCCGGCACATTTAACACATACAGGGTTCATTTTACAGTTTTTGGCGACATGGCCATACAATTGGCAATTGAAGCATTGAGGGGGGCCGGAAGTCGCCTTGAGTGTCTCAGTTTTAATTCTTATATGACATAGGTACTCCACCTCGAACAGTCTTCTGTTATCTGGAGTATCAGGAGCGACTACCAGAAACAGTGGCATTGCTATATTTGTTCCCGGTCTCTTTAGTTGGGCCACAGTTTGCACGTCATAACCCATGTCCAGGAGTTCGTCCTTGAGGTCCTGGGTTGGAAAGGTGCGTGGTAATCCTCTCAGGACGACCTTTAGTAACTTGACTGCCCCTGAGGGGAAGGTAAAATAGGGGATACCATTTTTAGTGAGCAGATTTGTCACGTTAATGTAGTCCTCAGTAGTTGTGAAGGAAAATTTAATTTTGTCACCTCCTGCAGTTTTGGCCAGAAAGGGGTCTTTGGCTACATTAGCTACCCAGTCATGAAGCTTTTTGTAGCTCTCTTCGAATTGAACCACAATAGGTGGGATGTTGGAGTTCCTTTTGGATGGTTGAGTTGTACATTGCAGGGCTTGGAACTGGTTTGTTAATGTTATTGGTTGGTCCTGAGCTAGATTTGCTGGAGCTTTGGCAGTACGACGCGGATGGATAAAGCCTTCATCAACATTTACAGTCGTACTGTGGTCACATTCTTGTGCTGCAAGGCGACCGTTATCTTCCGGTGCCAGTGCGGTGTCCCTTGCTTCATTACCCATACCAGAGTTTGATTCAAAAGTTGCATCAGTGTCTGAGGAGATAAGCAGACTGAATTCTGGTCGACTATGCGGAGCTGGGAATGATGTTACAGCACGGGTTGTCTTCTGATTTTTCTTCTTCTTATTTGTTCTTTGAACAAGGGTGGTGACTCGTTTCCTCACTTGATCTTTGCCGGTCGGGTTGGTTGATCCTCTCTTTCTGTAGGCTGCCAGATTCTGCTGCGGCGGTGTGTTGTCATCAGAGTCTGAATCAGTATCAGGTTGCCCTAATCGCCCTACGTTGTCATCATCGTTGTCGGTGGCCTGGTAGCCATCTGACGAGTAACACCCCACGCCCAAGAAGCCGTTGTTGGAGTTGGATGCCGCCATCATACGTCCTGCCAATGGAAACGCCTACTGGAAGGGAGTGTTGCTCCGACCCTTCGTTGTCACCGTAGGGTATCCGGGCCGGAGACAACCCTACGCTCACGCTCGGGGGTTCCACTCCCGCAGGAGTGGGCCGTGGAGCGGTAATCCCTAACACCTCGGGCTGGGAGGGCAAGGCAGTCCCCAAAGAAGAGGAAGCAAGTCGCTCACTATAATCTCCGCTTCGCCAGCGAGACAGAATTCGCATAAACAAGTATCAGTTAGATATTGGTGTACACGAATACCATCCAGTGAGCGAGTGCCGAGAGTGAGTAGTGAGTAGAGTGTCACTTGTGCCTGTGGACAGGCGAACAACCATCGATATAATTGCCTCCGAAATTAGTATTTCAAGGGGGAGTGTTCACAGCATTCTTCATAATGATTTGATCATGCATCGTGTTTATTTGCACCAGGTTCTGAAAAGGTTATACCTCTGAGCAAAAGGAAATGAGAGAGACAATGTGCAGGGACTTGATTGAAATTGCTGATGCAGACAACAGCTTCCTGCGCAAAATTGTAACAGGTGATGAGACATGGTGCTTTCCTTACGACCATCAGACGAAACGGCAGTCTGCTGAATGGAAGTCAAAAATATCACCAAGAAAACAAAAATATCGCTTGAACAGAAGCTGGGGAAAAATAATATTGGAGGTGTTTTTAGACTACCGGGGCTCGATTAATTATGAATTTAATCCTGAAGGGAAAACAGTCAACAAAGAATTGTACACAGAGATATGAAAACGATTACGGGATGCAATTCAGCGAAAACGACCTGAGCAATGGCGCAGGGAATGATTGGTTTTTGTTGCATGAAAATGCCCCACCACATCGATCCGTAATGGTGAAACAATACCATGCCAAAAACAATGTTACCAGTCTGGAACATCCTCTATATTCTCCCGGTTTTTACCGGTTTCAAAGACCAAAAACAATGATACCAGTCTGGAACATCCTCCATATTCTCCCGGTTTTTACCGGTTTCAATGGCTGAAAATGACATTAAAGGGACTACGTTTTGCTGATTCGTCAGAATTTATTGAAAATGCTACGAAGCGGGTGTAAAAGCTTTCGAAAAACGGCTTTCAGGAGTGTTGCCAACAGTTGTATAAATGGTGGAATAAGTGTGTAGAAGCAGGAGGAGTGTATTTTGAAGGAAAATATGGTAAAAATGTTATACCTGATATATACTTTCAATAAAATTTTACTAACGAATTCCAGGAACGTTTTTCCCTAGCCTGTATGTATTTCAAGCTTTCTTAGTTCTTTCAGCGGGAACTGTTTAAAATTTATTAGTCTGCGCTTTTCTAATTATTTGCTTCTTCTCCTCTGATTTAAACTATTACATCCTGGTAGCTTAGTGATCAGCCACACATATTGAAGTCTCGGGTTCAAATCCTGGTGGGCCAGGATCTTTTACGGGTTTTGATCTGATCATCCAGCATTCCAGGACGGTCTATGGTTTCGGATTCCGCGACGAACTGTAACAAAGGCGGAAATCAGCAAATCGAAATTCTGTCACTTGTTAGCTGAATTATACTTCAGTGTCTCACTGCCTACAGTGCCATACGCCATTTAATTTATTCAGTTCCTATTGATCTCATTAAACCAGATACTTAATATCTCCGTTTTTTTATTCATCAAATTCTCAGTAGCTTCTACCATATCCTTCCATTTGTCTGAATACCTACGTTTCCATCATTTTTGTAACATAGCAACAGAAATTTCTAGATGCATCATTGAATTATACTCCAGCGCCCACTACATTCTTCGTAAACCCATCTTCAGCTTCTCTCGTTGCTGCTATTAATTGCTTGTTTAGTTGTTTCAGGTATCCCCTCCTGTTTAGCCGTCTCTTAGCTCTGTTGTGTTTTCTTTTTACCAACCTATTTACCTACCCTTTTACACAATTTATGTTGCGTACTTTTATTTATTCTCTGTTTTGAGACAAAAATTTCTTCCAACATTCTTATTATCTCCTCAACCTGTTCCGACTGTACTTGTAGTTTCCTTCTATCTAGTGAACCTTTCTTTCCCTAAAATATCTCTTCAGGTTAGAAAAATTGATCTTTTTATAATTGTATGTACAGTATAACCACCTTCATTTTTGGCTGCTTATTAAATGAACTTTATAATGTCCATTAGAACTGCTTAGTGATCCTTTATACCTTCAGGTAGTTAAGACCCAACAAGCTTATCACTGAACTTCATTGGGAAGATTTCCATGTCCTTTTGTGCTCTAAACTCTGTTAATTAGTGGAAATGGGCTCCCTCAAGATTTTGCTAACAACTCAGAAAATACCGCTTTACATCTTCTATTGTATTTCTTATTTATCGGTGCGGTTAGGTCCCTATTTACCGTGTGAATCGGGAGTTTATATGCTTAAAACTCATCTGTGTGACACCTAATTTGCATAATCTTTGTCTTTGTCTTTAGTTTCGCAGTAAGACGATATCTCTGATGTCGTTGCGTATCCTAATTGCGTTTACCCGCGGGCGGGTTGCTTCTCTCCCAGGTAACACCGCAGAGGGGCTACAAATTAGATTATTGGTCCCCGCAGCACAGCGTGTCCCTTATTTATGACGCAGAGGCGGATTATACTCGCTCTGTAATTTAAAAGGCGCAGCGCACAGCCGCTTTAGCGACGGATTAGGTGCGGTTTGGTCATTTAATCAGTATTAACGTCTCATCTCTGATAGCAATCCTGCAACGTTGGTTCGGTAAATTAGGTTCACGCTGAACGGTTAATGAAGGAAGTGGAGTGTGCCTTTAAGCACAAGTAATGAAGACTAAGAGCTGGAATATGCTTTGGGTATAAAACAACTAAAACGTACGGTGCGGCAATCAGTATTGCGGTTTGAAAACCGTGCTGCCTCTTTGTAGAGTCAAAGCCTTGATTACCACCCACGAAGAGATACATTTCTATAACATAAAGTGGTACTCTCGATAGAAGACTTTGAAAAATGATATCATCTCTATCCACTAACACAAATCCGGATGGAAGCTGTTACTAGATGATGGGATAAGAAGGAGATAGGTTTGATCAAAAACAAATGGGTCCCTCCATTCTATTGAAGTTTTTCTATTACTTGCGCTACTGCAGTAGTATGAGGAATAAGTTTGTTGTGGTTGTATTAGGTTGTTGTTATCTAATTAACGCAACAAGTTTATTTGTCTCGCTCTAAACGTTTTTCCACTTAATTGTCTTAAACTCCTTTCAAAACTTGGTTGTGCATTGTATGAGTCATAAAATCGAGCTAACATTTTTTAGCACTGACACTGCTAATTTTTATCAGTGTTTGCATTTTTTCTTGCTATTCAGTCAAAGGACTGTTTTCCTATTTCCTAAACATAGGTACGCAATAAAGATTCTGCTATTAATATTCTAATCCATCCTCCAACTAATATCTTCCTTGTTTTGTTTGTTTCGGACAGGAAGGGGCGTTAATGGGCAGATAGACAGAGATAATCAATTCAATCCGAGTGAGTGCGGTGGTGCCAATCTGTTGTTTTAAAGGAGCGAGATATTTTGAATGAGTGCCTGTATTGTCAGCTCTTGCTGAAAGTAATTCTATCTTTATAACTAGGTTTCGGATCTTTATGACCAAAAAAATATAGAAATATGCAGGCAAGTATGACCTTAAAAATGGGTAAATATAACCTAAAAATGACAAAATATGGCCAAACATTTAAATTTACTATACATCAAAACATGCTCAATTATTCGTCGTTTATTTTATCTAGTAGTGTCGCTTTAACGTAGACAGCATAATTTGCTTCCGTGCACTCGCTGCATCACTGGGAAATTAGATTTTAAATTGTTTTGTCGAAGTCACTTTAATTTAAGATAATTTGCAGAATAGAACTCTTTCATCTGCACTAAAATACTCCTTTCTAAATTCCCTTACGTAACTTCGCACTTTCAGAAAATTTTACTTTCGGCATGGCGGTAGGTCTATTCACTGATCCACTGCAGATTTAACGATGACTGAGGTTGTTTCATTGAGATATTGATTGACGCGACTCGTCACAGGCATGCTTCTGCTGCATTGTACAGATTAAAAGGTGGGCGGAACATTACGTTTAGAGAGTGGTAATAATATGTAACCTTAATTCTTGACTGGTGAATTCTGACAACAGTGAAAATGAGTTTTTTCCCCACGTGTATAGCAGAAGTACAGTTCTGTGAATAATTATCTTAATTTCTTCTCATCTGTATCTAGTGAATTCCGGGTATTATTAAAAAAAAACTACCAGATTTTTCCTCAAAATATGACCATATGACCATAAATATTATCGAAATATAACAAAAACTAGGAAAATGGTCTGAATATGCATTTATATGCTATATAAAATACGTTTAAATACAATCGGAAACGTTGAATCAATGTTCAACTCAGCGTTTCGGCTAAAAAAGAAGGCAGGAAAAAAATTATGAGTTGTCCTAAAGATCCGAACCCTATTTATAACGATCTGTTAATTGTATTTTGCGTAAGAAAGATTCGTTTGTACAAGAATGATTGCATGTTTCCGAGAGGATAAACAGGCAAAAATGAAATCAGTGTGCACAGAAGAAAGAAGGGAAAAACATAGTGAAATGACGAAAAGAAATACTGGGCGCAAAGAAAAGAAAGCATGAAGTTATTAGTGGCGGTGCAGAGTTGGGCGAAATCGAAAAGAAGCCGAATAGATTACATATTCAGTGTGTGGGAAATAATTTTCCATGGTTCGAATGTGTAATTTGTAATTAGAGCTAGTATGGTAAAAGGCAAATAGAGAATAGCAGATCTCCATTTCTAACCGCACAATACAATGTGTGATTGTCGATAGCGAGTGCGTTTCCCTTTGTGTTGAGATGGTTGCTGTTGGCTCTCAGGTAGTTTGTTGTGATACCTGATTGCGCAACTAGCTAGTTGTGTATGTTAGCACTGAGGATGGTAAACGTGTTGTAACCGACCCGCTGCGAGGGGTAGAGGGTGCTCAACATGCTGTTCACGGAAGCATAAAACAGACCTACAGCAGGAGAATTACAATGTCCATACTGTTTTCAACATTGTGTATGAGTTCACCAAACCTTCGGCTTAGGTGTTTGTCCGCGGTAGCATGAACACAGGGGCCTATTGTAATATTCTCGATAGTGAAATGCTCCCAACATTGTGTGAAAATGCCAGGTGCCATGTTTCAAGGGCTACTATGTAGTGGTACGCCATCACAATGTTCGCCAATTGGACTGGCCCGTGCAGAACCCCGACCTCAACATTATAAAACATCTTTGGGACGAATTGGATCTTCGGGTGAGGACTCGTTAGGAGCGGCTGAAATCAATTTCTCAGCTCACGGAATGGATGCAAGAGGAATGACGACGAATTGCATTGGAATTACTGCATGTCAGACAGGTTGGCTGCTGTCACAGCCCCACGAGATTTTTACGGGGCAACAACCACAGAGCAAACGTTATGGACAGTGAAAGGCTTCTGGTTACTGATTTTTGATTAGTTAAAAGTCACTTACTAAACATAGACAATTACTAATTAAATAAAGGCTCTTCAAGGCGCGGTCGCCAGGTTTAGGTACTACTACTGTTCGTCGGGTTTATTAAATGATACATTCACAAACTTTAGAATGAACATCTACACAAAAACTTTATTCAAGTTCATGAGCTTATGCATTCACACCGACGGAAAGTACCACCACCAAAATAATATTTAAACAAGGAATCAGACTCCTTTTCCGAAAATTGCAGACTCGTGGGATAAGAGAGACTGAACTACAAAAACTCCCACGTTCTCTACCGTCCTCTTAACACGTCCACAGTCACTTGCAATCACAGCACTCCATTCACAGCAGTGAATTCATCACATTACTAGTTTCCATTAACCACTTCACCGAGTTTTTCACAATTTCTACGATTAAAACCGAAATGTTCCCGCGTCAGAACTTCACTTGACGGAGGTCACAGATTCACTACTCATACAAAGACAACATCATATTCACTCACGGCGCCGGCCACAGATATTACTGTATGGCTCAGACGTATGTTATGTTACAACAGGTGTCCAATTACTTATTGGTAGCTAGTTTCAGATAACAAGCAAATTTCTTCAAACTTGGAAGCTGCTAAAGTTTCGAAATTTATAAAAAAATTCAGGTTTATTTCTTTTTTATTTATGTTAAATATTTTCATTTGCCTAAAATCCAATAATTTAAATTTGTATTTGACTTGGGATATAGGAGTGGGTACCCAAAAATAACCGGAATAGCATTGCCGTGGGCGGAGCTTGTGTAGTACGAGTTTCTGCCGCTAGGTGTTTATAGCGCAACTCATTGTCAGTTCTGTGCTGCCTGTGTTGTCTACCTGGCTTGTTCTCTTAATCTGCAGTGATTGTTTTTGCTGTCGCTGTTTTGTTATTGTTTCGTTTTTGATGATGGCAAGTTTAAGTGAACAACGTGCAGCTGTGAAATTTTGTTTTCTGCTCACTAAAAATTCTGCTGAAACTGTTTTAATGTTGAAAACGGCACATAAAGATGACGATATGAGAAAAATTCAAGCGAACGACTGGTTCGCTCGGTTTAAAAATGGCGACATGTCGATTGATGACAAACCTCGTTTTGGACGTCCATCAACTGCCCGAATCGACGAAAATGTTGAAAAATTTCGAGAGATGTGGTCTCATATAGTCTAGAGGCAATTAATCGACTGTCAGATATTAGTGGGTTATCTTGGAGCCCGGTCCAGCGAATTTTAACCAAAGATTTTGGAATGAAAGGGTTGCTGCCAAATTTCTTGCTCGGGCTCTGGCTGCCAATAAAAAAGAACGTCGAATTGAAACATGTCGTGCTTGGGAACAACAGTTGAAATTGATCCAGATTTTCTGTCAAAGGTGATGATTACTGGTGATGAGTAATGGTGCTATGGTTACGACCCAGAAACAAAGCAACAGTCAAGTCAATGGAAGATCTCATTGTCAGCCCGTCCGAAAAAATGACGTCAAGTCAAATCAAACATCAAAACAATTCTCACATTTATTACATCAATACGCCGGGAAAGTCTCCATTTACATATTAAAACAATGCTCATTTGGGTTTTTGATGCCAATGGCATAGTTACCGAGCGTGGTGGTGTAACGGCTAGCGCTCTGGACTCGCATTCGGGAGTACGGCGGTTCGAATCCCCATCCGGGCATCCAGATTTGGGTTTTCCATGGTTTCCCAAATCACTCCAGGCAAATGCCGGGATGCTTCCTTCAAAAGGCCATGGTCGAATTCCTTCCCATTCCTTGCCCCCCATCCTTTCCCGTCTCTAAAGACCTGGCTGTTAGAGAGATGTTAAGCAGATTAAAAAGAAAAAGGGCATAGTTCATTCAGAAATTGTTCCCCCAAATCAGAGCGTCAGTTAAACGTTTTACCTGGAAGTTATAAGAAGATTACGCAACAGTGTTCGTCAAATAAGACCCGATTTGTGGCAGACAGGAGACTGCACCTGCACACACAGCTGTCTCTGTTAGGCAGTTATTGGCTAAAAATGGCACGGTCCCGCTGCCCCACGCACCTTACTCGCCTGACCTGGCTCCGTGCGACTTTTTTTTATTTCCACGCATGAAGTGAAACGAGGGAGAAGCTGCCAGCCATTTCTAAAGATTACAGGAAATGTTTCGAACAGTGGAAGCTTCGTTGTAATGCAGAGTCGGTTTTTTTGGGTACTCCTTCGTAAGTAACATTACAGTTATACTGCTTTTGGAACAATCTTATTTATCGGGCATTAGTACCCAGATCACAAATTTCTTCTGAAATTGTTATTATCATTTATTTAAACACTATCCTTAAAACCAGTCAGAAGAGACGGGTTTAAGAGAGTGTTCTGGCAGTTAATTTCTTTGTAGATACTTGCATAAATAGAATTATTATAAAATAAAACTCAACGTAATTTATCGTCCCTTGTGCTGTGGCAAAAAGTTTCAGTTCTCAACTTGGTCCAGGATGCATTTCAGCCTAACCACAATCTCCTCTAATATTGCCGCTAAAAAATCAAAGCTTCAATCACGCGCGAATTAATACATTCCCTATATCACATGTCAATGTCATCGCGCATCGCGATATAAAGATGATCCAAAATCTTCACAGGTTCGTATATCTTTCTTTCTTATTATCTGTAATGAAAATCGATGTTTTAACGGCTGACACAGCTTATATGTGGCTGATATAATGGCCCCAGTGAAAAGGATGTTTGCTAAAAGTAAATCTTAACAAGTTACCTTATACCACGAAATATTAGTTTTAATTGTGGTTTAGGCAATATAGATCGCCATCAATTTGGAACTTCTTCCATTGACAACAAGTAGTGATTTCAGTAAAAATAGCAATTGATAATTAATATGACAATTTAAACTAAAAACATACTTTTCTTTCAGAGTTCTGGCAATTCATTTCTTAGCAACTGCTTTGCTAAATAATTATAAAATAAAGCTTAATGTGATTCCTAGTGCCTTACACTGTAGCAAAAGGTTTCCGTTGCCATCCTGGCCCAGGTTGCATTTCAACTTAACAACATCTACGCTAAACTTGCCGCCAGAGAAACAATATTTCAATCTCACCCATATTAATACATACCGTATCGCAATTTAGTGGCAATAATGCATCGCGATATAAACTTGATAAAAAATCTTGACGGGTTCTTAAATCTTCATTTTTTGCCATCCGTGATTCAGATCGATATTACAACGTTTGAATTACTAATGCAGTTACATACGGCTGATGTCATTAGTGATAGAAAAGGTAATTTTTTTAAAAAAAAATAATAATAATCCTAACACTTACGTCATGACCGGTAATATTAGATTTAATTGTAGTATAGGTTGTATAGATTACGATTCATTCAAACTAAGTAACGATTTAAATAACAGGACATTCTAGGAAATTCATGAAAACAATGTAAATTACTTTAAGCGTTTTATAGGAATAGATAATTTATAGCGAATACATTTCACAAGTTTGTAAAACTATATTTTTAACTGTATATTAATTTAAAACATTTTAATAGAGAGTACAACTTCAGCGTTATAATTTTTACAGGATCACATTTCATTCATAGCCTTCCTGCCTAGTACCCACTTCAAGATATGAAATAAAATTTTCGTACAAGAACTATGCAGTTCTAAACAATATGGCCTATGAACAATGCTAGTAAAAATTGTATATTCACGCACAATATTTAAAGGTCCGGATAATATCTTAGCCTGGACGCACCTGGCCTGTAGTTGGAAGACCCTTTGTCCAGCGTGAATGTTTGTTCACCCACTTAGCCTTTTTCTCTATTGATTCCAGAAGACATTTTGTACTGTTTTCTCTTGTCAGACTATCATAAATTACATACGGGGATAATTAAATGGCAGAAATAAATATTCACAAGCTATTGTGTGTTTTGTACCTCATTTTAACTGTGACAAATAATATGAACGAAAAGCTACGTGGCGTGGCATGGAACCCCCCCCCCTCCCCCACGTAGTCCAGCGTAGTTTTCCAGTCAACCCCCCCCTCCACCTAGACTGAGCCACGTAGTTTATGCACGCTCCCTTACGGCTATGCTCTCTACGTGTGTTTTAAGGTCTTCCAATGGGATTCGTCTCCATTTTTCTTGTAACCATTCTAAGGGTGAAAACATGCCGAGCAGCTCGCGCTGTAGGTCGCGGTAGATGCTAGCCGCGCAGCTCGCCGTGAAGGTCGCGGTAGATGCTTGTGGCGCAGCTCGCTGCCGAGGTACAGCTGCTAGCGTTCAACAGTGCTTTACAAACCTTCGTAGGTGCCACACATCGCACATTGTTTGGATTTTGTGTTTATCCCGAGTATTAGTTAAGTCTGTGTACGCTGCAATGATTCGTGCAAGTGAAAATGATAGTGATGATGATGGCCTGTCAGTAGCAACAAAGTGGTGGCTACTTTCTAGGGCTAGCAACAGACAGTTCAGTTCACACCCAATAAATGAACAGAGACAAACGCTAGGTGAATATCACCATTTGTATCAAGAACTGAAAAATCACCCAAATAGATTCCACGCATACCTGCGAATGACACCAGAAACTTTTCAGTACATTTACTCCAAAATCGTGGACGAACTAGAAAAGTCAATTATCTATAACAATTACCACACCAAGCCAATACACGCTGAGGAAAAACTCGTCGTGACCATATGGTAATGATAATTATCGTAAATAGTTATTGAAAGTAACGTACCGTTTAGATAGGATTGCAACCCATTCTCTATTTTACTTTCGTAAGTTATTACGGCCACCTGAAATACAGTAGGTTAAAATATTTTTTTTAGTCAATACACGTTCTCACATTACTGGTTGTCTTTTTACCTATAAAAATAGTGTTAGAACGAAACATTGGGGTTTGTTTGTTACTCTGGTGCATTCGATTGAATGGGTCGAGTGCAGTGAACGATGCCATCAGGTGTCTTGGGGTTAGAAGTTCAAATTCGGCTGCCAACTTACTTTTTGTTTAAACAGACTTTTGTTTCGCGGGGTGTGCCACTTGCCCACTGAGTTTATTTGTGTGTTGTGTACATAACAAAATTATCACCCATTCAATATAAACATTTTGTGTGTTACTGAAGTTTTAAATGGCTAAGGACCGTTTATATGAAGTTTTACTGTTTTGCCAAATTATTAATAATTGCATTACAAATTCAATAAAAGCAAGATTTTAAAAATTTATTTAAAACAATTTCTTCACTTTTGTCCATCCAGACTAATTCCATACCCACCTACGAAACACACCACAAACTTAACGGTAAAATCCTGGACAAACTGAAGTCAAATGTTTATAACAGTTACCACAACAATCCAATATATGCTGAGTGAAAACTCGTCGTGACTATAAATTAATGGTAATTATTGTAAATAAAGTAATATACCGTTTAACAAAACATTTTCGAGTCAAATCTAAAATTTATCAATTCAAAATCAGAATTTCTATTTAAAAATCAGAATTTTCCATTTCAAAATCAGTCAACAGTTTATTTTAAACAATAATTAACACGAAATATATATTTTTTTTTTTTACTTTCTTTAAATTTATAATGATTGTTGGACAGAACTGTCTGATGTCCATATTCGTCGGTATATGATGTGTAATAATTTCTGAATAGTCAATCAAGTCATCAACAATAGATAATTATTTCAATTAGGGCAAATGTTGGTGGGAGCAGGAAAGGAGGAAAGCTGGGTGCGTAGGAAAATTGAAAAGCGTAGGAAAATTGAAAAGCGGAGCGTGCGCTGAATTGGAATTTAATTAAATATTATTATTATTATAAAATTTGTTGTAATTTATTTACCGCTGACTATCTTATTGCTTGAAACATTAACTTTTCGGTAGTTGTCCAATTTATAAAAATCTGTACTTAATATTTCATCAATAATTTATTTAATACAGAATGTAGCATTTTCAGTGTCAGTACATTGTTAATTTATATCTGCAGTTGTATAAAACGAAATGACAACCATTAAATAAATCAATATTTAGAACAAGACAAAATTAAACAACACCACTCTGTATAATACGAAAGCCGAGCTGCGTAATCAAGTGTAGCAGCTGGATCGCGTGGCCTTGACATAGCTCAGCCAATCAGCGCCAAGCAGACCTCCAGCGGCGCGCTAGGCGGCGAGGAGAAAACAAAATAGTTTGTTCTGGCATCGACCTGCAGCTGAATCGCGAGCAGCGACGGCGACCGCGACCGCCTCGGCGTGCGCTGACTCATTACTAACAATGGTTTTGATTCACGTGGATGAAACATCTACCGCGACCGCGGCCGCGACCTTCAGCGCGAGCTGCTCGGCATGTTTTCACCCTAAGAGTTGAACGATCGATTTTGGCCGCTGCCTACGAGTCCTCCCCCGGCAAGTCAATTCGTCCCAAAGATATTCCTATGGGGTTGAGGTCGCACTCTGGACGTGTCAGTTCAATAGGTGAACATTGTTGTCGGCATAGTTGCCCAAGAAACTTGGCACCTGTCATTGTCAACCTCGAAGTAACACGGGTCCTTTGCCACAATGTTGGAAGCATTTACCTATTCACAATGTTACAGTGGGTACCGACAAACACCAGCGGTCCTCCGCTGAAGGCCGTGAAGTAGTGCCACGCCATCACACCACCACCACCGAATTTCCAAATTGGCACTATGCTCTCCGACAGAAGTCATTCCCCGCCAGACACACACAAATTCATCGGACCGGACTAATGTAAACCTCGATTCATCACTCCACAGAACCCATTTACAATGCTCCAGTTTCCAGTTACGACGGTCCAGACACGAACTGAATGACCGAGCTTCATTGCTTGTGGTAATGTGAAACTCATTTGTGCTGCTGCTCTTCCAAATTATCCGAAACGGTGGGATACCGATACTCCTGTTGGTGCATGAAAGTCCTGTCGGATGGTAGCCGTGGATTGCACTCAATTTTTGAAAATTTCAGTTTTCAAGGTTTTGCGATTTCTGTCGGTTGGAGGTAGCCTAGAACGTAAAGTACTGGCACAACGCTCACTCATCTTTCACTTCCGCACGACGAAGGCCACCGTTGATATGGGCAAGTCCTATAGGTCCGTACTTCCTGTCAATTCCTTGTCACCCAGTTCGACACCAGCTTGCAGCATATGGTACTTTTTTCTTTTGTGGCTTTCCGCCTCGTCGACGTCGAGGTTATTAGAGGCGGGAAAGTATGGAGGGAAAGGAACGGGAAGGAATTCGGCCATGGCATTTTTAAAGGAAGCATCCCCTGGAGTAATTTGGGGAAACCATGGAAAACCCAAATTTGGATTGCCCGGACGGGAACTCGAAGCCGCGTCCTCCCGAATGTGAGGCCAGAGCGCTACCACCCGCCCACTACGCTCGGTAGCGTATTACAATTGAAGTACTGAATTACCTATCTTCACAGGTTTCCAATTATTTTTTGGAAGGTGGTGTACTTATGTATGTATCTACGCCATTAGGGGGTATCCATAAATTACGTGAGGTGAAATAGGGGAGGGGGGGGGTCCGGCGAAATCTCACCAGATCTCACCAAGGGGGACGGGGGGGTCTACGGAAATCTCACGTGAGATTTTGCGAAAAATTTGGGGACAGTAGAGCCAAAAAAAAAAGGTCTCAAATTTGCGGCAAAGTCGATTTTGGGAGGGTATTTCGTCAAAAAAGTTAGGGTGTGACCTAAAAAAAAAGTTTCCAGGGCGATTTCTAGGGGGACCAGATCTCACCAGAGGGGGGAGGGAGGGTACGGCCAGATCTCACGAAATCTCACCAGGGGGGAGGGGGGGGGTCCAGAAATCCGGAAAAACACCTCACGTAATTTATGGATCAGTTGGACCCTCTCGGATCACGTAAATCCTTGATTGTTATCACGGCTTGTAATTAAGAATTTGTCGAATGTTTCCACGAGGATAGTCAGTTCCTGGAGAAATGGGGAGAGCCTAACTGTTGCCATGTGTATGCCATTCGTGTAACCTACGTTTTCTATGATATGTGCGTATTTTCTTAATGAAATGTGTAGTTTATGAGACGAAGATGGGGGACAGTCCCAACATTTGACTAGGTGACTGCGGAAAACGATTTAAAAACCGCAATCAGGACGGTGGTGCGCGGGGTCGAGAACTCGAGCCTGGTCCCGTTGTACCTCCCAGATCCAATATGGTGGCGCCTCAACGTGCGGAGCTACTTACGCAAATGTTAACGTGAATACGTCAGTTTCAGCCAAATAGTCAGTGATAACATTTTATTTTATTTAGGTAGAGAAAGAAACCACTGTTTGGTACGCAACTGCTAATTTTTTTTATTTAGGTACACAATAGAAATTTGTAATCACTAATTAACTGCCAAAACACGAGTTCTATAGCTGGTTTACAGAAGTAAAAACGCCCTGGCTGATCGACTGTGCTGTCATTGTGTTCCTTCGGGCATTGGGAGGCAGTTCCGTTGCCTTCCCCGCACCACTGGCTTCCTCCAGGGTCGTGACAATCCCATGTCTTTCTTTCTCAGTGGACGAAACCGACAGATATCCACATTTGTTTCAATTCTATCTGTTATACATTGGTTCTAGTTCCACTTTTTTCCTCGCAATAGGGAGGACGGCGGTTCGAATCCCCGTCCGGGCATCCAGTTTTGCGTTTTCCATGGTTTCCGGAAATCACTCCAGGCGAATGCCGGGATGCTTCCTTCAAAAGGCCAAGGCCGAAAACCTTCCAGTTCCTTGTCCCCAGTCCCATCCCGCCTCTAATGACTCTGACGTTGACGAGGCATAAAGCCACAAGGAAAAAAAGTTCCAATTTTTTACTATGTGCTTTCACATTTTCACTTTGAAAGTGTCACAATTTTTAGAAATTTACTTTTATCAATCTCGAAATGGTCTTATACTTTTAGCCGTACTGTATTTCATACGGTATGATATGTTTCCTTGATTCGCGGGGTGCGGTCTGTAAGGTCACTCGGCGTTCACGACTGGAGAAGTGCCGGCTGATACAACTAACCCAAGCTTTCGTTGCTCATCTTTTCGTCCCTTTGTCCTCTTTCTTTGAGTACTAGCTGCATCAAACACAACAGTTTTCGTGTCGCTGTAATTATGGGATATCACCCAGTACAGTATTTGTAAGCACAAAATACTGTGGGGGTGAACCTACCACAACACGTTCCCTTTTGGTACCGTGGGGATGAGTCGCTAGAATACTAATATGATATGTTATTCACATGAAGAACTGAAAATGCGGTGGAGTTACATCTTCTCTAATTAGCTCCTCAGGAAGCATACTACTCCCAAGGCGTTTAGTGATGTCTCTCGAACGTGCTAAAATGTTTTGTTTCGTTCAGTAAATGGTTTTGAAGAACCTTGGTACATTTGTTTCTTATCGGACCACTAAAAATACCGTAGTGGTAAATCAATCCCAACCAACACTTATTGTGGTTAAATACACATAAGAAAATGCAGGGCCGGCGCTAGGAATTTCGGTCCCGGGGTAAAATGGCCGACCTTTTTTTTAGCTCTACAAACTGGCTGGGCGACAATGCGCGGATTCATGGCTTCATGACCTGAGGGCCCCTACAGTCGGTGATCGGGGGTCCCCATCAGCAGGCGGGCCCGGGTACTTTTGACCCGCTTACCCCCCCCCCCCCCCCCTAACGCCGGCTCTGAGAAAATTAAGTAAACCGATTGACATGAAATCTGATTCACATGTTTCAACATGTAATGTAGTGTGGTTAAATCTTTTATAATCAATAAATCCTTCAAGATTACAACACTATGTTATTTATATAATATCCTTCTTTTTCTCTTTCCTGCAAGATTATTACAAGAAAAAGCCCGGGGATGTAGTAAATAAATAAAAGAATATTTAATCAAAAACTACAACAACAAAAATTGACCCAAAGATGTTACACAAAATGTCTTTGGTATTATTTTACAATGAAAAATTTGTATTCTACATCAACAGTTGAGAAAACAAAACAATCATAACTTAGAGCTGAAGAAAGGCCAAAATTTGTGATTATTTTTTTCTTGTTCTGTTGAAAATAAAGGATTAGCATATCAAATTCGAACTCCTTTTGAAGTACAAAAAATAAAATAAAAATTGTTCCCGCTGCCTCTGAGGAGCATTAATTTCCTCGTGTAGAGGGGATACGTTCGCTTGGATCCGTTTCCGGCTTTGATGATGGACTTTGCAGTATGCAAAATTTCGCTGCGATAATTTCATCTAATTTTTTTATGGGTGCTCGTGCATAATTAATACTTTGTAGCGGTGTTTTCGGTTTGGCGTGTATTTACTAATTCAGTTTCATTTGGAAACGCGGAGTCGGGTGAGGTATGGAGCTGTGGTAATTAGCGGTGATTTATGTAATGGTCGGAGCGCATTCCGACAAAGTAATCGGATAGCAAACAATCCCCCACCCCGCGAAGCACGGCTTCAACAGCGCTGACGCGTGAATCGGCGTAAAGCTATCAGCGCATTATAATCAGCGACTTCCGTCATCGCCGACATCACGACAGGAAACGTCGCTCCAGAGATTTGAAAATTATTAAACTCAGAAAGGGTTTTAGTATAAAGTACCCATTTATTCACCCACTGAAAATAATAGAACTATTAGTACGAATATACTGATAAACAGTCCAGTTTACCTTTTTTTTTACTTATGGCTTTACGCATCGTCGACATCGAGGTCATTAGAGGCGGGATAGGCTGGGGACAAGGAACGGGAAGGAATTCGGCCTTGGACTTTTGAAGGAAGCATCCCGGCATTCGCCTGGAGTGATTTGGGGAAACCATGGAAAACCAAAATCTGGATGCCAGGACGGGGACTCGAACCCACGTCCCCCGAATGCGAGGCCAGGACGTTAACCGTTCACCCACCACGCTCGGTCCAGATAACCTTGGCATGCTTTCTATGTTGATTATAACACACCACTTTTTCTAATTGTAACTTACAAATTTAAAAGCCAAAATCGTAAATTTTGTAATTATTGTCTGTCTGTGAAGGCATCGCGCATAACATTGTTTACACAAAAAGCTTTATGATATGTGCCTGTCGGTTATACAGAGCCTTTAAGGGGTGAAATAATGTCAATTTCACTGGGGTAGAAACAAACGTGGTCAAACGCATTTAAAACATTACGTGTAGGCTAACACATTTTCAGAGGAAATGAGGAGTATTAAGAAGGAGAAAGAAAGGACGATGTTGATCTGTTTTTTCCTGTCTAACGAACATTTCTTTAATAGCTTTTCCTGTGTCTTAGAAGTAACACGCGAACGAAGTCGCTGGCGCAGCTAATAGAAACAAAACTCAAACGGAATGATCTCCGTTTGGAATGGATTGTTCCATTTTTAATGTAGTATGTGGTAATGCCACTTTTTCTTGCCTGTCATGTGACAAAAATGCATTAAATCACAAGTAAGGATTTTGTGCAGAGGCTTGCAAAGTTGAGTCACTGATTTAAGCTAACGCGGCGCATAAAAAAATCCCTGTGGAGGCTGTAGGAAAATGATGGCATTTACTGTTGGTGACGTCTGTAGATATCAATAGATAATATAACTGGGATGCAAATTGTGAACAGACGATAAAAATAGAAATTTGTGATCATATTTTGGGTTCTGTACTTTCTGAATGAACGACAGAACTCTTTGTCTCTCTGCCCATCTATAGTAGTCATATAGCTGCTTAGTCTTTTAACTTAAAAAGTTATCATTGTTCACTGTTATAGTTTAAATGTTTTTTTATTTATATTTTAGATAATCTTCAACAATATTCACGGATATCGAAAGAAAGTTGCAAAGTGCTGTTTCTAAGAATATTTTATTCCGCAAATTGCATAAGTTTTTTTTAGCAAAATGCCTTTGAAAAATCGGATTTCATCATTCCCCTTCCGCCATTACTTTTCCGAATTTTTTTTCCCAATTTATGGTGATATGTATTCTCCTAAAGAATATAAGAAATGGCTTTAACGATCTTTCACTAGCAATTTTCGCAAAATAACTTAATTTACAATTTAAAGTATTCGGTAGCTAAACAAATAATTTTTTTGACAATTTTGAATAATTTTTCAAGACCTAGCGATTTTCAACAGACTTTTTTGTGTGTGATTATTCATACCATTTGGAAGGCAATTTTTTAAAGAAAATAATGAACTAGATTAAAAATATTGCTTGTCATCTATTTTCTTAAAACGGTTTAGGATATAATTATTTAAACGAACTCAATCTAATACACAATCTATGTACGGAACCATTAGGGTGTGTAACATCTTGTACTTGACGGATAATTAAATTTTAGTTTCATAGACGCATCTTTATGACTTTGGAAGTTGGTACAGGTTAACGTTTAATATAGTGCACGTAACAAGAAAATTAATTAAGGCAGAATAGTCTACAAGATTTTCTTTTAATTAGTCCAGAGATTTTAGGACTGCGAATACGAATGGCTGTGTTCCAAGCATGGCGCTGTGGCTTTTAATATCAACTGTGTGGGACGAAATTCGCCTCGCCGAACGCTGAAAAACAAACCGCCCACCACCAATGCGTCAAATACAAATTGGGTTTATTGGGATCTATTTTTAATCCTCGGCTCGCAAATCACGTCAACTTGCGAAGGATAAAATTATGGACAATTTTTTGTTGTTGTTGTCGTTACCGGGGAGAAAATTTTCGCTGCTAGATTGATGAATTCAATCCGAGAGAAAAATATTTGTGGTGAAATCAGCGAGTTTCCATTTTTGATTAATGGCGCAAAATTAATGGAAACATCGTTGCGCGCATTGAGGAATGTGCGGAATTTACCAGCACGATTTTGGCAACGGACGCTTGTCTGCAACAGCACGGAATAACATCACTGATACAAATAAATTACGAGAAATTATATACGAAATAATACGCGAGAAATTACCTCAAATGATTATTCGTACTGAAAAATAATTGCTGAGTGGCATACGATTAACAATTGATGTACACTCACAAATTTGTAGCGAAACAGTCCGTTCTTCGTTGACATTTTAATTATTTTAAATTAATTCCGCTAGTTGTGAATTTTCTTCTTGAGTACCATTGAGTGAATTTGTGATTTTGTATATTTATACACGTTCGATTCAGCTGTGTACTAACGAGAAATAAAAGTTTTATCTCTGCTGAGTTGTTTTAAACCGAGACCAGTGGGCGAACTGTAACACTCTGTTCTCCATTCGGGTGGAAGCTGGTTCGAACCCCCGTCCAGCCATAATAATTTCGGTTTTCCATGGTATCCAGAAATCACTCCAGGCGAATTCCGGGAGAGCTCCTTCAAAAACTTCCTTGTAACCAATCCTTTCTCCCGCCTCTAATGACGCCCCCTATTTAACCTCGAGTAATTAATGGACGCCCACTTAAGCGACGATCTGAGGGATACTGCGATAAGTCGGCATGTTCTATGGAGTGCAATTTCCACTGTCTTAGCACAACTTGGTCATCAGTTAAACTCCTTCTATTTTCAGGGGGTAAAAATATCTCAGCAACACATGATAATTCACAATGCTTCGTTACTGACGCCGAGTAAGCCACTTGCACTAAGTTCCTATCCAGTTTTTCCGTCTCTTCTCACTTAAGTCTGCGTTGGGTACTTACTTTTAGACAAATTAGCATGTTAGGAGAATCATGCGAGACGTACAAAGCGATAAAAAGAATTGAGAGAATCGATTCAGAGAGATGACGTGTGTAGGCGTGGACTGATAGACTGGGGTGACGGTACTACTTGGACAATTAACGAGAGCTGCTGATGATCGTTGGGCTGGCAAACATATTTTTGCAAGCTTAGCACTCACATACTGAATAGACTCGTATGCTAGCACTTTAGGAACTGTGACACTAGTGTCTGCAAAAGTAAAAAGTTGAGATTGGCAATCCTGCCTTACCACCACCATACATGATGTTGATTGTCAACGAGTCTGGTTACATCAAAACTTTTATTCTACTCATAATTTCTTTCTAAATTACTCCTCTCTCCTGCGTGTGGTCATTATTTTTAATATAGGTTTTAATCAGTATTAATCATGGTGTTGATCTCATTTACACGGTGACGCCATGTCAGGCGTTACTACCTTGCCTTCCCTGTGAAGGAACTGCATCTGTGCGCACAGCTGGGCAGAAAACCGTTAATCCGTTAATCGGTAATTAACGAAGTTAACAAAATTACAAAATTTTAGCATTTAAGTTAACCTAAAAAAATCGTTAACGGTCTTCTTAACTTCCGTTAACTTTAGTCTGTTACATTGGTAGTTGATGACGAGTGTGATGCGTATACAATTGTCATGGTGTGGGTATGAGCAGGAAAGCTAGAGTTTTGGAGCGTTTCTATTTTACGTCTTCAAACAGGCGCTAACTACTCATTTCTAATTCGATTGAATTTGATATTTTTATAATCTTTTTTACTGCCAGGAAAATTTCAGTTTTTAGTTGGTATTGGTTTGGAATTCGTTAGTGAAATAATTTAATCTGATATTCGTTACATGATTACGTCATGCAAAGTGAAGTTCTTCAATCCATTAGTGAAAGCAAGCAACGAGAATATTAAAAATCCTCGACCACTTTTATGCGATTATGTTGCACTTAAATCAAGACTGAGAGAACAGTTGATTTGTGATTTAAACTGTGTTTGCCTAAACATTCTACAATCAAGGCTAACGTGCCTAGCCTTAATAATCTTAAACAACATTGTGAAGAGGATGCATATATCCTAATATGAACAGTTTGAAGAAGAAAAAAAAAAAAAAAAGCAGCGCCAACTCGGGGGGAAAAATAAAAATAGTTCAAAGCCTTTTTCAAAGCTGTAGCTTCTTCTGATGTAGATAGTAGCAGAATTTATTTGTTTCCATAGCCTTTTGCTAATAAAACTTTATGTCAATCAAAAATTTGGTATCATAGCTACCGAAACCATCGTATTCCAAGCTAGTGTGGACCGACGTATTGCAAACCTTTTCGATGCCAACATGATTCCACTACATGCTGAAGAATCCGATACATTTGAGAAGATGGTGAAAGTGTTGAGCCCCAGCAAAAATTCTATTTTCAGAAGAACATTTGGTAGATGTATTATTGATTCACACCATGCTACCTAGCTCCTTGGTATTGCTTGAAATAATGCCTATTGCAATACTTAAACGTCAGTTCCACTCTTGGATGGTTAAGTTTTAACGATTAACTTTAACTTGCGTTAAATTTTCAAAAATGTAACTTTTTAACGATTATCGAAGTTAACTTTTTAAGTAACGGATTAGCGATTAACGAAGTTAACTTTTCGATTAACTGTGCCCACCTATGTCTGTGCGTTACTGATGTGACGCATATTCGTTAGGCGCAGAGTGTAGTTTGAGTAGTGAATGGATGAAAGAAGTCAGAAGGTCAAAACTCGGGCCGGTACATACGTTTATTCTTCCTGAAGAAACGAAGGAGCCGCTAGGCTTAAAGTCCCAATCCAACGGACGAACCATTACAAACAGTGCCGAATGCCCTCATTCACGCGCACTGCGGAGACGTTAAGGATTTAACCCAGGATTTCGATACACAGTCTGGCTATTACGAATCATTCCCCTCCACCTCTTATCCTACCCACCAAGTCTTGATGATGAACATTTCTGTCACAAAAAGGACTTAAACCAGGAACCTCTGTCACCGAACACCATCACTGTGCCACACACAACTGAGCCAATGAGGCAAGCGATATTAATGAACAACCAATTAATAAATACTAGCGTCCATTCACGTACTCTTCGTGTAATTATAAGGAGACTGTTGGGCAAGTTTAATTTCTCACAACTATCCCCTAAAGCCTCTAATGTAAATATCCCTCTAGCGACCCCTTCGAAAAATAACGGAGAATATGTTGTTTTCTGAGAAGTCTTGAAACGGTCTTACGTCCGTTGGAATATTAAAATCTATGATGAACAAGTATTTTAGCGATCAACGGAGATCTTTATTCGTAATATTCTTAACGTGAAAGATTGAACTAGAACTGCGAAAATCATTCAGTTAAGGAAACAATAACACAAGGCAAGTAAAGGACGTATGCGCAATTTTCAAACCCCCCCAGAAACATGGCGAATATCTCTAGAAGAGCGGCTGTAATATATGCAACTCCGTATTCACAAAGACAAACTGTCGATGGAGATGTAATTCCGGAAGAAGTATATTTTGTGGGGACAAAACGAGATAAATGCTTACTACAAAATTGCCAATTTCCTTAAATGTAAGTAAGAGATATATTCTCTCGTATATTACGTCACCCTCCTAAATCTTTTGCGTCTGTTCCCGAATTTATTCCTTCTTAAGCATCCTCAAGAGATTGCGCAACAAAACGGATCCTTTTTCACTACATTGAATCATTATCACTGTTTACAATAAGTTTTATATTAATTTGCTCTGCTCACATTTATTATTTATATTCAAACTACAGTAACGATACGTTTTCCCTACTGCTTTCTGGTTAAATTTGACTATGAGTTCTTGTTGTTACGTTAACTGTGCCTGCAACCACTCTCACTTGGTTTCTTATTTATAAAGGATTTGCAGTGTCCTGCTGCTGCCATCACGTCGTTGATTTTTGTTATTTTCTGATATATTTTAAGTCATTTCAGGTCACGCCCCGCAGCTATGTCTGGCGGTGGAACTATAGACTAGTGCAGAGTGGCCAGCCTGGTGCACAATAGGGCTGTTGTATTAGTCTGTGGACAGTGCGATACCCGAAAGAATTTGCGAAGGAGGGTGGAAGGGTTCCACAGTCGGTGTCAGGCTCCTCTAAGAACAAAAACCGGAACATTTCTGGTTGTTGAATGGAGTCTTATCTTCTGACCTTTCATTTACAGTCAACGCACAGTCAAAAACGTCGAATATTCATTGAGAAATTCAGTGGAGTCACAACTTTCAGAAATCAATTAAACGACTATTGATGATGATTTGCAGTCATAGCTCCATGTATAAACATCTGCAGAGGACCTGGTGTACCAGGTTTTTATAACTGCAGCATTTATCTACGCCTCTGCTGTCGTATGATGATAGATTTCTGCAGTAACTGTAACTAAATAATAATTTCGTGCCGTCTCAATGAGCTAGTGCCAGCTGCTTGCTCCTTCACTATCTTGAGTTTTCAAACTGAACCGATGGGTCTACCAGTTAACGGAAACCTACAATTTTACTTGGAATCCGAACCATGGACCGTGTGAGTTGATAAGAGAAAACAGTACAAAATATATAGGAACGAAGTCTTTCTCGGCGTTGAGAATGGATGTAGTCTTCTCGGGAGACTAGCCGAGTAAGTAAGATGTTTCCACACGATATTTCGGCGCTCTCAGTCTCCGTCTCCCGAGAAGACTACATCCAGTGCAAAATATCTTTTGGAATCTACAGGAAAAGAAGCCACGAGCTACGACGGGGGAGAGGCTAAAGCCACGTCGCGCTAAGTGGGGGGTGGGGAGATGAGGAGGCTTGACAGGAGGTCAAAATGGACCTACATAGTTTATGGACGCTCCATAATTGGCGGTATCATAATTTGTACGTTACTGGTGTTGCTTTCTAGACACATTTATTTTCTTGACAATACAGCGCCCAATTGTGTTAGACCTCACCAAAGACGATGACTAGTGTTATCAAAGAAGCGATCGAAATTCGACTGTCCAACACATTCAATAGAGACAGTGCTCTATGTCTTAGTGTGGCATGTAAACCAGCCTTGGCAAGAATCCGCAGAGGACGTTATACCTCTGTCCAGCTGCCGCCATGGAAGGCTCCATATTAGGTAGGGCCGCAACGAGAACTATAGCCAAGCTCACTGGCATCCAGATTGCACCCGAGCTATCTATTCCCTTAGCACTTTTTTCCCTCTGCCCTGTCTCTTCTTTCAAAAGTTTCTGTCTATCTTGTCCGATGGACCCATGTAAACGGGCGGACGCCTGGACGCATGGAATAGCTGTGGGTCAACAGACCAGTGCAGATGTCTCAACACCTGATGTAGAGATAGTCGTCGAAATATCGTGTTTTCACAACACAATCCGGCGGTACACGCGTGAAGATTTCATTGCACGATGACCAGCGATTGCTGCGTACCTCTTACGAACAGCCATTTTCTTGGCACTTCTATACTATTTAAGATGGACTCTCAATGATCATAACTCGTGAAAACTGCTACCAAGTCGATATGGGCGAATTTTTGGTACAGTGAATACCTGTCAGTGATGTATGTGCTTACCTGCTCGTACTAGCACGTCCCTGGAGAGCACGGTGCCCAGGGTGTTGGAGGCGCGGCAACGGTAGCGCGCGGAGTGGACGTCGTGGCGGTAGCGGTCGGCTGGGAAGGGCGGGAACTCGAGCGAGCCGTTGTCGTGGGGAAGCCGGAGGGCGGGCACCAGGGGCGCAGGGGTGCCGTCAGCCAGCAGCCACGCCAGCCGCGGCGGCGGGGTGCCGTGCGCGGAGCAGTCCAGGCGCGCCCCGGAGCTGTTGGAGAACTCTAGGCGCGCCGGGGGCTCAGCCAGCAGCACCGGGCCCTGCAGCTCCAGCGCCACGCTCCACACTGCAACACAACCACATGCCGTCAGCACCACAACCCTGCTCGTCATATACACTCGAACGGCCGTATGACCTTATAACAGTTGTCCCCTGTTATAACACTGTTTACAACGATCAGCTTTACCTGCTTCCCCTAACTGCATATAAATTGGTACTCCAAACAGAGCGTCAGTACAAATACCACAATCTAATTTTACCTTTGATTAGATGGCTTCACGAATGATATACGATGAATAGTGAAGTTTGTGTTTTGTATTAGGATGAAAGAAGAGCCGGCTCATTTGTGGCAATTGTTTATTTGTTAACTGAAACATGTACGCAGCAAAACACTTGCAATGTCTTATGAAACAATTACAAACAATAAAATATTATTCTAACAGAAACAAAAATTACCAGAAAGCTCCTTACACTACAAAACACACACAGGTTATCAGTGCTGCTATATAGCGGTATACAATCACTCCTTATCGGCGCCAACGAAGCCTAACAGCTACACTCTGAACTATTGCATACCTGCGAACTTGGTTGTTCATAATTTTAGCATTTAAAAGTTAAATTTCGTAAAATTCATTTGTTAATTAATGATCTTTTGTAATATGATTGCTTTTCTGGGATGTGGGATTTTTTTTATTTACTCTTTGTATATACAGCCTAATATCTTAGTGACCAAATTAGGCCCTAGTTATTAATTTTTACATAGTGTTTGGAGCTTTGTACAAAATATTTGCATTCAAGGAATTTGGCATACTGTTTGTAAAACAATTTTGTATTGTTTTGTTATATGATGTGTTTTACTGGTATAATTAATTATTAAACAGTTAGTGAGGTTATTGCAACACTAAACTTTGACCTACCTCACGGAGTCATCGATACATCGTAATTTATTAGTTTGTCTTGGTCGCCACCAGCTGTTTGACGAACGTACTAATAATACTTATAGTTCTCTGTGATGCCAAGTACTCACAACTTCACAGGAATCAGCAATAAGCAAGACACACTCACACATAGGAAGTACGAAGTCGAACAACTTTTTTATTCCAACAGTTTGTGTCATACATTAGTACGCCGACCACCAACTGGAATTAATTATCACTTATCCAAAGATTACAAGTCCTTTATGAGTGGAAAGTTTAATCACAAAATACTCTCCTTCAATTGGCAATATATCAAATGCCTGTACAACAATTACCAGTTCACCATAGCACATTATCAGTTCTCCAGGAACATCTCCGAGTATTTTCACTCAGTGAGGCTCGTCTTACGTTAGCGACGTGAAGCCAATATACGTTTCCCGTCGCGGAAGCGCGTATAACGTATCCACATGCCTGAATATGTCTTCAAGAACACACCACCTCACTTTCAAGCGACTATACTTATCCCCGGCTGCTGCCACGAGAGTTAATACTTGACTGACTGCGAGTCTAGCACAGAGTGTCGCTTCTCGCTCTGTGTCGATTATCGATACATGCACAGATACTCTTTAATCAAGGATTGCTAGGTTACTGTAATGTCACAAGTTCCATTACACTTTGACTTACTGTCTAATTAATTCTGTAATATTACATTTGGTCTTGCTTACAGTTATAACAGTTACAGCTGCTATTGCAATCTTTAATATTATATTGAATCACAAATATCGCTTATTGTTGTTATAGTTATTGAAATATTCCAGTTATTCTTAGAGTATCCCATTATTCAGTTAGTTGCAGTTGAACCAGTTTGTACATATCTTTCTGTAATATATCATGTATTTATACCGGATTATTGGATAACAACAATTGCTTATAAGTAACATTTACTTAATTTTATGTTCTCAGCCACTACAGTCCTGAGCCAGTTCGCATTTGCAGCATCCAGGCTTACCATTAATATGGAAATAAACTCCCAAATATTGTTCTGATTCATTGTGTATTTGTGAAAAAGTCAATGATACATTCCCTCTACTTTACAAACAAGATTGTTTTGGCCGTGGTAGAAGCGCTTTGTTTGCTGTAAGTGGTATGCTGACGTATGCTGGGATATGGGAATAGCATAAAATCTCTATTTCATTTCGTTCGTAGCAGTCGAGAGAAGCTCAGAGCTGTTTCCCCCGCCTATAACATTAGGACCGGATACTCTGCCGAGTCTTATCAACCACGACACTTCAGGTACACGACACCAGTTCCTTACAGCTGCACAGTTTATGTGTGGGAGCCTGAACCGGTGGTTCGAGGACATGGGAACCATTTGTCAGATCCAAGTTGGTACGCAAAGCTTTACCGCACTCTTAGTACCTCGTAGAAGCCATCAGTAGCCAACCACAGTTTATCCTTTTACTAAAATCTTAACTAACAAATCAAGAGGTAGCCCATCCCCACCACTAGCGACTGCCGCGCGCTCTCGGGGGGAGAACAGTAGTTCGCTAGTCGTGTCAACACCTTCGACTCGAAACATCACTACGCTGAGGTAATCAGCTGCTTGCAATATAATTCCATGCTTGAACTCTATCTAGTATTCCATGATTCCATCAAATCTGGAAAGCTTCCATCTCAAGTCACTCCACTCTCCAACATATGTTACAGATCGATTTAATACCAAGCCTAACACTGTTATTACGCAATCATACCGTTACTAGTATCAATAGTACCGTCCTAGCTATCTTGTAATCAGTGTGTTCACGAAATAACATCTTTATCTGAAGTGTTTGTACCAGTATTCAATCCTTCACAAGTGTTTACTAATAAATAGCCAATAACTTTATATGCTGGGTGTTTCCTTCAAGTAACCTGACCACTAATAATATATAAGAATAAATCTACCTGAAATATGCTAAGTGTCTATTCAGATGTTTTCCGTAATACTAACAGAAGAGAGTATAGATATTATTTGCAGAGCTCGTTTTACTAACTGTCATTACCAAACCAGTGATTAACATAATTTTCTCGGCGCTACATCACATACAGTCAATCGCACCTATAGATGGTGGTGGCCGAGAACAGATCTAAGGGTCGTCTATTGTAAATAAAAGCTTCCGCTCGGCTGAATACGCTACACTTTAAAATTATACTTCATTCATCGATTGTTTTTAAGTACTAATGCAGAAATAAAACTTTTCTCAAACAATATGTATAGTAATGCGTTTATCTTTTGTTTTTCTTCTTGTAACAAAGCATGAACTATTTTAATGTAATATCCTTATAACCTTTACGCCTAAATTGAATTATACAATTTCGTTACCGTTATTAGATCGTTGATCTTTGATATAGTAGTCTGATTAACGTTTCTGTATGTAGTATGTACTAAAGTACTTTAAAAAATATATAGTATCGGAATGTTTAACTGTGTTGTAGCCTGATCTTGGTGGGTAATTCGTAAAGGAGTGTTCATCTGGGATGGAGTGTGATCTGTGTACGAGCGAATTATCACCTTCCCGTTCCTTCCTCCCAATCCTTTCCCGCCTCTAATGACCTCGACGTCGACGAAGCGTAAAGCCATAAAAAAAAGTAGTATCTTGCTCCGTTATGCGGTTGCGTAAGCTACCATACCGCATATTTTTAGCTCGACCAGGAACTTCTGAATTGATTCTGTACTTTTTGTGGGTCGCCGAGACAAACATACGGACAGACGAAGTTCGGCTACAGATTTATAACAGTGCATATGAAGAACGATGCCCCTCCACTCAACACAGAACACCTATCCTGCTGCGGAGAAAATTTCGAAAATTGTTTGAATCCACTTGAGTCAGGTAGCGTAGATCTCGTCTGATCGGTGTCTTTCCAACGAAATCCAAATTTAGGAAATATGTGAAATTTATAAAAATTTATGAAAATTTTTATATTTGAAAAAAATATTTTTCAGCTTTAGCAAGTAAATTTTGGGCCGGATATCGCAATAATTTATTGTAATGTAATTTAACTTTTATTAAAAAACATTGAAGTAATTTTCTTATCTTATCTATTGTTCCTACTTTACACATCACAGTGTAAAATGCAACTTATGTGTCTGTTAGAGCTTATAAATCTCGAGAACTATTGATCCAATTTAACATGCAGTTTATTTTTAATTTTTTGTAAGACTATTTTTCACTAGCTTTTGTGGCATCTCTTATTACACCAGATAAAGCAGGTTTTTAGCGCTGCCATCTAGGCGATTGACCTTTCAGTAACCAATATCTACTTTTGACTTTAGAGAGGCGAAAAACTCTGTATTTGAGCCATACTGTCCTCTGGCAACAAGATATTAAGTTGGGACAGGACTACCTTGTCAGCTATGTGAAGAAAGTATGGTCTATGGTCTTTTAAATTTGTTGTAGTGTACAACATGTCTGTATCGATGTTTGTCGGTTCGTGGTTGAGTTATATGAGATGTTTCACAAAAACTGTACTTCATGGGCACTAAAATACAGAAGATTATCATCAAAAAAATGTAGCTACTGCTAGAAATCCAAATTCGAGAAATGGACATTGTTATTATTGATTAATTTCGATGGAACATTAGTCCTGCTTGCAATTACGATGATCATCTACTTCTGCATTTCTCCAACAGTTACTTTAATTTCTTCCAGTGTTTGGTTTAATGTGTTCAGCATATCCTTCATAATTTATTTTAATTTCTGATGTGCTACCAACAAAGAAAAAATTTACCACTCCATTGCGCATATTCATGGTGACCTATTCTCCTCCACGTGCTACACCTAATTGTTGTACTAATATCCATCCAGTACTCGTCACCAACATATGTTTCAGATATAGTGAAATCTATGGACAAGTTGGGCCACAAGGCGTATGAATCAGCGCGTGAGAATTCGGTAAAGTTGCAGTTTTCCATCTGTAGTGTCGTGCCGCGCATCGATTGTGGGGAAGCCGTATTGTGGAAGATTTATAATTTGAATTGTAGTCTACAGGAGCTGTGTCGCCGAAACAACTGGGGCTTCGTCGATCTTCGACCGATGATAGCTGCCAGCTGGGACGCATTTGACAGGTCGGGCGTCCACTACACACCGAGAATGGCGATCAAGGTTGCTGCTAAAATATGGAACCGTCTTGATGTGAATTATTTTTTAGGAACACCGTGAGGCCCGAGGATCCCTCAGTTCAACGAAGAAGACGCGTCGTTAATCTAGATCTTGGTTCTGGAAGAGACGGCGTGAATAAATCGAAATTTACAGCTCCAAATACTTCACCCGTTTCCTTTCGGAGTGCAACTAGTAAAAATGCGAATTTAGACTCTACAGATATTAAACCGCTAAGGATAATGGTCCTTAATTGTCGGAGTATTAGAGGGAAAGTAGCCGATTTCCACGCTGCAGTTGCGACTAACGATGTTGATATAATACTAGGAACCGAGAGCTGGTTGACGCCAGAGGTAGAATCTAGCAAAGTATTTGCTCCTCAATTTAATGTTTTTCGGAAAGACAGAACTACCTCAATGGGCGGAGGTGTGTTCGTGGCCGTTAATAAAACCATCAATTGCTCCGTAGTAAATGAAACGGAAAATTGTTGCGAGTTAATATGGGTGAAGGTAAAAATTGGCAGAAGTTTAAAGTTCATAATAGGATCATTTTACCGACCTCCGGACTCAGGATTAGATAACGCGGAATATTTTAGACAGTCATTTAATAGTATTTCTCAGAAATTTCAAGGATATACATTGATCATGGGAGGTGATTTTAATATACGCTCTGTTAACCGGGACACATTTACGTTCAGGTTAGGCGGAAGAGATAGGTTAATAACCGAAACGTTCCTGGAATCATTCGCGGAAAATTCTCTTGAACAGATGGTCGAAGAGCCAACGCGTAGCGTCAAAGATTCCTCGTCAATTTTGTATCTTTTTCTTACTAACAATCCGGATATTGTAGATAAAGTTTGTATAGAAGACGGTATAAGTGATCACAAGGCGATTGTGGTAACTTTAAAATCTAGGCTGAATTTGAAGCATGATAAAGACAAACTCGTATATTGTTTCCATAAGGCAAATGATGCGTTTATGGTCGATCATTTGGCGAAAAATTTTGAAACGTACACGCTTAATACAAATGTTGAGGAACTTTGGTTTAATTTAAAAGATATAATATGGACCGGCTTAATCTGTTTGTTCCCAAGAAGTTTATTAAGGTTAGTAAGAACTTCCCATGGTTCAATAGGGAAGTGAAACGTTTGCTCAGGAAGCAAAGGCGTTTACATGCGACGATAAAGAAATCTGGGGACTCATCTGATCGCGCCAAATTAGTCCACATGCGAGCGGACGTGCGTAAGGCAATGCGTGATGCGTTTAAAGAATTCCAAGCCAGAAATTTATCCGAGGATCTGATTACTAATCCAAAAAAGTTCTGGTCATATGTCAAATTAAAAAGAGGCTCTCTTAAGGTCATGCCGTCGTTGATTAATGAAAATGGGGAATTATCAGAAACTAGCGTCGAGAAAGCAGAAATTTTGAATAATGTATTTAAAAAAGCTTACACGTCAGAAAACTCGGAGGAGATTCCGATATTTAACAATCGAACCAACAAAATTATGAATGATCTAGTTCTCGATGTCGAGGGAATAACTAAACTGCTTATGAATGTAAATCCCAATAAGGCTCCAGGACCAGACGGTATTCCTACAAGATTCTACTCTAGGTATGCAAAGGAAATTGCGCCGTATTTGATGAAATTATATACCGCCTCCTTGGATCAAGGAAAAATACCAGCCGAATGGAAGACCGCCATCGTAAGTCCAGTGTTCAAAAGTGGGAATGTTAATGATCCTCAAAATTATAGGCCGATCTCGTTAACCTCAATATTTTGCAGGATTTTAGAACATATCATCTATTCAAATGTCATGCGGTTTTTGGATGAAGATGAGCTTAAAAACCCAAATCAACATGGATTCAGAAAAGGCCGATGCTGCGAAACACAACTTGCCCTCTTAATTCACGACTTGAGCCGAATTATAGATGAGCAATCCCAGGTTGTTTTAGTTTTATTAGAATTCAAAAAAGCTTTCGACACTGTGCCTCACACTAGGTTACTTAGGAAACTTCGCGCTTATGGCATATCTAGACAAATATGTGATTGGGTTGCAGACTTTTTGAAGGACAGAAAACAGTGTGTAGTTCTCGACGGTGAGCGTTCATCACTTGCGGAAGTGAGGTCCGGGGTTCCCCAAGGAAGCGTGATAGGGCCTCTGTTGTTTCTCATATACATTAATGATTTGTGCGACATAATGAGGGGAATGAAAAGATTATTTGCCGATGATGCTATTATTTATCGTGAAATCACAACCCAGGACGACTGCGCTTTGTTACAAGACGATATTATGAAAATAATTGTGTGGTGTAAAGATTGGCAGTTGGAGTTAAACGCTAAAAAGTGCCAAGTCATGCGTGTAAGTAAAAAGGTGACACCATTTAGCTTTGAATATACAATTAATGGCACTGTCCTTAGAACAGTAGATTACGCTAAATACCTAGGGGTAACAATTCGTAATAATTTGTCGTGGAATGAGCATATCGAGAATGTAATTGGGAAAGCAAATCGTATGCTTCGATTTCTAGGTCGTAATTTTAAACAATGCACTCCGGAAGTTAAATCGATTGCGTACAAGTCACTAGTGAGGCCTCACTTGGAATATTGTTGCTCTGTATGGGGTCCCCATCAAAAGGGATTAATGGAGGCATTAGAGATGGTCCAAAGAAGAGCCGCTCGATGCGTGACAGGTATATATAGTTGAAGTGCCATGTTGAAGGGGTTAGGTTGGGAAGACCTGGAGCACCGAAGGCGTTGCTCTCGACGGAAGCTAATTGAAAAATTCTCGACTGACGTATTTCGGAATGACAGCAAACAAATATTGCTACCAGCAACATTCATATCTCGGAATGACCGCGAAAATAAGATAAGAGAGATCAGGGCCAGAACCGATTCATTTCTCTACTCATTTTTTCCACGAGCGATTAGGGAATGGAATAGAATGGATTTACCGGGCGAGTAAACACAAAATCGGACAGGAGTAGTTTCCGATAAAGCACTCCGGCCATCCTGATCTGGGTTTTCCATGGTTTCCCTAGATCGCTCCAGGCGAATGCTGGGATGGTTCCTCACAATAGCCCATGGGCGCCTCCTGCCATATCCCGTATATCCCTTCCAAACCATTACCTTTCCTGATAGGTGCAATGCACCCTCCGCCAAACACTTTTAGTGAATCGTGGAGTAATTGTAATAATAATAATATACCTTAGACACAAGAAACATTTTATTTATCTCCTTTCTTTGCTACAAGTACCACCAGTCCAGATCATACAACCTATCAGTTGCTGATTATGTTTCTGCAAACAATTCTAATTGTTCTTTTTTGCACTGCCTCTACCTCCAGTATGAGATACTTAAAATGTGGGCCCCGTATCAACCGTCTATACTGTTTCTTAACAAGGGTGTAGTAGCACAATTTCCTCACTTCCCTGGTGAATCTCACATTATTCTCCCCTTTACATGTAGACTCTTGAAACTTCTGTGTTCCGCCCAATTGAGTTTATTATCAAAATAATAGCTATGCCAGCAACTACGTCACGCGTGATTTGAGATTTAAGGACAAACTGTAAAAGAAGTGTTAGCTAGATGGGTAAAATCAAAGGGGCAGTTCTTTTTCCCTTTTCTTGGATCTTCTACACTTCTGAATTTACATTGTACTCTATGTTTTAATCTCACTTGGAGGTGCCACTAACTGAGAAAGGTTATGCTTGTTGATGACCCACAGTATTGCTGACATGGCTTCTCTGAAAGCAGTATTTTAGGTGGTGATGTCTGGCGTGTGTACGGACAAATTGTCATTTGCATTTTTTATTTTTTTTAAACTGTGATATAAACTCCGTAATAAAGTCGAACGCTCGATTATGAGAAAGCTGCGCCATCCAAGATCCACTGTACGTGAGTGAAGTCCATTATCAGTGACCAATGGACTTATTGAGGACGTATTCACACCACAGGTTATTTAGGAGGCGACTAAGGTTTTTCTCAGGTTTCATTCTCTGGTGTCTCCTATATTTAAGGGACCGTTTTTGGTCAAACTTACAGAAATATAGTTGATATTGTCTGGCGTAGCTTTTGGCAGTCGAGATGCCTAGCAGACTCCAGCGCCATATATCCTAATGAGTTATAAGAAAAAAAACTTCGCACCACCTCAATAACATTTTGTGTTAGTACGGTCTGAATTGGTCCATGATGATGTGGTTTTCACACTCCTAGAATTTTGTATATAAACATGATATCGTTCTTTGGTTTATTCTTGCAGGTAGAGGTAGAGGTAGAATACATTTCGCGTCTATTTTATTTCAGGCCGCTATATTTTTATCACTTGTACTTCTTCTTAGCTGTAGATAAGAATTTACTCCACGTTTCCTCCTCGTTACATCGACAGATTCTTTACCTTTTTGCTCAGTATTAATCACGCCGACGTTCTCTTGAAAACCCGTACATACATTAGTCTGCATTCAACATATCTTTATGCACAAGTATACAATATTCTTGGCTGCAGCCGTTACTGTATGTCTTATATCCGATCTTTTAACAGCTGAAGCTCCAAGATCAACCCGACATCACTTGTCGGCTCATCTCTCACCTCTTCCATCCTTTTCTTCTTGTGCGTAATAATTAGTCCTTGCTATAAGTTCCCTCGCGGCACGCTTTACTCCAAGCGTCCTCCAGCACGTGTTTTTATATTTATGACAATTATCATACTAAATAAAAAACATTTATATCACCGAGCGTGGTGGTGGAGCGGTTAACGCTCTAGTCTCGCATTGGGACGCAGGTTCGAATCTCCGTTCGGGCATTCAGATTTGGGTTTTCCATAGTTTCCCCAAATTACTCCAGGCAAATTACTCCAATAAGCAAAATAAATAATATAGGGCTGAGTCAGTCGAAACTATAGGACATGACCGGAATTTCTTTCATGTGACCATAACAAACTACTCATGGCTTCTGAAAATTCAGAACGACAGTGAATCACTGCAACAGGTGTAGCGATGTCTGCGTCAACAATTCGGCACAGCCTGCCCCTCAGTAAACTGTTAGTGACGATTCATTTGTACCTGAATCATCAAAGCATCTGGTAACAACTGGCTTTTGATTGTGTAGAATAATCAAGTACTTGTCAAAATAAGGTGTTATTGGAAGAAAGTTATTTGAACTGCGGTAAGAAGGTATTTTTTGCTACAAAATAGTCCTAGCTTTATAATCCAAAAAAGGCAACGCTAACTTTACCATACTTACTCAGTACTTCCCGTAGTACCGCCTGTACTGCACTTTTGACCATTGAACACACCAACAACTCCGCAATTGGCTGGCTCACCAAGGTACGCACGAATTAATGGTGCATTTGCTGACAAGTAACGTCAGCAGCTATACCTCAAGAGGTCAAAAAAAGAGAAAAAAAGATTTCTGACATTCTGCATGATGATGTGTAGCATCTTTTGTTGTAGCCAGTGGAGGCAGAACAAGATACAAGATTTGTTACGATTGCCATTATATTTACCTGAAGTTCTGTCATCCACAATCATTTTAGTAACAATGATACAAATTTCAGTATAACATAACGAGTGTTAAAAAGTGTTACAATTTTTACAGATAGTGGTTTCTAACTTTGATGAAGTAAATTCGTGTGGCTGTCAGGGGCGTAGCTACTATGGGGCTAGGCGGTGCAGTGTACCGGGGCCCCTACGCTCAGGGGGCCCCCAAGCATACCTCTGGGGGTCTCAACGCGCACCTCTGGGGGCCTCCAAGTGCAGTTCAGAGGCCCACGAGCCTTCATGGCAAACTGGCGACCTTTTTTTTTTAGCTCTACAGTCGTCTAAGGGGGCCACTGAGACACAGGAAGCCCCTCACTAAGGGCCCTCTCACTGCTCAGGGGGGCCCCAACCCCTTGTTGACCTACTACACCACTGGTGGCTGTAATGATCTGGATTTCTTATCGGCTGCGCAGCCAACCTCCATCATAGCCACCTCGCATAACCCGGCAGACCTTCAGTTTAACGTGGAATCCGAACCAGGAATAGCGTTCTGTGTACTTCACATTAGACAGCAAACTGCAGATCCGATCTCTGTGGCGTAGTTAGCTAGTTATCAATTCGAGTCCTGCCGAGGACATGAGTATTTACATTAGGGAGGACGGCGGTTCGAATCCCCGTCCGGGCATCCAGATTTGTGTTTTCCATGGTTTCCCAAATCACTCCAGGCAAATGCCGGGATGCTTCCTTCAAAAGGCCATGGCAGAATTCCTTCCCATTCCTTGCCCCCCATCCTTTCCCGTCTCTAAAGGCCTCGCTGTTAGAGAGACGTTAAGCAGATAAAAAAAAATGGGTATTTAGTGTGCAATGTGTACCGTGTGTTGTTCTACACATTAACATATACTTGGTGACCGTATAAATAGATTGAGGAGTCCCAGTACAAATTTTGAAAATAAAAAATATAACAGAACGGGAGGCTGGAGGGATTTTAGATACGTTCTGATACAGAGGTGCTAAACATACGTGATTTGAATTTTGCAATGAAGAAATGGTTTCAAAAATTGAAGATATTCAAGGGAAGATAGCAATGAAAAGTTGTTGCAGAATACGAAAGCGAACCAGAGGAATGCAAAAATTTAAGTGATTTTAATTTTGTTGGAATGAAAGCTGTAACAGAATGACCAAAATGGGTCATTCCGTACATTTTTATATGTAATATTTTGTATATTTTTATACATAAAAAGCATAATCACAGGAATAACTCTGGGAAGGTTTTGCCAGCCATTGTCCGGGCGACCACCCAAAGGCAGGTAGCAGTCACTTAACGCGCCAGGCAGGCGGCGATCGAACAATGCAGCAGCCACCCTTTCTAACGGATTTGGTCAAGCGTATGATCCCTTAGCTCCGGGAAAATACAGCGGGGTGAATGCTCGTGTCCCCAAGCCCAGGTCCACGAGCGGGCAGTTTGGAGGTCACAGTTGACGAATAAGTCCGAGTCTGGCCGAGTTCGCACGAATCTCCAAAAGACAATGTTCGCCTATCGTCAGTAGGAGGAGCCAAAAAAAACAGCAGAACCAATCATCGACAGACTATCCTCTGCATTTTGTAATGCCAGTGAATTTTTGCTCTATGTGAACCACGAGCGGCGGGAGGAGGCTTTTCCTGCGAACGCTGGAGGGCACTTGGCTCCGAGCCTTCAGACTGGAAGGAGTGGATCTTCCGAGGTTGGAGATCGCTCCGTCTTGGCATCGAACCTATGGGTCGATACGAGCGTCCTGTACAGTGAGGTCGCTGTGCACTCATTAGGTACGCTGACTGAAGGACGTGGTGCACTGTCCGCTATAGCCAAGGGGCTATAATAATTCCGCCGTCGAGGGAAACATATCGCCGCCACGGTAATATTTCTACAGTGCAGTGTGGTACTTTCATTCAGTCATTGGGTACAGCCCTGTAACGACCACTGAATGATTAGGAGTTCTCGCACCCCCAAATATCGAGCTAGCTGGGGCAGACTTTCTTAAAGCCACACTTGGTGGATAATATAAATTATCCTGGCGCCCGGCATTTGAAATCGGATACAATGTTAATACTGTATTTGATTTATGATTCCCGATTGTTATGAAGGGATCTTTCATTTAAAAACCAAGTGTGAAGCTCTCTTGTTTGCCAATTAATATTGGGAATTTGTTTCAAGATCAATTGGAAATGTGGTGGTGTTTTAATGCTTTGTTTGTTTGTTAATATGCTGGCAATTGTAAGAAGAGGCTTTGCTTAGTTTTTTTTTAAGGTTTCAATATGTTAATGTTAAAAATAAATAAGCCTCACTTGTACGCCAGTATGAGTACCCAATAAATTAGCAGCCTAGGGTTTTCCATGAATTATAAAAAGGAGTAAAAAGGTTTTCACCCTTACCTCCCTCCCACTCACCCACCACTACAAAGCTTATGTTTGTACGTTGTGAATGACAACTTGCTTGAACACTTTTTATTCGACGTCTGACACGCAGTTTGGCTACTGGCGACGCATCCAGTGCAGGCCGACGCGTCTGACAGACGGCTGTGTTTTCCGGTGGCTGCGGAACATCTCGGTGGAAAGTTTTTCGAGCCGCCTCAGATGCCGCCCCCAGAGGCGCGCCCGTGTTTCTTCGTGGCCGCTAAACTCGCACGCGACACCGCTATCCATTCCGTGGCTGCTGGTTGCGCTGACACTTCGCGCCACACCTGCTACTTCTCGGAGTCGTCACAAAGCTTCCCCACACGCAGAACAAATACTAACTCTTCCGGTGAAACAAACTGCTGACAGCACACTCTCCCAACCAACAGAAAAATCTTCAACGTTTTATTTATTTATGAACTGCCTCCGATGATTCAGTAACTTCGTATATTGAATTACTAGCCTCGTACCCGCGACTTCGTATGCGTGGATTAAGAATTTTTTTGAAAGAATTATATATAAAAAGTTGTTGGTAACGAAGGATTGGTCCCAAACAATATCGACTCTGCATAATATGACAGCAAAGCTATCACTATATCATTCTACCGTCGAACCTGCCTCTTGAAGAGAATCATTTTCCAACATATTTCTGTCCCTATTCGATAAGATTTCAAAATTTCGTGACTACAACTGTTAATCATACTGGAAAAATTATCCTGTACCCTTCATACAGCTTTACTTATAAAATTCCATCACAACGATATAGCCATAGTCGTTAAAACGTAACAAAAAGACAGAGACTTACTTCCGTATTTATATTAATATTACTGTGGTTCACACTCACTGCGAACAACACCTGAGGGATCATTATAATGTAAAAAAGTGTACACCTACAAAATTGCGAGACTACCTACGATTTACCTCGCATTGCACCCCTAACTTTATAATATCTACAGTTTAACATTCAATCCAAATAACCTACGACCCAGGCCTGACTCTTACGATGAAAAACAATTTTTAAAAATCTTAGCCTTTACGGAGATTTGAACCGGAGACCACGACGTTCGTAAGCAAGCTCTTTAGCCACTGAGCTGCCAGTTCACTACACGGAAACACGGTCTGGAGACGTCCACATCCAACGTGTCTGTCTATCACCGTATTTCGAAGTTATGACACAACATGTATTATTTATACAGATAATTTTTCAACCAAATGTAGACAGTATTTTTCTCCTTGTTTCAAAGGATAAGTGTGCAAAGTTTCATCGAGATCGGATGAAAACTGTGGATTTGTATGAAGAACAAACAAACCAACAAACAAACAAACAAACAAACAAACATACATTCATCTTTATGTATATAGAGTAGGTTAAATGCTGAACACTTATAACATATTTATTATTAGTTTCTTTTTGCTTATTTATATTCTGTCGATGTAGATATTTTCTTATACGCTCTGTACACGGATATCATTTTGAAGGTTATGAGCGCTATTTAATAACACTTGTATTCAGTTAAATAATAACAAGGAAATAAACTGCCAGAACACTGGGTTCAATCCGTCATTTTCTACTGTCTTAGAAGCTAGTAACTTAAACATAATTCTTAATACAGAGGTTGGTTGAATCCTATTTAAGGAAGCGTACTTAGCCAGTGTATCAGAGATTGGTCGGCAGGTTCAGGGGCTCACAGCTTAATGTGCAAACCTACGTCATATGAACAAAGAAGAAGCTGTAATAATTCATGGCCACGGAGAGATTCGAACCAGAGACCTTGAATGTAGTCAAGGAGCTACGAGAGCGCCCAGAAGCTTGTATTAACTATAAAATTATACACTATTTGAATTGTTAATAAAATTTCGAGTCACGCCACTGTTTTAACATAATCATCAACTAGTAAATGTAAGATCTGTAAGATAATGTAAACCCTGTCGAAAATAAAATGGATTGCTTCTAATATGGATTTAATTAGAAAAAAAAATTTAAATATAGGAAAAATAATATTGTTTCATTCCACATGATATGCAGGTATCGAAGAGATTATGCAACATTAAAGTTTATGTGGTAGATAAAACACGAACCGTTGGTAATGTATAGAAGCGACTATGAAAAATGTCAGGTAGGTGACGTTAAAACAGGAATTTCCGTCTGAAAACTGCCAGTTTGACTTGTTTTTCTTTTACGAAAGTACTCAAGCTTTTCAACCCAACCACCATTGGATAAAGTTTTTGGTGACAGCGAACATAACTGCATCTCCTTGGCCGCCCTGATATCCTTAACTGTTCCCGTAATACCTACTTCTACCTCCCAAACGAAAAATTAAATCATGGTATGACATTGATGGCTGGGAGATTTCGAAGGATTGTTGGTCAGTCAGGTGACAGGGTTTTCGATTCGTCTAAACCGGTAATCCTAACGGGTATGGGTGATCCACAGCTTAACGTGGAATCCGAACCACGGAAGCGTTCTGGTGAACTTCATAGTGCGAGAGGTGAAAATCCCAACGAGACTGAGATTCGAACCAATGACCTTCCGATCTCTAGTCAGACGCCTTAAACACTGAGCGATCAGACTACTTAGCTCCCAAACAGACTTAGCACTACAGAAAGGGAATTTACAGACTTAGTAGGCACTGTCCAAACTAAGACCTATCAATTTGTTCCCAAAGATAGGAAACCTGTTAGCAGCGGTGTATAAATGTGGGAAGTAAATAAAGTGGAGCACATCATTTAAGCTGCATGTAAATCGAAACAGTGGTTGCCTGGATCTGTGGCCAGACGTGAAGGAGACGGCCAGATTACTGGCGGGACGGGTCCCTTGGCAGCTACTGTGCAAAGCCACACAATTAGGACAGGGCAGAGTCTGTTTGCTCCCGATCAACAGGCTGCCCCGGCCGCAAGGCTGCCAACTGGCCGGCGCTCAACTTCCCCGCAGCTCGATATACTGAGTCTGTCAAGCAATGCACCGGTTGAGCCTCGAAGGGAAGTAAGGTGCTCCGACGATTGCTTAGAAATTTAGTGCTATCTGGATGTTATCAATGTCAACTTACGTTAAATTGCAAAAAGTGCAAGGCAATATGCATAACTAATAAAAAGAGTCAGTTTGTTTACGAGTACAAAGTGAACAGCTTAGTGACTGACATGGTTGATTACATGAAGTATCTGGGTCAAACTGTAAAAAGTACTTCAAATGAGGCTTTCACGTAATTTTCGTCGTAAGTAAAGCTAATTTTAGATTGCGATTCATAGGTTTGAATAATTGTAACGCTCATACAAAGCACATAGCGTAAAAAACTCTCGTTTGTCCACACCTGGATTACTGTTCTGGAGTTACGGATCCGTATCGCAATGGCTTCTCTAAACCAAATGTAGACAGTATTTTTCTGTTTGTTTTGAAGTATACATGTGCATACTTCCTTCAAAATCAGATAGAAACTGTAGCTTTATATAAAGAACATTGACTGTAATTAAAGGGGTAGAAGAGGGGATAGGGTTTGCGTTTTTGTGAAAGTAATGTGGACAGTATTTTCATTTTTCACTTTGTTTTAAAGTATACACATGCGAAGTTCCTCCGAAATCGGATTAAAATGTGGGTTTGTACAAAATTTAAGGGGTGCAAAACGGGAGCTACGGTATTTTTTTGATTTTTTTGGTCAGAAATCTTCTCCATAAAAAATACATATATGTGCCAACTTTCATAAAGATCGGTCAAATGGTATCGATTGTAGCTTTCTAAAAAAAAAAAAAAATTGACAAAAATCAAGAGGGGTGGAAACGGGGAGAGGGGTTTAGTTTTTGCAAACCAAAAGTTGACATTATTTTTCTCTTTGTTTTATAGGAAAAGTGTGCTAAGTTTTGTCTAAACCGGATAAAAACTGTGGGTTTGTATAAAATTAAGCGGTTTAATGGGGAGAGGGGATGGTTTTTGGATTTTTTGGTCGGAAACCTTCTTCGTGACAAAATACATATAAGCGCCAACTTTCATGGTAATCGGTCAAACAGTGTCGACTGTAGCTTTTTGAAAAGAACATTGACAAAAATTAAGGGAGTGGAAGGTGGGAGAGGGGTTGAGCCTAGGCAGACCAAATGCTGACAGGATTTTTCTCTTTATTTTAAAGGATACAAGTGCAAAGTTCAGTCAAAATCAGATAAGAAATGAAGGTTGACACGATACACAATCTACAGAAAAGAGCCGCTTGCCATAGTCCTTAGGAAAGCGTTATACGTTTCTCAGTTTTTTCAGTGCGTTCTGCAATATTTATTTGGTCCTGACTATGTTGTGACGATGTTAACTGATTACAATAGAGAACTACATAGCAGGTCGTCTACGTGGATACTTTTTGTTACCTTCGCCACTACTTGCTCCGGCCCGCCAGGCTGACTGCCAATCATCACTGCCCGTTTTTCCCTATCAGGCCCACTACGACCGGTTATCTGGTTCTCGCTTTCCTACCAACACCTGGCTAAGGACTGCCGCAGCCAAGTACGCTGCGTACGTTGCGGGGAAAGCCACAGCGCCACGGTCTGCCCACGACCGCGTGATGCCACGCCTACGTGTGCGAACTGTGGTGCTGACCACGCCGCCTGTTACGGAGGCTGTCCCGAGAGGAAGCGTCTTCGCGCCGAGGCACGAAGAAGAGCACCCCAACCCGCCGACAGTAGACCAACAACACGGAAGGAGGGCAGGACATCTCACCAAGCGATCAGGCCCACACACCAGCAACCCGCACCAAACAGCTGGGTTCCAATGCAACAGCCGACAGCAGATACGAGCCATCCGCAGCACTGGCGCTGCAACCACGCAAACCAAAGAGACAACCAGTTGGGGTTGATTGTCCAGCTGCTAACGCTGCTGATAACAACAATGATCCCCGGCTGATATGCAAAACCTGAAGGGGTTTTGGTAAAAGGGCGTCTAAGGCGCCCACAGCCCTTTCTCCCCCTAACGAGTAATAAAAAGTGTCCCAAAACAATCCTATCCACCACAGAGAGACACATTAAGTAGTGTTGCTCCGGCAACGGAACTTTTTCGCAAACAGGCCGTTGAGGATGAGACACATAAAAAAAAAATCCTGTCAACGTCATCATAACCTGATGAAAGCGTCATAGATTGCAGTCGAAACGTCGTGTTCGTAAAATGCCAGGACTACACTACACCGGTGCTCTGGAAAGCCTCTTTGTCATGGTCGTACACTGGTGGTGGGATCTGAACGCAGCGTGGCTGTAGCAGAAGGGTAGCGTGGCATAAAAAGGCGTTGATCCGAAGCAACACGTGAGGCCTCAGTCTCACACTCCGGCGAGTCTCTGGCCCTCGAGAGAAGCTTCGCACTGGAGGAAGGAGATGATTACCCAGAGGTATATATATCTGCCGGCGCCGCGCTATACGGAATTACCGGCGGCTTGGGCGAGAGAGGGAAATATCGCTCGGAGAAAGTGGGGCCTCGCCGAGCGGATCAGAGCGCTGTTGTGGACCCATTCGCGGCTCTGCTGATCCCCCCCGAGGGGATATTGGGATGCGCACCACCTTTCTCGGTGCGGTCGCTTATCCTGCAGGCAGGAAGCAACGCGTGTTCCGGGTTGGTGCCTCAGAGGGCGATTGCGGTATTCCCTCTGTGCTTTAACATTAGGGAGGAGTGAACCGTGAGAATCACTTTTACATATAAAACATTTTGTAGCATTTGGAGAGTACACGAATTATGTGTGAAGAACGTAAAAAGAAACCTAAAATAATCAAAGTTGTTTTTTTTTTTTTTTTTTTTTTTTTTTTTTTTTTTTTTTTTGTAATGGCATTCGGCTACTGGGCCATAAAGCCAGCTCAATGTGATTTGTTGCTATCAAGTATTGACACAAGGACACTACAACACAGACAAGACAATCACAGACACAACACTAAACACCCATGTCCTCGGCCGGACTCGAACCGGCGACCTTCGGTACGCGGAGCTAGCACTCTAGCCCCTAGGCTACCGAGGCCGGCAAGCAAAGGGTTAAGACAAGTATATCGTCCGCTACCTGAAATGTTAAATTTGTACGAACAGGAAGTATTGAGTGAACTTAGAGATCGATGGAAGAAATAAACTAGACAAGATGAAATATTTTGTTGAATATTAATCGTGACGATAATACAAAAAACTAAAACGCTAGTTCTACTGGAAAGATAGTACTGAAAACGTCCCTTCTGAAATATATTACAAGAATTAAAAATAAAAGTTCTATTTGAGATCGTTCCGTTCCGTGCGCTACGTGTAAAATTACTAAAATTTACTAAAATCCATAAGTGTCAATTAATTATTGTATTGAGTTTTGAAAATTGACTGGTAAATGATGTATGTAAATCAAATAAAAAATCAGTTGAAAAATAAAGCGGGTTATCAAAAATTTAGAAAATATTCAAAAAAGTTTTTTGACGACATAGTTATTGTCTGTTTTACGAAATTATCTGTCGAATGTTGTTTAAAAATTCATCTATTGAAGGATCAAATTTGTCAATAGTATTCATTTAGTATTCAGGGAAATCATCAAAGAGGAACCGTTACAACAAAGAATAGAGAAATTAAGGTTACAGCGGTACAGTCATGTGAAGCGAATGGGAGAGGAGAAGATACCAAAGAAGATTGACATGTAGTTGAAAGGGAAGAGACTAAGAGGAAGATCTAGGGACATATGAGTCAAAGGGGTAAAAAAGTGTGTTTAATGAAAGAAGGGGAAATTAAATGGTAATAGAAGAAGCTCTGGAGATCCAGCCAGCGGTTGGATGGTGATTTACTTAGTTATTTCTCGAAATTCATAAACTCCAGACGTATCGCTATAGTTACCGTAATCTTTAAGAGGTTACAGATTACCGTTGGTTATGAAAGAATTTTCACATCAGTTACTTCAGAAATAAGGTGTGAATTAAATATATTTTTTAATGGTTTTTCGTAAAAATCTCATACATGCAACGGAATAACTAAAACGTTAAAACAGTTTCAGAGACACTGGATTGCCAAATTCCACTTTATACCCAATAAACCACCAGTAAATAGTTTCAACCCATAAATTTTCACATTTTATATTTGATCGTATTTGGGTTTTAAAGAACTAAAATAGGGCGTAATTACAGATTTTTAATTTGAATGGCACGGAAGAGTGATTTTAAAAAGTGGAAACTTTGATGATAATAATGTGTAGACGTCACTGGAGCTTAACTAGGAAAATAATTTTGTTTTGCTACAATTCAGCGGAGACATTTTAAATATATCTTGGTGATATATGCGTTAAAATAAATGATAAAAAGCAACAGAACGTGTCAGAAAATTATTATTGAAAAAAGTAAGTAGGTACTTTGTGTGTTTGTCTTTTTAGGGTTGTTTGGCTGGTTCAGGAAAAATTATATGCAAGACGCAAAGTAGGACACGGCGGGAGAGTGGGGCTATGTAACCAACTGTATATGGTTTCGTGGTGTTTATGGGTTTCTCATGAGCTGCCAAGGACTAACCATTAAACAGCAGTCTCAGTCTCAATTCAGGAAACGAGAAACACTACAAACTCACAGTGGCTGTCGGTTTCCTTCCGCTACACAGCTGTGAAGAGTCTCTCGGCTGGGATAACAAACGGGGATCGTGTGTAAGTCATCTCGCGGCGCTGTCTGGAAGAAGACGAGTTAATTTGAGCCATTGTGTTGGCCCTTCTTGCGGCGCTCGCGGCTGGTGACACTGACGGATGGCCGAGACGTGGCTCGGCGACAAACTCGCCCTACCTGTTAGCAGGGCTGCCACTCCACGGGACAATCAGCTTCAACAGTCGTCGCGCAGCGCACTGGAAAGCGTCTGCCCAGGATAACGTGAAAATTCTTTTGGATGGTAATGATGTGAGCTATCTGTTCTCTTTTCACACATAACGTTGGTAAGTCCACTTGATAACCAGCCTGGAATATGAATTAAAAAGAAATCCGGAAGTTGGAAAATTTTTAATTACATAGTCAACGATTGCTACGTAGTGGTAGCAATGCCACTTGATTAGCTACGACAGTTAGTCGAGCAGAGAACTGACTAATATTATCCTTCGACCAACAATATTCATATGGGTTGGAGATGTGATACAGCCTTATTTGTAGTGTTTCATCTCCGAGGTTGCCTGCCATGCGAAGCTACAAACATCATATTTTATTGACATTTCGATATACAGAGCCTGCCGCTATGATACACAAAATATTAAAATATATTAGATCGTAATTTATACAATAGTCGGTTCTATAAGAAAACTCACTTTCGTTGTGTTACGTAGTCATCTCTGTTTTTTGACTTAAACCACACGAGCGGCAGGTAGTCATCCTGCTTAGGCACAGACACCATTCTCATTTCTCATTGTATATCTGATAACTGGCTTGAATATATGGAGAGAAAACCAAAGCTTTTCGAGATCGGGGAACCACATCAAGAACACTTGAAATTTAGTATGGACACCATAGTTCTTTTTATTATTATTCTATTGTACTATAGTAATACAGATACACCTACGCAACGGAACAATTCATCTCGTAAATAACATAAGAAATTACAAAAACCTCAACACCTGTTGACAGATGCAACACTTTAACCGCATTGTGGCTGTGAATATGGACTTAGAAATTAGTGCGATGATATAGGAAAATTAAAGTGACTTATGGATTATTTTTTTCTTATATCAGTATTCAGTTACGATGATAGCTGAATGAACAGAGAGCATCTAAGAAAAATTTTCAACTTTTTTTTTTTTTTTTTGTTGGAAACAACAGTAGCATTTTCTTTGGTGTAACTAAATTTGTTAAATATTTCTTTTTAACTGCGTAACGTCTCTTAACAGCGAGGTCTTTATAGACGGGAAAGGAAAAAGGGGGGGGGGGCAAGGAATTGGAAGGAATTCGGCCATAGCCTTTTGAAGGAAGCATCCCGGCTTTTGCCTGGAATGATTTGAGAAACCATGGAAAACCCAAATCTGGATGCCCGGACGGGGATTCGAACCGCCGTCCTCCCGATTGCGAGGCCAGAACGCTAACCGTTACACCACCTTCCTCGGTTTGTTTAATATTGTGAATATAATTTTCCATAGGTCAAATGTTATTTTAAAGGCGAGATTTCTGTTATGTTCATATTTTGTTTTATAATCAATGCAATGAAGATCTGCTACACGATAATGATCTACTGTCGTTCAGGCGGAGCTCAAAATATTGTAGATTCTCCAAAATATTTGCTTATATACGGAACATCATTGCTCAGTTGTAACTTCGCGGTGTATCTAGGAACCTCCCCTTCCTCTCAATCTTTCTATCCTGAGCGTCGACAAAAGGGTGGCGACATGCGAGTTTTCATTTTTTTAAGGTACCTTTGTATTTTGTTTAGAACTTTATGACTCATTGCGCACACCATATGTAGTCAAACTATGTAATCATAGTCGTAATAAATAATTTTTTTATTCCTCATACCTTCAGTCCTCGGATATTAGCATAGTGCTGATATTGACTTGAGAATTGCAGCAGCATGCAATGGACGGCTCACATGTCTTAAACTGGAGAAGTGCAAGGAACTCGATATCTTACACCAGGGTTTGCCGATAATAATTACGAAAACATAAATGAAGGCGTGAGAACACGCGAACTCTGGCCACAATGTGCAACTTGCGAGTCGAGCTATCAGATTACAGTTCTAGAGTAGCCAATTACAGTTCTAGAATAGCCAATTACCAATAATTATTATTAAGCGGTGCGTGGCTAGTCTCTAAGGGGTCTGCCGTTGAAAAAGATTAGGAAGTACGGCTTCACACTGAACCTAGCGTGGTGGATGAGCGGTTAACGCTCTGGCCTCGCTTTCGGCAGGGCGCCGGTTCGAATCAGGGTTCGGGCATCCATATTTGGGTTTTCCAAGGTTTCCCTAAATCACTCCAGGCGAATTCTGGGATGCTTTCTTCAAAAGGCCATGGCCGAATTCCTACCACTTCCAAGTTCATAGTCCGCACTCCTAACCCGCCTCTAATAAAAAAAAAATCCTTGCTTTATAAAGGCCTCAGCTTCTACAGCTCTGCCGACTTGTCTTCTGCTGACACCGTCATCGTAGCTATGAGCTCGTCACGACATCTTTCTAAATGAGGCTGTAGGATCAACTTCTGCATTAACTTTTTATAGAGGCGTGAATTTATCCGTGAATGCCGATGAAATAATAACAGTTTCAGTTCTGAGGATTGTTTTATTATGCTGCTACACAGAGCGTACTATGTTTCCCAGACAGCAGCTCTTTACACGCGTAAAGTAGCAACCCTCTCTTATTACAGTCCCTTGACCATAACGCCTCAATCTCAACGACCCCTCTCTGTACCTATTTAGATGCTCTATTTCAACAACACATAACCTATTTCTTATTGCTTAAAATTAGGCCACCAACGCTAACTCTACGACAGTTTGCGCAACCACCTTTATACGTAAATCTCCTCTCCTAAAAACTATGGAATATTACACTGAGGCAACCAATCGACTTACTTTTTGGCTACTTAACATCGCACCAAAGTCCCTTGCAGTCGCGAAGGCGATTTAGACAGATGATTGGCACCCAGAACAATGCAAAAAGCAGTTATCTGCGAAGGGAGGCTATTTCTCTATCTGTCTGCGGTTGACAGTGTGACCAGCCGTGGTTCCACACAAAATTTAAAGAGATACGAAGCGAACTCCTCTTCATAAAATGTGAAGTTATAATGATATATAATAAGAGCCTCACACTGAAATAGATTTATCTCTTCATGGCAAGCTGAGTCGGGAGAGTTAATGAAATTATTTGTAGGTCTTTGTTTGATTATATAATCATCAGCCGCAGTGTGGAAGTATTTACAATATCGATTTTTTCAAAACGCTGGTGGCTACTTAACATGGGAAATATGAACAGTAGCTTAAGAACAACTTAACGAGCACCAATGTGTATCTTTATCAACGATGACTGCATTATTACAAACTAAAACACCAATTTTAAAACATTATACCTCCACTCCCAAAATAGCACGATACTACGTATTAGAGATGGGCAAAACAGCTTTTTTCCAGTAATACGTTATTCAGTTATTGCTTCTTTTATCTAACCGCTTTTTTTAACCGTTAGAAATAACGTATAGTTATTTTGTTCTGAAGTAATATCTGTGGTGACGCTACTAAAACCTCTGCTCAGAAACGCTCTTCTCTTGTTGAAAAAAGCCGGAAATGTCCACTAACCGGATGTGACGAATATAGCGGCCCTGACGTCACGAAAAGCCGCGTTTAACGATACGTCACGAATAGCGGCTTCCATAGTAACTGTCAGAGACTTTATATACGCCTTCGACTTGTGTTTATGTATTTGTTTAATAAGTCGCAGTGATGCCTTGATAAATTAATATAGAATTTTAACACGACCAGCTTTAGCGGTTTGTGTATAACGTGATTTACGGACGTACAATAAAAAAAAAAAAAAAAAAAATGCGAAGTGGGCAGTTTTGATTACATGTTAATATGTTTGAAACTAATGAATTTGTAGTATGAGTTTTTATGAATATATGCAACAAATACAGAAGATTAACTTTGCTGAAAGTGAACAATTTTTCAGTCTGGCTATTAATTCGCATTAAGTTTTGTGTGGCAATATTATATGTATAGCATACTTTACATATGTTGTAAATGTGTCCCAATAACAGACCAGCTGCAATTTAAATATGTTGTTCAGACGTACATAAAAGTAATTTGAAATGTAAATATGATTTGCTGTTTTAAACTAATTGACTTGTGGAAATACTAGCGCTTTTCGATGGTTTCTCCATCTGTTGGTAGCTATCGCAGTTAATAACGGTTAAAGGTATTAAAAAGCTGTTTACATAGGTTGTGTCCTCTAGTGATCGCTATCGAAGTTAATAACGCCTTCAACTGGCAAAGACGATATAAACACCTGTACACAGCTGTAACAAAAAGCATAATCAAGTGGTTTTTGATGGAAGGATGGATGCTGAAAACCAGTTTAATAGTCACTAAGTCGTAGAGAGATGATAAATTTTGGACCCTATGGCAAATAACACATGCAAAGTAGTATTTAACGTCGTCAGCAGTAGCGACATCTGTTGGGCGCTATTGCAGTTAATAACGGTTAGAGGTTGGAAAAAGCGGTTTACATAGGTGGTGTCCTCTAGTGATCGCTATCGTAGTTAATAACTATTATTTTGCGATGGTAGTGTCATCTAGTGGTATTTATTGCAATTAATAACGGTGAGAGAGGCAATAAGCGGTGACTGATGCACTCGTAGCGGGCGGTCGACGAACAATTACAGCGCTGTCAGAGAGGGAAGTGCTGACCGTTATTTGAATAACTCCAGTTATCGTTTTGGCCGCTACTTTCTAAACGGCGTTTTTAAAATAACGGTTATTTGTAGCCACTTAGTTATTTGTGACCCATCTCTACTACGTATCATCGTCAGGTGGATGTTCTTATGTTTCGTTTGTTTCGTCAGAGATGTTGTTAGAAGCATCCTTTATCGCACTAGCAGAGCTTATTGTTTGCTGTCATTTCGCGTCGGAATGGCAAGGGCACAACAGAAAGCGTTTTGTGTTACTGAATCAGCTAAAAGTGAGCTGGAATAAAAAGTGTGGGACGTAATTTTTTCCCACAGGATGGAACGTCTCCTCCTTCTGACTTACTTGTTCGCGGATTGAAAGTAAAATTGACGCAGCATTGGATTGATGAGAGAGCAGATCGTAACTAGGCTCTTCATTATTGGTCCCCAAGAAACCCTAATCTAAACCATCGCGTTTTTTTTTTTTTTTTTAAGGGTACATAAAAGGTCAAGTATTTCTTCCACCACTGCCAACTTACACAGAAAAAATGGAAATGAGAACAACTGAAGCCATCAAAACTCTTACAATGGACAGCTTACAAAAAGTGTGGAAGTGATCGATAGGCTTGTACCAACAGTGCAGCTTTTAGTAGGCTACATATAGCGTTTCAAAGTTCTGGTATAATTTTGTAATCACTCTGTACTTATCTTCTTGGTTTGTTCACTGTAGTCGGAGAGAGAGAGAGAGAGAGAGAGAGAGCAGGAGGTGATGAAGGGGGAGAGATGTTGTGACTGATGGAGTGTCAGTTAGCGCTTTCGTTTTATTTTGTCACTTTCACGTTCGTTGAGGTCAAAAGGTCAGTTGACATTTTTAAATTCATGAAACGCTAGCTCCTGTTTTTTTTTAGTGGTGATCACAAATGTGATTCAAGTGATGCAGTGGCGCTAAAAGCATTGGTAAGCGAACGCTGCTGCTGAAAGCTTCTCATTTTGCGAATGGCGCAGCTCTCATTTTAATGCACGCTTATAGACGGTGTCGCTGCATATTGTTACGGCGCCTGCCGAAGCCAATAACAGCAGCGATCCACCACGGCCGACAAAAATAATTCTGCTTCAGATGAGGCGATACACCTGCATTACATGTGAGACACATTTTAGGTCTCTTGTAAAAGTATTGCATCTCTGTCCAGAAAAAAATATTGTTATCCACTGTAGCATTAATTCCTCTGAACGTGAAGCCAATGTACAGATTCCTTTTAATGATACAGTTTTTTTTGTTTTTAAACAATGCGGTCTCACACATTTAAACAACTGTTGGTTAATCACTTTCAAAATTGCCAGCATTATTTGTAAGAGAATAAATACCGAGCGTGGCGGTGTAACGGTTAGCGTTCTCGCCTCGCATTCGGGAGGACGGCGGTTCGAATCCCCGTCCGGGCATCCAGATTTGGGTTTTCCATGGTTTCCCAAATCTCTCCAGGCAAATGCCGGGATGCTTCATTCAAAAGGCCATGGCCGAATTCCTTCCCATTCCTGGCCCCCCATCCTTTCCCGTCTCTAAAGACCTCGCTGTTGAGAGACGTAAAGCAGTTACAAAAAAATAAATAAAAAAAATATATATAAATGTCAACTCACTGAACATTTTACAAATAATTTTGGGGTGATCCATAAATTAAGTTTCACGTTAACCAGAGAGAGTGGTGAGTCTACAATTTATGGCAAGAGGTAGGGAGGGAGGGAGGGAGGGGGGGGCGGGGTCTATAAACTTCTTCACGTCACGTTGGCGGTGCTGTTTTAACCAAGCTCTAAATTTAATAGCAAAATTTGTGGTATAAATGAATGTAATCTTTCTCGGCGTTGCTAATTTATAAACGTTTCTCGGGAAACAAACCGAGTGATGTTGTTATTAATGCACAATATTTCGGCGACTTTATACTCCGTCGCCATCTTCAGGTGCAGTTGCAAGTCTTGAAGTCTGCCTTGAAGTCAAGCCTTGACTTCAAGGCAGACTTCAAGACTTGCAACTGCACCTGAAGATGGCGACGGAGTATAAAGTCGCCGAAATATTGTGCATTAATAACAACATCACTCGGTTTGTTTCCCGAGAAACGTTTATAAAAAAAAAAAAAATTGTGGTGTTACAAGAGGTTATATGGGTTTATAAAATATGATAGGTGGTGTGACACGGAAGAGGGAAGGGGGGTGGGGGATAAAAACAAACAAAAAAAACCATAAAATTTGTGTGACGTAATTTATGAATGGCCCCTTACTATCACTGTCATGACGAAAGCAGTAGGATAAAGAAGAAGGTGTTCCTCCATCATTCCCTCTTAGAATGTATGAAGGTGGGAGAGGTCGCCGACCATTGTCGCCTCCGTCCTGTTTGCGGTTTTTAGGAGGTTTTCCCCAGCCGTCAACGCAAAAGACGGTACAGTCCTGAAAATCCTCCTCATAAACTACACATTTCACAAACGAAAATACATTTATCACACGGTGAACATTGTTACACGTTCACACTTCGCTTCACCCCTAGTACGTAGTAAGACCTGGTAGTGGGAGTAAAATGTCTCGCGTCAATAAGGGCATGCAGCCATAAAACCAAAGCAACAAATCTGACCCGGTCAACGATTAGTAAAAACTCATCAAGGCTCGTAGACCCGAAAACGTTGGGGTGGTAAAACGTTTCTTGATCAGATGTACTGGACGCAGGGTGGAGTGGTGAGTGCCATACACCGGCCTCCTCAGAATAATTTGGTCATCGGTTCTCATAAGAGAGTGAATAAGTGGCCTTTGAAAGTCATCCAGTTAAAAAAAAATAAAAAAAAAGAATAATACCTTGGGTAAAAGCTGAGTAACCGAAGGACCAATATCAATTCGCTATATTTGGGGAACTTTCTATGTTCGTTGTTAAATGTCAAATGAGGTAGTCTCCCACCTTATTATTCAGTTTAAGCAGACTAGAGTAATTAAATAGAACATTGCGGGGTATCATTCACTTCTCTGTTTCCTCGAAGGACAGTTCAATGGCTTATATCTTATATATAAAAATCAATGTGGGTTTGTGGGTTTGTTCGTCTTCTATGCATTCCTATACCATTTATCAGATTGCAATGAAACTTTGGAGAGTTTTCGAGTGCACGTCTGCGAAGGTTCCTGTGAAAATTTTTTTCCATAAAGTCACCCGCTATTCACCATAACACCTCATAATTTAGGCAATACCACATTTTTTATCCGATTTAGATAGGAATTTGTACACTTTTACTTAAAAACAAACAGAAAAATACTGCCTACGTATGGTTACCGAATATTCATCCCCTCCCCCATTTCCAACCCAATTACGTTTTTACCCCATAATTTAGGCAAAACCACATTTTTTATCCGATTTAGATAGGAATTTGTACACTTATACTTTAAAACAAACAGAAAAATACTGCCTACGTATGGTTTCCGAATATCCATCCCCTCTCCCCCTTTCCACACCCATTACGTTTTTACCCCATAATTTAGGCAAACCACATTTTTTATCCGATTTAGATAAGAATTTGTACACTTATACTTTAAAACAAACAGAAAAATACTGCCTACGTATGGTTACCGAATATTCATCCCCTCTCCCCATTTCCAACCCAATTACGTTTTTACCCCATAATTTAGGCAAAACCACATTTTTTATCCGATTTAGATAGGAATTTGTACACTTATACTTTAAAACAAACAGAAAAATACTGCCTACGTATGGTTTCCGAATATTCATCCCCTCTCCCCCTTTCCACACCCATTACGTTTTTACCCCATAATTTAGGCAAACTACATTTTTTATCCGATTTAGATAAGAATTTGTACACTTATACTTTAAAACAAACAGAAAAATACTGCCTACGTATGGTTACCGAATATTCATCCCCTCTCCCCATTTCCAACCCCATTACGTTTTTACCCCATAATTTAGGCAAACCACATTTTTTATCCGATTTAGATAGGAATTTGAACACTTATACTTTAAAACAAACAGAAAAATACTGCCAATATATGGTTTCCGAATATTCATCCCCTCTCCCCCTTCCCACCCCCATTACGTTCTCCTCCCCATAATTTAGGCAAACCACATATTTCACCAGATTTCAATGGAAATTTGCACATTTATACTTTGAAACAAACAGAAAAATACTGCCTGCATATGTTTTCCAAAGCGCATCCCCTCTCACCCTTTCCAACTGAAAATGAATGAAACAGCATTTTAAAATTTATATGTAAATATTTTTGATTTAATCTATGTGCCTACTTAAGTCCAGCAATAGTGAAGCATTGCCGGGTCAGCTAGTGGCTTATAATAATAATAATAATTGATAAAATTGCGATGTAGCGTTCTCTCCGGTGGCAATATCCCTACACACCCGTGTTTCTCCTTTCCTCTTCCAACCTACTTCAGTGGCTTAATCTATGGACAAGGTGTGAAACTTCAGTAAAATATAACGAATAAGATATTTTCTTTGCTGGTAGAAAAATATGAAACTGATGAAACAGGTGGAATGTATCGAAGGTTTAAAAAATATATAAATAAATAAGTAAATTAATAACAAACTCTTTACGGTGTCCTCAAAATGGAAAAGCAGTAAACAGAAGATGTTATTACCATCTCTTTTATAGCAAACCTGTAGTGTGAAATTAGGCGGACGAGAAAATACATTACAGAAGACCAATTATCGCGTAACAGCTCTCGTCAAAGTAGATTTCGAAAAGCGCTTTTGATGTTATGTTCAGAGTGAGGATTACATTTGATTCAGTAATGGCGAAAATATCGTTTAAGAATCTCTTGGAGTTACCACAGCAATCGGCAATAAATGCCAAGCCAGGCGTAAATACTTGAATTATCGGCACACGTAATGGTCGAAACGATATAACCGCTATCTGTGAAATAGGAATTAAATTTTCACTGAGTCTGATGGGCGAGTTCTGACGCTTGGACCTGGTATTTGAGAGGACGTGGGTTCGAATTCCCGACCGACCATCCAGATTTGCGTTACCCACGGTTCCCCGAAATCAATCCAGACGAAAGCCAGGATGGTTCCCTCAAATACCATGGCCGAATTCTTACCGGTTTCTTGTCCCCAGTCCTCTCCCTCCTCTAATGACGTCGACAAGTCGAGAAGACAAAAGAAAAAGTATTCCCTACGAATGATTCGGCGTAAAAGGACCAAACTTCAGTAGAAAAGGCCACTGCGAAGTTTTATGATTGTCACCCAAGTTAAATGGTTCACGATAGCTTATCATCAGGTGGCGTCAAGAATAGCGATGTAACATAACTTGCATTCGTCTGGTTGCAATTAAAACTAGCTTGTGCCTCAGTTTTAAGATCTCTGGATTATTAGAATCTAATCGATCCATGATATCATGATTCTAAAACTTCGTGTAAAATTTTATGCTTCTTTTATTCTGGTTATTAGAGGTCAAATTTCATATCGATAACTTAATTATAGTACGATATTTTCCCTTCTGCCATCCGTTTTAGATTAGAATGATCTAAGTTCGGAATCCGAAGATTGGTTGTATCATCCACAAGAGGCGTGCTCAGCTGTTGCATTAAACGTGTGCAACCTATAGATTAACACAGAACCGGAAGCAGTTACCAATTACAACTTGCTTCACTCACACACAAGTCAAGAATTCCCAGAGGTAAAGATCATATCGAGGTACTCTAACAATTCTGTCAGTTTAGGGGGGAATGTAACGAGGGGTCCTTAATTTTTAGGGCAGTCATCTTGCAGCATCTCCGAGCGTAAGCTGTGCCAACTATGCCGGTTTGATTAGACAAGATCACCTTTCACTTATTTTTATTGAAAGCCTCAGACATTAACGCTGAGAAATTGTAGCACTATTATGTAGAGTTAGTAAAAGATATTGAAGCCTTTAGTGGTAGAATAAAATATTTTCAGAAAATATCTCTAGATTTATTATGACATTGAAATGACTCGTCACAATACAGAAAATGACACAAAAACTCAGTAGCATAGCATGGGGAACAGAACAATGGCTCCGCGTGCCGAGAGTCGCTAGTTCAATTCCGGCCTACGTCACTTGTGTTTAAATTTTGTCTATATGTGTTTCTTGTTTTGTCTTTCATGTGTGTAATCAGAAAAAAAACACTTAGATGCTCATAAATATACAGGCTGATAATGCAAAAGCTGGTTGTGCGACTAACCGTCTGATTGCCAATATTTTTTTTTTTTTTTTAAAGCAGTGGAGAACAGCTCTCATCAGTTAAATGTACACGTGAAAAAGAAAACGTGCTGCCTTCTGATTGACAAATTAAATTATGGATTTACGTTTCACATGGTGGGAGATGGCCGTTCGTCATGTGCGAAACAAAGATGTATTTTTTTTTTTTTAAAAAAAAATCTTGAATGTAGCTTCTGGTTGCGAGATCGTTCTACGGTACGTCTACCATGGGCACTCCATCATTTTTATTACTCTCTAAAATTCTTTAAAATATTAAAATTTGTTATGATCTTAGGTCTGTCAATTCTTCGCCCCGTTTTATACATGCAGTTGGTTGTTAGATCAACACTGTATATCTTCTGCTGACTACCTGTACGTCTGTTTTTACTGATGATAATTATCTTTTTTGATTTATGTTCTTCGTCCGATTAACGTGATAGTTACATTAATTTTTTTTACTTTGAACATACTTCATAATGTTGATAACTTTCTTCGTATCTTCGCTACTCTACTTGTTTAGTAGCGTTATCGGGAAATCCTGCAGACCGCTTTCTTGGCACTCGTCTGCGATAATCTTTCGGTTTGTAGCATGTCTGGTCGGGTCTTTCAAGTGTATGTTATTATAAGTCACACACCAGCTCCATAAATTCCTGAGTTAGCCCCTTTTCTCACTTATTATGTTTAAAATATGATTTTGGGGTGGAAGAAGATAATACAATTAGCCCTTGTTCATGAAGAAACAGAACGGAAAATACTTAAGCACAACTGTTTGTAAAAATGCAACACTCGGAAGGAGCTGCATGAATCACTGCAAAAACGGAGGATGTGTGGAACAGTGGAACTACAATAAGTGTTTAAGACACCAGACTGGCGGCGTGCACGTAGACCCAGCAGCGCCCTCTTTTGTGTGGCCAAACAAATCAATGTTACGCCAAGCTCAGTCGGGGCAGAGCCGTCAAACGACGTGGAAACATACGATCAAGTGCTGGTGTGGCTAATTGACGGGAAATGGCGTAATAACAGCATGTGAGTGAATTCGAACGTCGCAGAGCGATTAGTTTTTGGGAAACGGACTCGTGGTTCCGTGACATTGTGGCTCATAAAAAGCATCTTCTTACGACAGCGAAGCGTTTATGCAACCAGCGGTTAGAATAGGGAGATACGCAGTGGCGAGTGGGTACAACATGGCCACAGTGTGGGATTACCACCATCTTGTCCGCATGGCCGTAGCCGACAGAACAGCTTCGTCCAGAGTGTTGGCTCGACCTTTAAACACTACAAGAGGTCTGCATAGGCTGTTCGACGGCGACGGCTGAAGGCTTGACTGGTGACACGCACGCCATTGCGTCGGTTTCCACTGTCCAGAAACCACTAACGCTTCAGGCTGCAATGGGCCCGTGAAGGCCGTTACTGATATGCTCAGTGGCAGAATGGCAGAATGTAATACTTTCGGACGAATTATTACAGCGTACGTGTCAGAGGTTACCGTCTTGAACCAAATCGAACAGATTGCATTATTGAGAGGCTTAGCAGACAAACGACAAGTGTGATGGTTTGAGGCAGTGGTTCCCAATGGAGGCGGTACAGACCACCGCTGGGCGTTGAAGACATTATAGAAAACGTTTTTGTTCCAAGACAAATTTAGGGAGCGTTGAGGACCATCCACCCCCCCCCCCCTAATTTCCAGTATTATATCTGGCTTTAAGGGCTGCACCAAAGAAGTTTTCCCTTTGATCATATGTAAAAGAGGATTTAGCGTAGTCAGCAATTTATTAGCTAAGAAAAGAACAGATTTTCAATAGTGGAACCCAGCGATTTATGACAAATAATGCTTAAAATATTGAAAACGTGGTGTCATTACGACAAGTTCAGCCCACCAATTAATAATATTTTTTGTTATATATATTTGTTAATCGAACTGTGAACAATATACCAATATTATTTATATTCTTTAATGAATTAATTTTAAACTCTGTCCTTGTTCTTCTGCATATGTATTTTACACTTTGCCTAAGAGGGGGAGGGAGAGGGTTCAACGACTCACTCTTTCAAAAAGACTGAGCGTGGTGGGTGAATGGTTAGCGTTCTGGCATCGCATTCGGGAGGAGGCGGGTTCGAATCCCCTTCCGGGCATCCAGATTTAGGTTTTCCATGGTTTCCACAAATCACTCCAGGCGAATGCCGGGATACTTCCTTCAAAAAGCCCATGGCCGAATTCCTTCCCATTCATTATCCCCAGTCCCATCCCGCCTCTAATGACCTTAACCGTCGTCGAGCCGTAAAGCAATAAGTAAAAAAAAAAAATCTTTCAAAAAGTGGATTACAATCAGTATGTGTTACATTACTGATTACAAGAAGGGGAGTCAGTGTTTTTTTTTCCTGAAAAGGGGGCGGTGAGTAATTTTTATTTTATCTACATCTACATATATACTCTGCAATTCACAAAATTGTGGGTGGCAGAGGGTGCTCAGCATCAAAGCTAATCTCTTTGTTGTGCATTCCAATCCCTAACGGTACGAGGGAAAAAAGAATTCATATAAGAATCATTGCGGCACCTTATTTCTCTAATCTTATCTATCCTGTCATTCCGGCTCAAATAGGTTGGTGGACGAAGTATTTCACTACACTCGTGAGTGAAAGTGGGAGTACGCATGTTTACCAATAAGTTTAAACGAATCGTGCGTCGTCTATCTACCAGAGACTCCCAGCCTAGTCTACTAATCAGTTCTGTGACGCTTTCATAAGGACTGTAGCAAGCGGTCACGAATCGAGCGGCTCTTCTCTGTACTTTCTCTATACTTTCGATCAACCCCTTACGAAACGGATCCCAAATGGCACAACAATAGTCCAAATGTGGACGCACAAGAGATTTGTACGCTATCTCCTTTGTTTGTTTATTACAATTTTTCAATATTCGACCTATGAATCGCAGCCTAGAATTAGCTCTACCTACCAACGAATTAATGTGTAAGTCCCATTTCATGTTCCTTTGTACTGTTACTCCCAAATATTTCATAGAATCGACCATATCAATAACTGAATTGTTTAACTCGTATTTCTGAACAATTGGATTCTTTTTGTTAGTTATGCTCATTGTCTTGCACTTTTTACAATTTAGCGTAAGTTGCCACTCAGCGCACCATGCCAAAATAATATCCAGATCACGCTGAATTTCTAAGCAATTGGCCAAATTCCTTACTTCCCTATAAATAACCGCATCATCAGCAAACAATCTAAAAAGGCTTTTCACTTTGTCTCCGAGATCGTTTATAAAAATTAAAAAAAAGAAGTGGTCCTATTACACTTCCTTGAGGTACCCCCGATGTAACATCTAGACTAGAAGAACTTTCTCCTTCAACGACGACATACTGCGACCGACCGGTTAGAAAATCCTTTATCCATTCACAAAGCTGATCCGATATACCGTACGCTCGTAGCTTCACTAAAAGGCGGTTGTGTGGCACAGAGTCAAAGGCTTTCTGAAAATCTAAAAAAATGGCATCTACTTGTGAACCTGCATCAATAACTTTCATTACGTCGTGTGTAAATAGGGCCAGCTGTGTTTCACATGATCTTTTCTTCCGAAATCCGTGTTGATTTGTTGTAAGCAAATTATTATCGTCTAGAAATTTCATAATGTTCGAGCATATAATAAGCTCCATAACTCTACTACTAACAGATGTTATAGATATTGGACGATAGTTTCCAGGATCACTTCGATCACCTTTCTTGAAAATCGGAGTTACTTGCGCGATTTTCCAGTCTGAAGGTACTTTTCGCTCTTCTAATGATTTACTGAATATATTTTAGGTAAGAGGGCAGTAGAGTGTAGGGAGCCATTCGTTTTAACATGCGATCTTGTCGCCTATGTATTGAGGGCAATCTGAACAGCAACTGCTACATTAGGAAAGTTCCGGAGCTCGAGGTATTGCCCCTCCTACATGCATCACCACACGCCATATTTACTATGTTATTTATACACCATTGTGGCCCTTCCTTCCTACAAAAGAAGGAAAATATAAGGCAAGGACGGTACTCTGCTAGTCCTTTCCCTCGAGATGCTGGTGTCACCTGTTCGACTCCAGCAACGGGAAATAATTAAAATATTGTGTCCATCCTGTATTGTCCGTACTAAGGAGCACAAAAATATCTGCGAAATAATACATGTACAGTGACAGAAATGATTTTTTATAATTTTTAAATGGCATTCGGTCTTATAGCCATTCAGTTAGCAACAGTGTTTTTTTTATTTCTGAAGTTTGTATGTAGAGTCTTAATGTGTTATTATTGATGATAAGAAGTTACAGATCAACACAGGAGGGAAACATCACTTAATTAAAATCACCCAAGCCCTGGGCCGGACTCGAACCAGCGACCCCTCCAACGCTAGCCCCACGCAACCTGGGCCGGCGACAGAAATGATGAGGACTTGAAAAATCAAAGTAGACTAAACGTCTATAAAAAGCCGAATGCCACATACATTAAAAAAAAACTACAAGTATTGTACATTTAATAATAAACCTTTTTAATATTTGATGATTTAACTGCATCCTGGTTATTAAAGTATGTTCTAGCTTCACGATCGTAATCAACAAGATTTTTATCTTCATGCCTTTCTTCTTAGCTTATGAATACGTAATACTCCAACTCCTCGTTGATGGCTGTCAAAAAACTTTGGCGCAGCAACCTAAAACACAAGTTGCTCCATTTGTGAGTGAGATCAGACGGTCAACATGATTTATTATGGCACGCAGCTATGACGTTTTGATAAATGAACTTCTTACTACTCTCTCCATTTAAATAACCGAGTTACCAGCTGCTTGGTTCACACAATCAGAAACGATTTGTCTTAGCGGCAGCTATTAATCATTCCTGGAGAGTTTTAGATTAAACTGTGTCACTCGGACGTTAGTGTTAAAGCAAATCTTTCTCGTAATGATAGAAGACAATTCCAGTTAGATTAGATTTTGGCAGTTGCAGTCCTGAATGTGTGATTATTTTTATTTATCTGCTATATCCTCAAAAGACCCATTTGTACAGAATCTGGAAACTTTATAAATGAAACTCTAAATAATATAAACAAGGGCTTCACTGTTAAAAAAAAATATTCAATACGAAGGGAACACAACTACTACAGTTTGTCATTAAAATAAATATAACTACACCTGAAATGTGGTGTCTGAAGTGAAAGCAATTTATGAAAGTAGTTTCACAAAATTTCCTCATAGACAGTAATTTAAGGTTGAACTAATAAGTTAAGAAACTTCTTAGAAAATTCGATACTTCAAATTTTTCATCAACAATCATAACCAGAACACCTGACATAGAAACAAAAAAGGTTGGTATAGTTTACACACTTTTGGATCTTACTCACATACTACATCTTCTTCTGTGAAAATAAGCACTTGTAACGTTTCGCCGAGAATTATTTGCTGGATTAACTCACGAACATTGTGCAGAAGTCTGTTTAAAAAACTGAGTGGTCTATTATAGAAGAAAATCCTGAACACTTCAATCACAGTTACTAGAATATTAATAATAAACATGACATCCAGAAAGATTACAAGTCATTGTCTCTTCAAGAGAAAGGAATAACTTTATCTGGAGCGTCTTTATTCAGAAACCTGCTACGGAAACTAAAATGTTATCTGCATTAACCTGACAACTCTGAAATTAACAACAGTAAAGGATCGAGAAAATATAGCTACCTTTCAGTTTCTATGCTTGTGTGCTCAGCAAAGAGGATTAATTTAAATTATTTTATTATTTTTGCTGCGTCCTTAGGAATCGTCGATGTCAAAATCATTAGAACCGGGAGAATTCTGGGAACAAGGGAAGGGATGGAAATCGGGTATGCCATTTTGAAGGAACAGCATCGTCGTTCGCGTGTAGTGATTTTGGAAAATGTTTTTCGTTTTTGTGTTTTGTTATTTTTTTCATTTTTTCTCATGGTTTTGAATGAATTGGTTATCCATAGGCATCGTACATGGAAACTGATGGTGACGAGTGGTTTAGAGGCGAGGCAGATGGCAGCACCAGCAGCTAGCTAGGGTCGCGGCAGTTTGTGCAGCGGATATTGAGCGCCGGTGGGGAATTAAAACAGCATCTGCTGGAAAATATTGGCGAATGTTTAAAACTGGATGCCGGATCGCCCCGGGCGCTGCTTGCACAGCTTCCGACAGAGAGTTAACACCGATACGGGGGCGCGGGATTTAATTACTTTTCGAATGAAAGGGCTTTATTAATATCGGGTGCAGCCGAACAAGAACTCTGAAAGCCGCGACCGCTCGCGGGAATGAAGTCTGACCGCTCCCAGTGTTTGATTGTCATTTCCAATGGTGCACGCTTTCGAACAAAACTCCTTTTTAGAAGTTATTAATTACTGATCGCTTTCATGCCAAAATCTCGTTATTCCTGCATTTTCAGACCATGAGCGGTAAATTCACATAAATAAAGAAAGCATGCTTGCTCGTGCACTGATTGTGTTTTCGCTTCTGAATGAGGTTTGGTTTCACGTAAAGGGTCAAACTGAGGGAAGGTATATTTCGTGTGGATTGTCTCAATCTGTTAATCAAACGGTTCTGTCCTGCAGCAGTTTCCATCCAGAAATTAACTTCGTCTAAGGTACAGGTACTGATTAACAGATATAAACAAAGAATCACAACCAAACGATCAATTATTCATGATTAATAGATTTTCAGGATCTGCCGCGTTGTTTATTTCTTAATCTGAGCCTTCATCAGAGATACTGTTGATGTTGACATAGTAGCGACCGCCAATCATCGCAGAGTAATAGGTCTAACTGTAAGAAGCAGCAGAAATTTTAAGGAATACCAACAACATCAACGTAAATAGCGGCCTCTGCGATGCTTGGCGCTCGTAGCTATGTCAGTATAAACAGAATCTCTGATGAAGGCTGTAGTATGGCAGCCGAAAGCTCAGATTATGAAATAAACAACGTGTCATACCCCGGAAATCTATTAATCATGAACAAACACGGCCGCGGAAGCGTTACGAATCGTTTAAACAATCAATCATCACAGATTATTGCAGCTCAGCTAAAATTCACAAAAATTAAGATGCTGACATAATTTTTTTTATTTTTATTTTCTTTATTTTTTTAACTGTTTAACGTCTCCTATAACAACTAGGTCTTTAGAGACGGGAAAGGATGGGGGCAAGGAATGGGAAGGAATTCGGCCATGGCCTTTTGAAGGAAGCATCCCGGCATTCACCTGGAGTGATTTGGGGAAACCATGGAAAACCCAAATCTGGATGCCCGGACGGGGATTCGAACCGCCGTCCTCCCGAATGCGAGGCCAGAACGCTAACCGTTACACCACCACGCTCGGTATGCTGACATAAATTGAGAAGAGGTGGTGGTGCCCAATTCCTAATTATCAATTACTAGTTGAAAAATAACGCCAGTGCAACTGTTTAATTTATTTATTGTTGTGTCGTACGCGTTTCACCTCTCATCTAGGCATCATTAGCAACGAATCTGCGTTTAAGTTTTTATATACTGTTTTATAAACATTTTAATCATATCACGACCGAGTGATGAGAAAGCACCAGTTTTGGAATTTTGTAAATACGATACAAGTAAATATGCTCTGGATAATAAAACGGAGATGCGCAGCAGCATACCTAAATAAAAAATGTAAATACTAAGTAAAATCAGCTATAAAAATATCTCATGTTCCAAATATATATAATTTTAAGCTGTGCGGCCCTCACGTGTCTTCTGGTAGAATAGGCCTTAGCAGATGATCCAAACAGACTTGCTTATTATCCCGTTGACTCATTGGATAAAATAAATGTCATCTAATTACTAAAGCTAGCCCGCATTCTTTCGATCTTAGTTACCTAGACTGCATTTATGTCCGTTAATTTGACATCTAACGAAGACGAGCCAATCGCATCTTCAACTAATTTAATTTGGATGAATTTGACAAACTTTTATTTATATTATTGACATCATATAGGTACTTATTATGCAACAAATTTTCTACTATCACGCTACTACTATGTAATAAACGAACATTGGTGGTTGGGTTTGGAGGCATATTGGTCAAAGAATAAGGAATAGTTCATGGAAGGGGAAAGGATACCATGACCACAAGCTGGCGCTCGATTTCGTGCATAGGTGAGTGGGAAAATTTTCTTTTTTTGGTAAGGATGTCAGGGATTGGAACAAGTAGCCAAGTGAAGTTATGAATAATTTACCAAAAACGACCGAGCGTGGTGGTGTAACGGCTAGCGTTCTGGCCTCGCATTCGGGAGGACGGCGGTTCGAATCCCCGTCCGGGCATCCAGATTTGCGTTTTCCATGGTTTCCCCAAATCACTCCAGGTGAATGCCGGGATGCTTCCTTCAAAAGGCCATGGCCGAATTCCTTCCCATTCCTTGCCCCCCATCCTTTCCCGTCTCTAAGACCTAGTTGTTATAGGAGACGTTACGCAGTTAAAAAAAAATTACCAAAAACGCTTAAGGAATTTAAAATTTGTAAGTTGGAAAAGTAAGAGGAATTTAACATTCCAATTATAAAAGAAAATTGAATATATATAAAGGCGTAATTAGATGACTAGAGGAATTACCACCGGAGCGTTAGCTTCATCGCAATTAAAATTAATAATAATATTTTGAACTTACAAATGGAATAACCCTAAAGTCGCTAAAACACATGCAGCAATACAACAGTCGCTGCACCATGCTGAAAATATAGAGTTTAAGAATTTTACAACTATGGTAGATAAAAGAAACCCGATTTTTATTTAGAAAAAAACCCTGCGACGGAAAAGTCTTGCTGGAAACCCCCCCCTCCCCCCTTTTTTGGGAATACAGGAATGGTTTTAAGCAAGTATAGTGTTCTTGTTTTGCAGAGTTAGTAACCGTAGCGATAATTAATTTATAAACATTGAAAGACACGCAACTGCTGCTGGCTGAGGTGGACGAGTAACAGGTTTCTTCCTTGTCAGGGCCACTAGCGACCACGAAACCAGCAGTTGCCTGACTGCTCATGAGAACAGGGGGCTGATGCTCCACCGTAGCTAGTAACAGACTTAGTAGGTTCGGAGCATTAACCCAACATGCGAAACATCTGACTTGGGTCCCGAATAATCGTATTTCTCTGTGTGTGAGATATGCAGGGAGATTGCGAACCGTCTCAGAATTTGCCTAGGTGATTGCGAGAAACCGACTAAAATTCACAACTAGAACGGCTGGAGCTCGAATCTGGTCATGTCACTGACAACAGAATAATATTTGTGTTTAGTAAAGCGTATGAAATAAATCTCTGTGCAGGTTCGCTCTAGAAGAAATCCGAGGCAGATTGCCAGAAATAGCAGCGTTTAATACTAGGAAGCAGAGCTACCATGGACGCATGGGAATTAATAGAATAATTGCTTCAACGTCATGAAAAATGTCTACATCTAGACGGAGATGAGATGGAGCAAGCGCCTCTTTAGAAAAATAATTAGGAATGGAGCGTTTTAACGAGCAATGTTACGTTCGTGTGTCTCAAATCATAGATATTATCTAGAGATCTCAAGGGAGCGAACATTAATTACGTGAGGTGTTTTTTCCGGAATTCCTGACCCCCCCCCCCCCCCCCTTTGGTGAGACTTCGTAAGATCTGATCAGAACCCCGCCTGTATCTAAAATGACATGAAATTTTGACGGAGACCCCCCCCCCCCCCTCTACTAATCGATCTGGTAACTTTGAGACCTGCTTTTTAGGTCCCATACTTCCAAAGGCCGTTATACCCCCAATTTTCGACGAAATCCCCCCCCCCAGTCGAATTTCGCGTCATTTGTAGATTTTTTTTTTCAAATCTCTATAATCCTTCAAGAATTTCAAAACCACACGTGAGATTTCCATTGACCCCCTGTAACAGCCCTCATACCTGAATTTTGAATAGTATTGTACTGTATGAAGTATTTGCAGTGTGCTAAAGTTTGCTTGAATATGATCTGGTATGTTTGTTTTGTAATTTCTTGTAAATCAGTGTATATAGACTTTTTTTATGAAAGAAAATTATTTAAAGTCCACTTAATATGTTTAAGAACCGAATGGTGCAAGAGAATTTCTTAAATGTTTGTAATTCCATGTATTAATGCAAGTTATGATGTCTACAGGACAATTTTCTACAGTTTGAGATGATTTCCGCAAATATTTTTGTATTTAAGTATCTCTAATTACCATTTCTGATCATTTTGTGATGTTTTTAAGTAATTTTGTATTAATTCCGATTGTTATTGATATGTTTGATTGTTTGAGTGATTGTTAATGTTCGAGAAATATCGGACGGATGCCTTTGAAGAATTCTCGTAATTTCGATAGAGACTATATAAACAGATCGGCTGGACAGTCAGTATTCAGTATTCATTCATCCAGTTAGTGTTTCAAGTTGAGTTCACAGAGATTTTATAAAGATTATCTTTGCGACGGCTCAGAAGTGCATCTCTGTATTGTATCTATGCATGTGAATATCGCTGACTTTGTTTCGAGCAAATAAACAAATCTTCAACATAACCTTATTGGTGGACTTTTTAATTAATCAATATATATAAATTAAACCACCGAGGAACCTAATACCACCTTACTCCCCCTTGGTGAGATTTCGTGAAATTTCGCCGGATCACCCCCCCCCCCCCCATTTCATCTCACGTAATTAATGGACGCCCCATAACGAACGAATATGCAGCCTCTCTAAATTTGCGTACTTTTGAGTTAAGGTATTAAAACGATGAAATAAGCAAGCGCCGCTGCACCGTTTACTCGTTCGAACAGATTTACAGATTCGAGTCTGCCTGTTGTTAAGTTTCAATACCCGTGGCCGCACTTCTGCTCCGCATTAAAACATCCCTGCAGGCCTCTCGCGGCAATTATTTGAGACGCTGCCCCGAGTCAGCAAGTTCCGCCGAGTTGCTTACCAAGCGAGATGAGTCTCTAAATACACTTCAGAAAATCTGCCCGGCGGACACTTGTGTTGGCCTTGGGGATTACCGACTTCGTATCCGGGATTAGTGAATTCCTTCAGGCAGAGAGAGAGAGATAAGCGAGAAATTCGGCTCGGATATGAAAACGCGGAGCTCCTGTCGATGTGAAATATTCTTCCTCGCTAAAACTTTCTGAAGTCGATTATTGTTCTCTCGGACGAGGGAGATAAGGGGGTAACTTGCTATGAAGCTTATAAAAAATAACGTAAAATTAAAGAACTTACTTCTAGATTTTCGCTTAAGTTACCCCCTTGCGGAGTAATTTCCTGTTTCGTTGTTATTTAGGGCTCGTAAGTGTCTGAGTTGTTACAGCCAAGCTTTGTGGATCGAACTACATGCGCACAGGTTTCTTTGTACTTTTGTTATCATTAACATTAATTCTTTGCGTTAATTTTTACTAAAATCATGTTGCTTTCAGAAACGTTCGCTGCTCCTGCCCAGGGCACGAATCCCGGCAGGCGCAGGAATTTTGAGAGTTGTGTTTAATCATATGAGCTATGCCAGGACGTTCCGTGGTTCGGATTCCACGTTAAACTGTAGGTCCCAGAGGAAAGGAACTGGCCGTCCTACCTCTGACACAATGGCTTAGTATGCCTCCTTCGGGAGGATCCAACCAACCTTCGGGTTGTAGACTAAGTTAAGTTTAATATTAATTAAATCTCGAGAGGCAACAGAAACACTGTCAAACCTCGCGGCAGACATCAGGAAACGAAGATTAAGATTTTATGGACATATCTACAGACTCCCAGCAACAAGACATTCATAAAATTGTGACGTATATAGAACAGCTAAAAGCTAGGCCCTACGTACAGGAGATCAAAAAAGACATGGAGAAAGCCCACATAAATTCATCAGAAATCGTAGATAGACAAACATACAGAGAAAAAATTAACAAGTGGGAAGTACCGCCACAGAATGAAGTCACTAAGAGACCGGGGACGAAGTGGACTGAAGAAAGGAAGAGAATCCACGGAGAAAAAATGAAAGCTATATGGAAACTAAGAAAACTGAATCGTTAAGGCTTTGCGTGATCCGACTGGGTCCTATTGCAGATAATAATAATAATTAATAATAATGGTAATTATTCAAATAGTTAACGAAGGGAGGGTACGGGTTTTTGCTTTGCATAAATTACAAACACCGCTGCATCTATAATTTCCGTTAATCTCATGTATTCAATAATAAAACTTGCAATGACAAAGAAATTAACTCACAACCTCGTAACAGATTTGTTAACAGTTCTGAAGGTTCTTTGATATCGTTTAACTTGTCCTGACGGCACTTAAACATTTACTTTAACGTCGAGATCATGGGTTCAAACGTTCTCAAGGAAAATTATACATCAGTTAACTTTGTTTCGGGACCGTGAGAGTTGTCAGGTTGTCACTGGGTGTTTAGCAAGACTGCAGTTTGCAGTGACACTTAAACGTGAATCGTTACCACGACATGGAACAAATGGCTGCGGCTCAAAGTCGGCGGCATATTAACGGCGATTGGCGTCTTTTCTCAAACGCATCATATGTGCGTTCGAAGAATGCTGTTGATAGTGTATACTGCAATCGAACTTCAGGCCCGATCATACATTATCGGAGTCCACTCCAATATTTCACTCCTGGTCTGTACCACGTCCTCAGTAAAAGTTTTCACTCGGCGACTAGCCTTCTGCGCCTCTCCGTCGTACATAGAATCAAAATCAACACTCAAAACATTGTCGACCGTTTATTGGTTGTCAACCGCTCGGTCCGCCGACTAGCTGGCTGTCTCTACCACGTGACAGGCGAGCGCTTCTGGTTTCTCGCACCATCTCTGCGCACACATGTGAAGTTTCTCCTAAAAGCTCTCTACAGGTTAAGGCTGGATCTTCTGTCGCGTGTTGACCGACCAGCTGCGACACTTACTCACCACTTGGTGGGTCCGTCCCAGCTCTTACTTACTGTCGGCTGAGGTTGCAGGTTGCAGTCGGCATCTGCAAGTACCTGGCTGAGATAAAACAACCGAGCATAGTGGGGGAGCGGTTAACGCTCTGGCCTCGCATTCGGGAAGATGCCGGTTCGAATCCCCGTCCGGGCACCCAGATTTGGGTTTTCCATGGTATTCCCAAATCACTCCAGGCGAATGCTGGGAAGCTTCCTTTAAAAGGCCATGGCCGAATTCCTTCCCATCCCATCCCGCCTCTAATGACCTCGACGTCGATGAGGCGTAAAGCCACAAAAGGGGGAGGGGGATAAAACAAACAGATACTTAGCGTTACTTAGAATGAGGACGTATGTGCTCCTTGGAATGATCTAGAAAGTTGTGGTTAACTGGATTTATTATAGAAAACTGTTGCATGGCATTATTACAACGATAGGTACATAAATCGGAAGTTTTAGGATACTGAAACAGTGGGTCATAGGATCCAAAGTGGTAGCAGTTGCGTCCGGAACCAGCGGAGGGGAGGATGATGGAATTTGTCTAAATATGTCAAATTTGGTCTGTAACAGGTCTGCCCTAAGTAATTTCACACCGCGGAATGGGGCGGTGTCTCTTCCGCCAAGAAGGGTCTCTGGATCTGAAAGTGGGGAATCCGCTTCTCCCATTGGCTGAGTATCATGCCGTTTGGACGATTACATCACGTTCTAAGTAGTTGCCTCCCTCGTGAACAAGGAGTGAATTTTAAGTTCACTGGCGTTGGGTAGAGCAGCGTGCGACGTCGTGCTGGCTTGGAAACAAACTGTTTTTAACCGACTTCAAAAAAGGAGGAGGTTCTCAATTCCTCAGAATTTTTTTTTTTTTTTTTTGATGTATGTTCAGTGATATCTTCGCCAATTTTGAACCGATTTAAATGAAATTTTTATAGTGGATAGAGTATACCTCCAAAGTGGTCCCATATGAATTTCATTGAGAAATCACCCCTTCTACCCCTTTACACACCTTAACTTTTATACAAACCCACACTTTTTATCCGATTTTGATGGAACTTTGGAAATGTATAGTAAAAAAAAAAACAGAAAAATACTGTCAACTTTTGGTTTGAAAAAACCGAACCCCTCTTCCCCTATCCACCCCTTAATTTTTACAAATGTTCTCTATACAAAGTTAAGTCGACACCATTTAACTGATCTCCATTAAAGTTGTCATATACATGTAATTTTTCATGGAAAAGGTTTCTGACCCAAAAAATAAAAAAAACACCCCTCTCTCCCTTTACACCCCTTAATTTTTATGCAAACCCACATTTTTTATCCGATTTAAATGGAACTTTGGACATGTATAGTTAAAAATAAAGAGAAAAATGCTGTTAACATTTGGTTTGAAAAAACTGAACCCCTCTCATCCTATCCACCCCTTAATTTTTGCCAATGTTATTTATACAAAACTGTAGTCGACATCATTTAACTGATCTCCATTAAAGTTGTCATATACATGTAATATTTCATGGACTAGGTTTCTGACCAAAAAATAAAAAAAGCCACCCCATCTTCCCCTTTACACCCCTTAATTTTATAGAAACCTATATTTCATATCTGATTTTAATTGAACTTTGCCAATGTACGTATACTTTCAAACAAACAGATAAATCTTGTCAACATTTGTTCTACCAAAGCTCAACCACTCTCCCTCCTACCAACCCCTTAATTTTTGTCAATTTTTTTTTTATAAAAAGCTACAGACGCCACCGTTTAACCATGAAAGTTGGCGCTTATATGTATTTTTTCACTAGGAAGGTTTCTAAACAAAAAAATCAAAAAACCACCCCAACTCCCCATTAAACCGTTTAATTTTTATACAAACCAACAGTTTTTATCCAGTTTAGATAAAACTTAGCAAACTTTTACTGTAAAACAAAGAGAAAAATAATGTCAGCTTTTGGTTTGCAAAAACTGAACCCTTTTCCCCATTTCCGCCCCTTGACTTTTGTCAATTTTATTTTTGAAAAGCTACAGTTGACACCATTTGACCGATCTGTATGAAAGATGGCACATTTTTTTTTTTTTTTTTTCATAAGATTTCTGACCAAAAAATAAAAAAAAGTACCCTAGTTCCCCTTTTTAATACGATTTCGGTGGAACTTCGCATGTGTAAAGCAAACAGAAAAAGAAACATACTATTCACTTTACTTTGACAAAAACACAAACCCTATTCCCCTTTCTACCCCTTTAATTACTGTCAATGTTCATGATATAAAGCTACCGTTTCTATCTGATTTTGAAGGAAGTATGCACATGTATACTTCAGAACAAACAGAAAAATACTGTCTGCATTTGGTTTAGAGAAGTCAAACCTCTCTCCCCCTTTCCACCCCTTTAATCTACATAAAGCACAGTTTCTATCTGATTCTGAGGAAAATTTGCACACGAATACTTTAAAAAATACATAAGAATTGTGTTTAAAGTAGGTTGCAGAAGCCCAACCCCTCTTCCCTTCTACCCCCACCCCTCCTAATTTCCAATGTTCTTTATAGATACCTACCGTTTCTATCAGATTTCGATGGAACGCTGCAAATGTATATTTAAGAACAAAGAGAAACATTCTGTTTACAAAACCCAACCGCTCATTCCCTAACACCATTTAATTTTTGTAAATGTTCTTTACACAAAGCTACAGTTTATATCTGGTTTCGATGGAACTTTGCACACGTATACTTTAAAACAAAGAGAAAAATACTGTCCACACTAACTTACCAAAAACCAAACTACTCTTCACCTCCACACCCCTTAATTATTTTTTTTATATATACCTAAAAATTTTATATGATATTTACATATATGAAATTTACAAACGAATACTTTAAATCAATCAGAAAAGACAGTCTACATTTGGTATACAAAAGCCCAATCCCTCTTCTCCTTTACCCCCATCGTTTATAATTTCCAATGTTCTTTACAAAATCCACAGTTTTAAGTACCGTCAAAATCAATTAAGCTATTTCTAAGTTATTGCAGAATATATATAAAATCTATGTGTCCTAATGTCTCAACATGTACTTCAGATTTCAACTTGGATCCCGAGCTTTTATGTTGTGAAAACCAATTAAATATCTATATTTTCTGTGTGATGCCGGAACGAACAGATATATTCCAGATACAGATTTGTGTATGTGGTATGTATTAATGTCCACATGTTACATGATTCGATTATAGAGCAGCAGCTTTAACAGATGTTATGATTAGATCGAAACACAGCCTGGACCATAATGTAAACTGACATTCCTTAACACAACATCCAATTCACCCCATTCTGAAAGTTGTTGTAAAGACAGATTTAAAAAAAAGAAAAAAAAGCATTTGCTTTTACTACTGAGCTAACAGGAAGTTCGCAAAATGAGAACTGCTGCGGCATATTTAAATACAAATTAACTATAATACCACTAAAAATTTAAAAATAAAATAATTGTTTAAAAAATATAAAAACCGCCTTCAAAAAAGGGCACTAAAAATTTTAAAATAACTTTATACTTTGCTTAGAAGAAAGTAAATTTAAATGGAAAATATTTTACATTACTGTTATTGAAATTTTTACATTAATTAGTTATTTTTGGAGTCGGTGCCAGCCAAAGCAAGAAAAACAAAAAAAAATAACAATAATACATAAAAAATCATGTTACTATTTACCGACAATTAATTCTAGAAATATTTTTCAACAAAACTGAAACATATAGATGATACACCGATATTATACTAACTATAAAGTGTTTACTGCAAGATGCAGCCTACCAACTGACATTGTAGCGCCAGAAATATGTCTGGATAACCAACGAGGCTGAGCCACAGATAACATACCGTTAATTTGTTTCCATAAGCTGTCTCCCGCAATTTATAACTAGCTTCCTCACGACATGCTGTAAAATATTTGGAATTTTTGTTCGTACTCTCAGTTCGCCTCGAACACCAAATAAAGTTCAGTAACTCGATCTGCGCGATCTGACAGCTGGCACCGACACCAAAAATAACTAATTAATGTAAAAATTCCAATAACAGTAATGTAAAATATTTTCCATTTAAGTTTACTTTCTTCTAAGCAAGGTATAAAGTTATTTTAAAATTTTTAGTGCCCTTTTTTGAAGGCGGTTTTTATGTTTTTTTTAAACAATTATTTTTTTAAAGCTAATAAACCTGTGCTACAAAATTTCTTCCTGCGGCATTTTTTTTTATTTTTTTTATTTAGCACAAATTTTTACAGCCTAGTATCTAGAAACTAAAATAGGCCTTAATTTAACACAACAGTTTTACATTTGATATTTCAACAGATAATTTCACAATGAATAATTTCAATTTTTGTTATGTATGGCTTTGGCAATATCTGTACAGTCTTTTCTTGTTGGCGCAATACATACGATTGTTCCGCTGTTAACATATATTATAACTTTCTAAACTTGCTGCATTTTGTCATAATTGATTTATTATAGTGTTCTAGTTTGTATGGTGTCTGCAGTTTCCTGTCCACTTTATGGTTAGAATTTTTAATATTTCACTTTGTCACTTCGTACGTCTACCACTACTACTATTACTAAACTATTACTACTATCTACTACTCTACCATCTAAGAAAGCATTTTCCAGCATTGGTATCGGTGCGGTAATCCGAATTCCAAATCTCCCGGAATAGCGCACGTTCTCAGTCTCTCTGGCAGCCAAAGTGACCGAGAAGGCCGCCCATCGGGAGACTGGCCACCTCCAACACTGGTTGTGAGAACTAATTTTCAATGATATATATGTAATTGCAGAAGTAAGGAGTCTTTAATATCCGGCTAGTAGGTTGTTCGTTTCACAGGTGAACTAGATTAGTTTAACATCTACTGCTGGTATTTGTTATTTTCAATATTTGAACAAATTCCTATTTTAAGATTATTGGCTACATAATTTACAACTTTTACCCTTAACTAACAATTAACATTTTTACATTTTTTAAGAGATAACAATGTTTTACTTCAGAAGCGGCTCGAGACTGCAACTATTATCTATTATTTGTGTTATTGCAATTTCAGACCACATTTTATGCATCGGACTATAGTTCATGTGAGCACTAGTAAAGAACTTATACATACACTATATACTTTTATACGTGTTGCTTCAGCAAGTTCTTGTTTGTAGGTAGAATCTCCAGTGGTTTTGCTGCGAAATGGTCCATTTAAAGTCTTTAATATGGTTTAAACACTCCTCTCCGCAGACCAGTTGGTTGCGTTTTCAGCACGATATATGATTCGCTGATTGAGTGCTTAGACACGCATTCGCTTGTGGCAGCTCTCGGGTGTTACTCTGTGACGTCATAGTCGGCTTGACTTGGCCTTCCTCTTGCTGTCGCTAAGCTTTGCATGAATCTCTCCTTTTGCAGTTTGGATATATTCTGCGTCACTTCGTCTAGTTTGCGCCAAAGTTGCTCATTTTTTAGTATGTCTTCCGTTTTCATGTTTCTTAGTTCATGAAATCCTTCGTTTCTGGCTTCTGCCATTTGTGTGCAATCCCAGACGATGTGTTCGGGTGTACCCTCTTCCCCGCACTCACACACAGCTTGTGTCTTTTAGTCCTCTTTTATGTAGTAGGCTGGGATATGGCCCCGTGTCCAGTGATGTAATGAACAAGTCCGGTTGACGGATCTAGGTGGCGAAGGTTTAATCTCTCTTGAATTGTTGGCCAAATATTGTAGGTTCTCCTGCCAGTTGTACTACGCGACCACTGTTGTTGCCATTCTTCCATCAAGACTGTTTTTATCTCCCGTGCTTCTGTAACCGGTCTTCCTAGAATTTGTTCTACTTTGTCGGCGTCACCGGTTCGTAGCCAATAGTGTGCCCCTCTCTTTCTAACTTCTAGGTCAAGTGGCCAAACGCCCAACGCAAACCAGCAGAGAGTCGGTCGCTGTTGTGCTATATGCACCACTTAATCTTATCAGTATGCTTCTTTGTACGCTTCTTAGTGCCTGGCGAGGTTTAACTTGTCGTAACTTATGCGCCCAACTGCTAGCAGCATATCCCACAATCGAGGATAATATACTGTCGTGATACCTCCTTATTATGGACGTTGGAAGATGAAATCTTCTTTGCCAATACTAATCAGTTTGTTCATCAATATTTTGGCACGACTGCACACCTCCGTTATATGGTCAGTAAAATTTAGTCGCTCGTCTAGCGTGACTCCCAGGTATTTACAAGTTCTAACTCTTTTTATGGAGGACGTCGTTAACTTTTATTATTGGATTTCGCTTGGGGCGGCCACTGATAACCATGAATTGAGTCTTGTGTGGTGCAAGGGTTAATTTCACTTGGAGCACCAGTTTTGTAAATGTCTTAATGCCATTCTGCTTCTAGTCTCTACTTCGTCCCCTTGTTCCGCCCTTGTATCAGTAGTAGAAGGTCATCCGCGAAGGCAACAAGCCCCAGGAGTCCTTCTTGCCCAATTATGCTTTCTATGGCCATTTCGAATGTTACGTCCCAGAACACTGGTCCACACACCGATCCTTGCGGACAGCCTTTGGTACTTTTTTCTCTATAGTCACTCGTTGACATCTCAGTTTGGCAAATCGGTTTTTACAGTAGTCGCGTAACGTTCCATAGAGGTTACTAGGAATTCCTATTTCTCGCAGGCGGCTAAAAAGAGCCGGCCAGCATAAGTTATCGAATGCTCCAGCAATGTCGACGGCGATAGCTATTACATACTTGCTCTTACTACTTTTCACTAGATGCACGGCCTTATTTATGGCATCGTCGGTCGACCTACCCGCTCTGAAACCAAACTGATGTACACTCATACCATACTTTTTCCTGTGTTCCTGTAGTTTCCATACTAAAATTTTTTCCTGCACTTTTCCAAGCACATTTAGCAGACAGATCGGCCGATAGGATTTAGGATTTAATGGATCCTTGTCGTTCCCCTTCTTTGGGATCACCACTTCACTCTGCTTCCAGATATTTGGAACCCTGCCTTGCTGAAGGCATTATTAAATAGTATGCAGAGTGGTAAAGTCAACTGGACCACTAATGCCTGGAGCACTTCAGCAGCGATTCCGTCCGGTCCAGGTGTCTTTTTCCGCGACATGGCGTTAATCGCTTTAATTACTTCGTCTGGTGTCACATCATCCGCTAAAGTAGCTGAGGTATAAATTTCATTGTGACCTTTACGGAGATTTTCTTGCTCTAAACTTTCACCTACTGCCTCATCGTCGGGTAATAGTACTTTTAGCAGTTCCTCAGCTGTTGCTCTCCAATTGGCCGTCATGGTCCCGTCTGCCCTTCTTACGGTTGATAGTGTAGTCGGTGGTCTCAATTTGCTAGCTGCGATCTTGTAGGGGACGCCCCAGGGATCTGACTTTAAATTAGCGTTTACATAAGCCTCCCAACTCTGCTGCTTTGTTTTTATTAGCAGCTCTTTAAAGGCAGTCTTCCTTTCCCTGTATCTATCGAGAAGCAAGCACCTATCGGCAGCAATCATGCACCGTTGGTACTCTTTTCTCGCCTTCCTCATCTCCGATCGTAGTTTTTGCAGTCGGTCGCTCCACGGTATGTCTGTAGTATTCGCTGGTCTTTTGAGGGGAATGGCCATTTTCATTACGCGCTGAATTTCACGCGTGATCCCTCTTGCTATGACATCTACATCATTACCTTCCAATAGATCCACTGGTAGACGGAATTCATCTCTTAGTTTTGCCCAATCTGCCCTAACGTAAGTTATATTTTTTCCTTGTGTCGTTAATTTCATTGATTTGCAACCTACCTTTGGCCAGATCAAACAGAATCAAGTTGTGGTCACTTGTAGTTTCGTTTTCAACCACCCTCCAGTTTCTGGCTAGGTTTCCTGCCAGCTGATTGGTCAGCGTTACATCGATATTCGATTTTGCACCTGCTCTATTACTAAACGTTGGAGCATTATTAGGGCAGTTCCTGACTTCCAGGCATAACTCATTTAACAGTTCCTCTACCATTAAGCCTCGTTCTTCCGTTGTATCACTGTACCAGAGCGGGGAGTGTGCATTTATATCTGCTGTTATAATTATCCTTTGATCTTGTAACTCAGTGCAAATTTTTCTTATTTTATTTAGATAAGCATCTATAGGGTCCTTATATTGGCAGTACATCGATACCAAAGTACGCTACACCACCCGGTATCGATCTCTGCACATGCTGTGTGCTCATCACAGTATTGCGATATTTTGGTTACAGTTAGTTCTTTGTTTAGTACAATGATTCCTGCCATAGGTTTAGGTCCACTTACTATGGTTTGTGAGGATACTGGCATGTGTGGTATTTGTCCGCCCTTAGAGTAAGGCTCTTGCACACAGATAACATCCCAGTCATGTTGCGCAGCAAGATTCCTTAGCTCATGCAGGACCATATTTGTCCGTCTTGCATTAATTTGTGCAACTTTGATTGTACCTTTCATCTATGGGTGTTTAGTGTAAACATTACTGTGAGGCCATGGAAGTTTCGCGTCGAAAACTATCCTTCCATGAGTCATCACAAATTGTTTATATATTTGGTCCGGGTCAAAAATCTCATTTCTGTTGTTGAATAATTTTTTAACTAGCGTCAACAACTGGGCTGGATCCGTGGGTAAGTTGCTGGCCTTGAGTTGTATTCTGTCCACTGCTTCAAGTTGGGGAAATGTGACAGTTTTCCCTGCTGGGTGCAGCATCCTAGTGAGGTGCCTAAGCGCCATTGCCAACACATGCTCTTGTTCTAATCTGCTAATTTTTACCGTGTTCTCAAGGTCTATGTATATTTTTGTGGGATCTAACGCAGCTCTTTTTTCAAACTTTGTTTGCAGTGATATTTTAGGGTGTGTAGATTGCGCTGCCGTCGGGCTTGCATCGACCAAGTTAGGCCCTTTACACCAACCAAGTCCTGCCCTTCTTCCTGGGTAAGGAGGGTGGTAAACAGTTTGTGTGATTGTATCCTTCAGTCTGGTTTTTATTTTTGCGTATCCTTCGGTCTGAACTGCAGTGTCTTTCGCTATGTGTTTCGTCTCTACGTATTCTTCAGTCTGAACTGTAGCATCTTTCGTTGTGTTTTGTGTCTCTGCGACTTCTTCCGTCTGTACTGCTGAGTCTATCATTTTTGGTGCTAAGTCTCGGCCTTGTTTTTTACTTCTAAAGTTTGCCGCTCGTTCTGCATCCCTGCGCTTCCGTGACGGATTTTTATTTTTTCTCTTGTTTGTTATTACTATCCCATGTTTATCATACATAAGGGTTTTTTCAATCCCTTTTGCTGTTTTAACTGGCTTATCCATAATCTATTCGGCTGATCATACGCTGAAGGAGCATCTGATAGGTTAGACACTCCTTCCCTTTCTTTTTGCACGTTTTACCTCTCTTCGCACATGGGATGCATACAGGTGCAATGTTTTTCTTTTCGCATTGGTCTTTCTTGTGTCCAGTCGCACCGCAGTGGCCGCATGTTGAGTCAGCTTGCTGACAGTGCTTGCTGACATGATCCCAATCACAGCACCTTACACAGTTCGGTACTGTAATGTAATCCTTAGCCGTCACAGCTGAAAATTCAATGAATATTTTTTTCTGTTCCAACAACATATTTCTAACTTTTCCACTAACTTCCACTACATGATGGACGGTAGCCTTATTTCTCGGACCTGTTTTAAATCTTGGTTTGAAACCTTCTACGAAATCAGTTCTGGCTGCTTTGTCTTCAAAATTTTGCTCATAAACAATATCTCTCAATTTCTCTGTATCGATGGAGACTGGTATATCATATAGAATGACTAACGGCTTCCGCTTCCTGGGTAATTCGCATCTCATGTCAGTATTAAGTGTCTGGTTGTCTAGAATTTTCTTTGCATCCTGCGCGGTGTTTGTCTCAACAATTACAGCTTGCGACACCTCGATCAGTGCCGGTAGTGGTGCGATACTTATTTACTGTCCTATCTGTCAGGTAGCCAGTGCTTGCGACACTTGTTGCACCGAGCGTGGTGGGTGAAGGCCTCGCATTCGGGAGGACGCGGGTTCGAATCCCCGTCCGGGCATCCAGATTTGGGTTTTCCATGGTTTCCCCAAATCACTTCAGGCGAATGCCGGGATGCTTCCTTCAAAAGACCATGGCCGAATTCCTTCCCGTTCCTTGTCCCCAGTCCCATCCCGCCTCTAATGACCTTAGCTATCGACGAAGCGTAAAGCTGTAAGTAACAAAAAAAAAAAAGAAAAAAAAAGACACGATTGCCTCTCACAGGTCTTCGGCTTGGTAACGGAGAGATGACGGCCAGTTTCTTTCCTTCGTGTGTTAAGTTTTACTGTGTGTGTTCATTATTCTGATGAGTGTTGATCTTGAAGATGAAAGTAACACCGGGTACCAGCCCTTTCTGGTCTACTGTTCCTATTGACCCTACGGTCACTTGAGTTTTACTCCCATTAACGGCATCGTGTCCTCTCGCTCTATACGCACAGTGGTGAGGCTTAGAATTTAATCCAGGGATTTGAAACACACGCTGGCCATTAGCAAATATGCTTCTCTCCTACCCTTCCTGGTAAGACCTGATAGTGAACATTTCTTCGACCATGGCTGATTAAACAAGCTATCCCCGAAAACCATCATTTCACCGCATCCAGCAGCAGGGAATTAGGGAATATTGAATACCTGTACACAAAATAAAGGTATTAACTGTGTAAAACATGTTGACGGGAAGTCAGATTATTTGTGGGAGAACAAGAAACGCCACACTTATGCTACACAACCATTAACACATTTCCGCTACCCGAATCTGAACACTATACTTTGTACTGACGTCCACGTCTGGTCGCTAGTGGTGTAGAAATCTGAGCCTGGAAATGTTTTGTGCAATTGAAAATCACAGCGATAACACGAACAACGAAATGCTAACGAACGAAACCCACCTAACGAGCAAAAGATTAAATTACTTCGTAAACTTCCACCTCTAATTCAGCCTCGATGTGTTTCCCTTAATTCTGTAGCCTTGGCCATTTTTCAGTCTTTGGAACCAGTCAATGGACTAGACGGTGTAATACGTACTTGTCGCAGTTTCCTTGCTTAAGGCTTTAAGCTTCGTCGACATCAAGGAAATTAGAGGCGTTAAAGGGCTGTAGAAAGCAGGGGAGAGGAATTCAGCCATAAATTTTTCTTCTAAATACAAATGTATATTGAATGCTGTATAGCATATTTTTTTTATCTATCTTTTCAATCAATGAAAGTAAACAAGTAGTTTTCTTTCATAAATATTAAGTAACTGAAAAAATTACACCAAGTTTCACGTTAATTCTTCACCGCAAATTTGAACCCCTGAAACGCTCTTTGCGAGTTACCTTTCATAGAATATATTACTGCAAATTTTTTTTTGTGGATCGTTTTACTATCTAAACTACTTCCAGTCACTGTATTGTTATATCTTTGACGGTTTATGAACAGCACTATAACTAAAGTGCTCTGGCACCCAACTTTTCTCCGACTTGAGTCGCTGAAAATCGTTATTTCTATGCTCTGTAAGGTAATATGTAAATCTTTATATATAAAGATAAAGATGAATGTATGTTTGTTTAAATTTTTTTATAAAGGTGAATAACACGCCAATGCAATTGAATTTTGTTTTATTTTGGTGTCGTACGCGTTTCGCTCTACAGGGTGAGTCAAAAGTCGCAGTACACCCTTTTATTTCAAAAACTCTGCAGGAATTGGGAAACCTGAATATTCCAGTAAGGTATTGGTGAAGTGGTCTATCTTTTACGGTATGTACCCAACATGGGCGTCATCTTGAAATCGGCCATCTTGAATCTAAGTCAATTTTTTTAAATGGAAAGGGGGTCGTGTGACACATCAAATAACATCAGAATTTTCTCACAAGTTCATTCCTGTAAACAGATTTGAAATAGCTGTTGCGGTTCAAAAGTTACATATCTTTTTTTGTTGCAGATAACTGAAGAAGGCTTTGACCAAGGAGGAGAGAATTGAAATCATTTTGATGTCTGGAGAACGAAGTTTCCGTGTCATAGCTACAGATTTTAACAACCGGCACGCAGAAAGAACCTCCAATTTCAAACAACACTTTCAGGTGCATGAAGGATTCGTATGATCGATGACTGGCTGATTCCACATTCTGCTGACAAACGTCGTGTGCTGCGTTGTGGGCTCTTCACGAAGGACGCCAAAACCATTGCTGAGGTTGTCTCGTCAGTAGCACTTTTTGGATGGCCACTCCGTGCCTTGTCAGCCACAGTCCCAGTTTCTCGGAATTTGGAAATTAAGCACCTGACAGTGTTGTGTGAAATTGGAGGTCTTTCTGCGTGCCGGTTGTTAAAATCTGCAGCTATGACACGGAAACTTCGTTCTCCAGACATCAAAATGATTTCAATTCTCTCCTCCTTGGTCAAAGCCATCTTCAGTTATCTGCAACAAAAAAGCTATGTAACTTTTGAACCACAACTGCTATTTCAAATCTGTTTACAGGAATGAACTTGTGAGAAAAGTCTGATGTTATTTGATGTGTCACACGACCCCTTTCCATTTAAAAAAACTGACTTAGATTCAAGATGGCCGATTTCAAGATGGTGCCCATGTTCGGTACATACCGTAAAAGATAGACCACCTCACCAATACCTTACTGGAATATTCAGGTTTCCCAATTCCTGCAGAGTTTTTGAAATAAAAGAGTGTACTGCGACTTTTGACTCACCCTGTATTTCAAGAGCATCATCAGTGACATATGTTACTTATTTACTTTTTTTTAGCTTCTCTGTGTATGTTTTTCACCTGTGAAAAACATGGCATGGTGTTTACTTTCTCATATTTTGAAAATGGTAAATAATAGTGTTAATGTGAAATTTGGTCAGTGCAGTGTAGTGCTTCATACCTTGAGCAAATTCTACAAAACATACACAGAGAAGCTAACCCTGATCATGAGAAAAAAGTAAAAAAAGTAATATGTCGCTGATGATGCTCTTGAAATAGAGCGAAACGCTTACGACACCAAAATAAAACAAAATTCAATTGCATTGGCGTGTTATTCACCTTTATAAAAAATTGATTAACTTGCAATTGAGGAAATGGCCCACAATATCCAGTATGTTTGTTTGTTTGTTAGTTGGTTAGTTCTTCATACAAATCCACAGTTTTTATCCGTTCTCGATGAAACTTTGCACACTTATCCTTTGAAACAAGGAGAAAAATACTGTCTACATTTGGTTGAAAAATTATCTGTATAAATATGACATGTTATCTCATAACTTCGAAATACGGCGATAGACAGACACGTTGGATATGGACGTCTCCGTACCGTGTTTCCGTGTAGTGGACTGGCAGCTCAGTGGTTCAAGTGCTTGCTTATGAACGTGGTGGTCTCCGGTTCAAATCTCCGTGGAGGCTAAGATTTTAAAAAAATTGTTTTTCATCGTAAGAGTCAGGCCTGGGCCGTAGGTTATTCGGTTTGAATGTTAAACTGTAGATATTAGAAAGTTAGGGGTGCAATGCGAGGCAAATCGTAGGTAGTCTTGCAATGTTGTAGGTGTACACTTTTTTACGTTATAATGATCGCTCAGGTGTTGTTCGCAGTCAGTGTGTGAGTGTGAACCACAGTAATATTATTATAAATACGGAAGTAAGTCTCTGTCTTTTTGTTACGTTTTGACGACTAAATGGCTATATCGTTGTGATCGAATTTTATAAGGAAATTAATATGAAGGGCACAGGATATTTTTTCCAGTATGATTAACAGTTGTAGTCACTAAATTTTTTAGACCTTATCGAATGGTGACAGAAATATGTTGGAAATTTATTCTCTTCAAGAGACAGGTTCGACGGTACAATGATATAGTGTTAGCTTTCCTGTCATATTATTCCGACTCGATATTGTTTGGGACCAATCCTACGTTACCAACAACTTTATATATTTAATTATGGCAAAAAAATTCTTAATCCACGCGTACGAAGTCGCGGGTACGAGCTAGTGTTTAATGTACATAAGCCTACCTGTACTAAACTACATAACAAGTGCATGACATTTCGTCCAACGGTTCTCGAAATTAGAGTCGTCATAAGGGCAGACAGACAAGGGATGTAGACTTTATTTTATACTATTTACCTTAATGACCTAGACGTCACCGAGTTGTTATATATGTACTAGCCTCTCAGCCCGTCAAAAATGACGTGTTCAGTGGAATGTTCTGTCAAGTCATTTGTTCGCAGTAGCTTACCTAAATAGAATTGTTATAAAATAACGACCATGCAATTCCTCGTGCTTTATACTACAGCAAAAAATTTCACTTGTGACCCTGGTTCAGGTTTCATCTGAACCTTAATCATAAACTGAAATTATGACCTCAGTGATATGACGCCAAAGCAAATGAAATTAAAAAAATCTTTACAACTTATGTTATGGCACGTAATATTAGTCTTGATTGTGGTCTAGACCGCATAAATCGCGATCAGTGTGGAACTGCTTTCATTTCAATAACATGGCACTCATCAAAGAAACTCAGATTATCTTTTTTTAACTTTAATAATACATTCCATCCGCTCTAAAGACGACTACTAACATTTCTGCTCGAAAATGAAATGCTCCATCACACAGGAATTAATTCATTCGCTGCATCGCGATGTAAGCGTGATCTCATATTTCTTAGCTTACTGTAACAACGGTCAGGGGATATAACATCGAACGAATGTGAATAAACAGAACGCAACTAATAACTAATATGTTGATTTTAACGGAATAAATACTTTTTTCTGTCCATTCGTTTGTTCTCAGTTTCTTTACAAAATAGAATCGTTATTAAATAAAGCTCGTAATCACGTTTTTGCAGTGATATTCCTGCCCGTTGTTAGTTGCGCATACAAGGCCGGGAGTGTGACGTAAGCGTCACAATGACTAAGCTCATCCTATTATTAGTATTGTTGATATATTATTATTATTATTCCGAATAACCCTTTTGGAGGGTACGATAAATCAACTTTGGCTATGTTTCTTTGTATTTAATTTTCTTTCCTTCCAAACTTCCTTCATTCTTTGAGAGTGTTGTTCCTTTTGTTCCTGGATCCATTTCCTTCCCTTGATGTATTTCTGTCTCTCCTGAAAATCTGCCTTGTGAATTACTTCTCTAAAAAGTCTATTATATCTGATTTCACTCCAGCATTTTTCATGTCCTTTTCAGTTTCAGTGAACCATGTGGGTTTGGATTTGTATTTGTTCAGTAAGGTGAAGATCTGTTTTGTTAGTCTATTACTATCCATTCTGTATATGTGCCCGTAAAATTTCAGTCTTCTTTTCCTCATTATAACTGTTAATTTTTCTATTTTCGAATATAGTTCTCGGTTTGGTCTTAATTTGTATTCAGCATTACTATTAGGTTTGGGTCCCAGTATTTTTCTCAAGATTCTTCTTTCTACTTTTTCCAGTTTTTCAAGATCTTGTTAGCTTAATCGTTTCTGCCGAATACAGCGTTTCTGGTCTAACCACTGCTTGATAGTGCCTTAGTTTTGTGTTCCATGATAAGGATTTTTTGTTATATATGTTCTTTGTCATATGAAATGCTCTTTCCATTTTATGTATTCTAGTTTCTATTGTTGATATATTATTTGTCGTAGCACAAATAGAAGATCAGTCGCAGGCTGACCTCTACGAAAACCGATGTGTGTCCCTTCCAGAATATGTTCCAAAATAGTTCCTTGTCTGTTGTCAACTACATTTTCCTCTATGTTGTAGACACTGTCAAGTATACTAACTTTTGTGCAGTTTTTACACAGCGATAGATATTACGGAAAATAAATAAGTGGCTAAAAGGCAGTAATAAATAACGGAGCAGTTTGTGGGGAACATAATGCATTCGCGCGGCTGCTTGGGAGACAATAGAACTGGTCCATATTTTACTGCCGTCGGGCGGGGCAGAAGGAGGAGAATCTCAATTGGCGAAAGTGGTTTGACCTGGCCCGGCGGCTGTCTGTCGAACGTTTACTACGTAAACAAGAGGAACGACTCTCAGCTCTGTCCTCACATACTGTAAAACCTACTGACTACACCTTAGCGTTAGTAACTCCAAAACTACTTACCCTAAGTTTTCTTTTTCAGACTGCAGGACCATCATGAGCCAGGATTTTACGTAGACTGTATTTTGTTAAACTGGATAACGTAGGTGTCGTAGGTGTTTTAAATAAGCGAGTCAACAACAATCGGAACGATAGTTACTTTCGTAGCATAGGCTGCGGTGATACAGTCATCTAACGAATGGAAGTTATACCTTGTAACAATCCGTAAGCATTTTTGGAAGTCGAGTACTAAAGGTCTCTTTTTTTTTTTAGGGACAATACTGATGTAACCACACTGTCTGTCCGTCTGTGACAGGTCTCTTAATTCGTAAGCGGAGTGCATTTTAGGCTTCAAATTTGCACATGATACCTGTTTTGTTTACCTAAAATCGAATATCATTTTTAAAATTTAAAAAAAATTATGCTCTCGGTGAATTCAATGGAATTAAAGCGAATCGAAAAAGCTAAGACGTTTTCTAATTTTTTTTTCGTGGCGTTAATGGTTTATAATTGTCCTCATACCCAGACCTTTAATGAAATTGTATTTTAAGAATTATTTGTAGCAGGCTGGGAGTTGACTAAATATGGTTTTGTATATTTTAAATTGATTATGAATTTGTGTAAATAGACTTTGTTTTATGGAAAGAAACTAAGTAAATACTATTTAATATATTCAAGGACAATACTAAGCATGAAACACTGATTAAAAGTTTGTAATTCTAAGTATTGTGGTGAGCTACGATGTTTACATTTGTTACAGTTTAGCCTGATTTATGTGGATAATTTTGTGTGTAAATATCTTTAATTCCCATTCTGTGCCTTTCATAATGTTTGTAAACTATTTTGTATTAATTCTGATTGTTTTTAATGTGATTTTAATTGTTTAGCTATTGTTAGAGTTCGAGAAATGTCTGTTGGTAGTCTTTGAATTATTCTGGATTTTTTTCTGATAGTTTATAGAAGTGATCGGCAGAAACGAGTTTCAGTTCTTAGTATTCAGAGCGTACAGTAGTATTGTATTGTGAGTGTATTTTAAAGTTAGTTGAGTTTTGGTGATCAATCGCTGGAATATTTGTTTACTTTTGCGCCTATTATCTTTGGAGTTCGATGTCTTTAAGAAAAATAAAAACAAATATGAAAGTTTATCTTGGAATAATTATTTCATTTCAAAAACGAGATACATACCAGGACAGAACAGCAAAGAGTAATTAGCGAGATACCTATCAGGCTGTTCAAATTGTCAGTTTTGGACCATATTCGTTGTGGAGTTCATCTCAAAAATGTTACTGCCCAGGAACTTGAAATTTATCCATAACATCTAACGCATCTTTTATTTTAACGAAAAATACAGAAAAACAACAACTTATTTCTGGTAAATTTTGTAAGACTTGAGTAAAACAAAAGAATATTTTTATTTTGAGGTCACTTTCCGGTATTATTATTATTATTATTTTTGCCATCAGGCTCTCGATTGGTTTGATGCAATCCTCCATCTCTCCACCTCTTCATATCATGCACTAACCTCTTCATTTCAACATAACACTTGCAGCCTACGTTTTCAATTATGTGCTTCCTATATTCCAATTTCTGTCTTCGTTAACCAATCTCGCACGTCTGAAAATGTGATCCACCATAGTGTCTCTTCTTTCTGAATATTTTAATGAAAGGGCTTATAATCCAGACTGCACTGCTACGTTATGTACCTATGATAAATTTGGTTGCAATTGAACGTTAGCGTTACCAGTGCGAGTGCAACGTGCTGCGGCTTTGGAGAACATTGAATTGGATTCCGTTTCCTAACCTGAAAATGGGCCAGGCATTGATTTTTGCGTTATTTGACTGACTTTTGACGATTCACAAGGCAGATACATGTGAAGGTCATTGTAGAACATAACCATAACTGCACGAGGCTAGATTCGCATTTGCTCTGTTTATTTAATTGTTCATAAATCAAACTGTCTGGTTTAAGTTTATATTTTAACTAGCAGAGTAACCGGCGTTGGGACTGATTTACCGGTATACTATTTTTATATTTCCGATGTGAATCATGTGTACCAAATTTCATTAACTTGGCACCAGGCATTTCCAGAATTAAACTAAATATTCATATACCCGAACAATTCCCAGAAATGGGATGAATTGGATGCTGTGATGCGGAATGTCAGTTTTAATTTTGATTCAAAGTGCTTTTCAACATAATCACAACATCTGTTAAATCCGCTGCTTGATATTGGAGGGTGGAAGATTTTATTTCTCATGGCTACCGTTTCTGAATCTGGATCAACACATGGGTAACATAATCACACATTTTAGCTATTTTGCACTAAATATCTGAAGGCGCTAGCTTCTCAAGTTAATAAATCTTTATATATAAAGATGAATGTATGTTTGTTTGTTGGTTTGTTTGTTCTTCATACAAATCCACAGTTTTCATCCGATCTCGATGAAACTTTGAACACTTATCCTTTGCAACAAGGAGAAAAATACTGTCTACATTTGGTTGACAAATTACCTGTATAAATAAGACAATTTGTCTCATAACTTCGAAATACGGCGATAGACATCACGTTGGATATGGTCGCCTCCGTACCGTGTTTCCGTGTAGTGGACTGGCAGCTTAGTGGCTAAAGCGCTTGCTTACGAACGTCGTGGTCTCCGGTTCAAATCTCCGTAGAGGCTAAGTTTTAAAAAAATTGATTTCAGTGTAAGAGTCAGGCCTGGGCCGTAGGTTATTCGGATTGCATGTTAAACTGTAGATATTAGAAAGTTAGGGGTGCAATGCGAGGCAAATCGTAGGTAGTCTTGCAATTTTGTAGGTGTACACTTTTTTACGTTATAATGATCCCTCAGGTGTTGTTCGCAGTCAGTGTGTGAGTGTGAACCACAGTAATACTAATATAAATACGGAAGTAAGTCTCTGTGTTTTTGTTACGTTTTGACGACTATATGGCTATATCGTTGTGATGGAATTTTATAAGGAAAGCTGTATGAAGGGCACAGGATATTTTTTCCAGTATGATTAACAGTTGTAGTCACGAAATTTTGAAATCTTATCGAATAGTGACAGAAATATTGTTGGTAATTGATTCTCTTCAAGAGGCAGGTTCGACGGTAGAATGATATAGTGATAGCTTTCCTGTCATATTATGCCGACTCGATATTGTTTGGGACCATTCCTTCGTTACCAACAACTTTTTATATTTAATTCTGGCAAAAAAAATTTAATCCACGCGTACGAAGTCGCGGGTACGAGGCTAGTTATCATATAATAACGTAATAACTCAATAGAATTAAATTTTATGTTGCCTATGCTATTACTCCAGCTGCACCAAAGCATGGAGAGAGGGCACCAGATACTGTTGATAGGGACACTAAGCTTGCCAGTCCCTTAGAGTCCTTCGGAGGAGAAGACCTGAATGGGCTGACACCGGATTTTACCTTCTCTATTCCTTCAATTTTCATCCAAACAACAAGCAAGAATCGGAGAATAATGTATTCTTTGGTTTAAATTATGCGTAATTTCAGAAATGGAATTAGATTTTTTCACCGGATACTATGCACAAATGTAGCAACTAACAACAATCTATATAAATGCATTCAAGGTTATTAATTAGCATTAAAAGTGATGCTCCTACAGTAAACACTGCAAAATTATAGATAGCTCTGGGATGCTAAGATAACTAAGACGTCACCAGTGGTGGAATAGCCGGTTTTAAGAATCGCATCTACTCTTGCACATCCATCAGTAATTTGAATATATCTAATCCAATTTAGACTAATGACAAGATGAAGGATTGTTTCCTCCTTAGATGAGCTAGTCTAACAACCGACGAACGGTAACACAACATTCTATTTGGTTTAGTTGTGGCTGTCGTACCCTCGACGAGTCGCCAGATTAAATGGCACCTCACTGACCACCTACTGTTGATAAAACAGAAGGCAATGTTCAGTTTGTATCGATACTGCTTGCTAAACTGTTCTACCTTGCTCCTGGTGACAGTAGAATACTCTGTATATAAAAGCTGAACTAAAATTCACTTCTAAAGAACGGGCAGGCTCGTAATCTTCACCACGCACCAAATAAAAGTCTTATTAACTTTTCCAATACATTTATTTACACAATTCATCAAATTTGGAGATGAGTGATAATTGTCTGCCCTAGAATTCGGGTGGATACGGGTTTGAATCCTCGTTCGGCCATTTCTGGTTTTACATGGTTTCCAAAAATCACTCCAGTGAATGTCCGGATGGATCCTTCAAAAGGCAATGGCAGAATTCCTTCCCATTCTTTTCTCCAAGATCTTTGCCACCTCCAATGAACTCCATGTGGACGAGGCGTTGGGCCTTAAAAAAATTACACGAATATTTTATACAAAATTGTAATAACTTGCATAAATGCTATAAAACCTGGTCACGAAGGCTTTGATGAAACACTCTAATATTAAATTACTCTTCTGTCCATCTAACAGCTTTTGCAGTCCATACTTTTACTGTTCTGGTCACTTTCTCGGGTAAATCTTAATATTGGTTAGAGCCATCAGCGAGAATCGAAACAGGGCCTCAATACGTCTGAAGGTGGCCAACTGATAACATCTGAATGCCTTCTACATATTGATCTTAACAACTCAGCCAGTGGAATACCCGAAATTAATTAGGTAACGAAGCAGAATACGCGATTATTTATTTAAACCCAATAATTCCTACAACTTCCACGGCAATCATCTACTGTGTGTAATGGCCGTGGTTTTTTTACGAGACGTTAACTCAGAGATAAATGTTGATGTTTGAAGAAAAGAATGGTGACGTCTACCTTTGTTATGAGCAGAAAAGTTTGAAAAAATTTGAAAAACTATCCGATCGCTTATACCAAAACTTCCAGCCGCTAAAAACTGGCATCAAAACTTCATTAGTGCCAAGTTCTGCGAGTCGGATCGGTGGGCTGATTCGTTTGTTGGGTGGAAGTTGGCCCATCGCATCAACATATTCATGACGCAGGTTGTCTTGTTGCAACACTACCTATGCTTATTCCCTTCTTCTTTACGACTCTCGCCCCTATTTGCATAACCCACGTTGCAGATCCTATCTCCGTAAAAAATTACCGACGCGAGTTACTTCTTAAGGAAAAGCGAAATATACTCGCTGCGTGTTCCTCGAATGCAGGGAGTGGGGGAGGGGGAGGGAGGGAGAGGGGGGGACCATAGGGCGTAAGTAACTAGCCTCGGGCAAAGTTAAAAGCGAGTTAAAAAAAAAAGATAAAATTATATCCGTTTTAAGTCGTACACATTGCGGATATTCTTGTAATTGGCGGTCGACTCGCTGGCTGTTGAGGGCTGGCTTCGTTAGTAGGCGGGCGCATTGTATTCCTGCGCCGCCGCTGCAAAGTTTGTCTCGCAGAGAACGAAATATGAAAAGATGTAAAGACACGCCATGTCTCGAGGCCTCTCACCGGCGGCTAAATTAAAAACAGAGCGAATTTATTTTCGTGGTAATTAATGAAGTTCTCAGTTGCTGCACAGGCTTTCAGTAAGGTGACTGCGTGAGTTCAACATCGTGAGAAAGGCATTACGACGTTACGACATATTTAACGCTGTGACACAGTAGTTCTATGTCTGATAGATTCACGGAAGACTTTTCACGAGTTGTCGTGCCTGTCAGACAGCTTGTGGATGTTGATAATCTTCGGCATTTTGCTTTTTAAGAGATAGACTAACCCACTGACTACTATCTAGAAAAATTAAAACCAGCAATCGTAACACACGAATTAAAAACGTAAAAGTATTAATGGTAAAGTTTTATATACAAATAATTAAATGATATACTCAAAGCCACCAACAATAGAAGAAATTAAAGAACTCATAAAAGAGCTTAAGAATAACAAAGCAGCTGGAGAAGATAATATAGTTGCTGAATTATGTAAACACTCTAGTGATAACATGATCATATGTTTAACAAAAATCATCAATGAAATTTGGAAGACAAACAGCTTACCACCAGAATGGACATCGGCTTTAATACATCCCCTCCATAAAAAAGGAGACAAAACTGATCCTAACAACTATAGAGGTATCTCCCTCGTGGAAGTGACCTTCAAGATATTGTCCAAGGCACCTTTAAAGAGAGCTGAAGGTATACTAGACCCGCAATTAGGAGAATATCAGGCAGGATTTAGAAAGGGCAGATCTTGCACTGAACAAATATTTAATTTAAAGAACACAATAGAAATGAGAAAAATCAGAAACTTGAAATATGTAATTACCTTTGTGGACTTTAAAAAGGCCTATGACTCAATTGACAGAAATGTACTAATAGATATTCTGAGAGAATTAGGCCTCGATAATAAAACAACTGATAATTAAAGGAACACTAACAAATACGACGTCCAAAGTAAAATTTAAGGGAGATATTTCCGAGCCGTTTGAAATTAATTCAGGTGTGAGACAGGGAGATGGTCTGTCTCCATTACTTTTCAACTGTGCATTAGAAAAAGTAGTGAGGGAATGGAGGAAAGCCATCAACACAAAGGGTGTTCAGCTGGGAAAAAATCCAAATAAAATCACCATAGATTGTTTAGCTTTTGCAGATGACATGGCGGTAATTACTGATTCACTGGTTAGTGAAAAAGAACAAATCGAAGAACTAGAGAAACAGGCAGCCAAAGTAGGATTACATATATCTTATGAAAAAACACAGTTCATGACAAACATCAATGATGCTCCTCAAAATCTTAAACTTCGTAATGGCACAATAGCTAAAACAAATTGTTTTAAATATTTAGGAGAATGGATGACGAATGACACAAAAGAAAAGACGGCGATAGAAACTAGAATATATAAAATGGAAAGAGCATTTCATATTACAAAGAACGTATATAACAAAAAATCCTTATCATGGAACAGAAAACTAAGGCACTATCAAGCAGTGGCTAGACCAGAAACGCTGTAATCGGCAGAAACGCTTATGCTATCAAGATATGGGGATCTTGAAAAACTGGAAAAGTAGAAAGAAGAATCTTGAGAAAAATACTGGGACCCAAACCTAATAGTAATGCTGAACACAAATTAAGACCAAACCGAGAACTATATTCGAAAATAGAAAAATTAACAGTTATAATGAGAAAAATAATGAAATTTTACGGGCATATATACATAGTAATAGACAAACAAAACAGATCTTCACCCTACTGAACAAATACAAATCCAAACCCACATGGTTCACTGAAACTGAAATGGTCATGAAAAATGCTGGAGTGAAAGCAGATATAATAGACAACAGAACACCTTTTTAGAGAAGTAATTCAGAAGGCAGGATTTCAGGAGAGACAGAAATAAATAAAGGGAAGGAAATGGACTCAGGAACAAAAGGAACAACACTCCCAAAGAATGAAGGAAGTTTGGAAGCAAAGAAAATTAAATACAAAGAAACATAACCTCCAAATGGGTTATTCGGAATAATAATAATTAAATGATATGTGTTGTAGTTTTATGCAACAACACTATTTCATCTAAGAAATATATTTAGGCATCAAGAACAAAAAACTGTATGTCAGAGTTACCGCAGTTCAGCAAAATATTCGTAAACCATACCTGGCACAAGTGCTATTACTGTACGTATGGAGACCAGCAGGTGAACGGTTAACGCACGGGATCCGTATTTGGAAGGATGTGGGTTTGATTCCCATGCCGGCAATCCACACGAACCCATTGCAGGCTTAGTCAGAAGACCAACCCTCGTAAGTCATTTTCTAACCGAGCGTGGTGGGTGAGTGGTTAACGCTCTGGCCTCGCATTCGGGAGGACGGTGGTTCGAATCCCCGTCCGGACATCCAGATTTGGGTTTTCCACGGTTTCCCCCAAATCACTCAGGGCGAATGTCGGGATGCTTCCTTCAAAAAGGCCATGGCCGAATTCCTACCCGTTCCTTCTCCCCCGTCCCATCCCGCCTCTAATGACCTCGACGTCGACGGGGCGTAAAGCCATAAGCAAAAAAAGTCATTTTCTAGAGATCAAACAAACGAGTGTCGCAGCTGGAATAGAAGTTCCTCGATTTCACATGAAAGTTGTCGTACGAGTATTTGGAGATACAGATGGAGCAAATCTTGTGCTGGAATTGTTACTCATGATTGTCTAAGGAATTGTGCACAGCCTGAGTCCGTTGACAAAGCACCTTATCGCTCTAGAACCAAGCAGTGCGGTTGAGTAAGCTAAGGCGCAGCGCATTGGATCTGGGAGATACAACGGGACCGGACACGAGCCCCCCGTGCACTGCCGCCCTGACTGCCATTTTAGAACGTTTCCCGCAATCGTCAAGACGAACGATGGGACGGTCACCAATCTCCGCCTCATCATATATATGTATTATTCCTATAAGGTTTTTTTCTGTCCACAGAAATTATCTCCCTTCATACCTAAATGAAATTGATAAATGAGGTGTAATTTTAAAGGTTGAGGTATTCGCTTTGATCATATTATAAGAAAGTTTCTTTAAAAAAAAAAAAAAAAAAAAATTCGACTCTTAAAGGGTAAAAATGTCAATTTTTTTTAAAATGCTGTTTCTTGTGTCACGAGCCATTTATCTCCCAGAATACCTAACTGAAATTGTTAAATGAAGTATTATTTTAAAGATAGAGGTACCCGCTTTGGTGAAATCATATATTAAGATAGGAATTTTTCGGAATTCGTCCCTTAAAGGACAAAAGTATCAATATTTTTGTGTCACGAGCCATTTACCTCTCAATGTATCCAACCGATATAGATAAATGAGGTATCATTTTAAAGATTAAGGACTTTAAGAAAGGAATTTTTCGGAATTCTACCCTTAAAGGGCAAAATTATCATTATTTCTATAACGTATTTTTCTGTCACGAGCTATTTATCTTGCTTTATATCTAGCCGAAATCGATAAATGAGGTATTATTTGTAAGGTCTGCGGTTTGTCAAATCATATTTTAAGAAAAGATTTTTATTTTTTTATAATTTTACCGTAAATGCCAAATTACAATTTTTTTCCGCAACATAAATTTGTATCATGAGCCATTTGTATCCCTTGATATGTAACCGAAATAGTTAAATGAGCTATCATATTAAAGATTAAGGTCGCTGTGTTGGTCACATCATGTTTTAAGAACGAAATTTTTTGGAATTTGACCCTTAAAGGGCAAAAATAATAACTGTGAATGTCGCGAGTATGAGACAGCTCAGAGTCAAATCGCTAAATAACAGTAGCAAATATCACAGAGATATTAATAAACTGCTTGATTGCCATCAACTTTTGTTTCGTACCTATTACACTAAACAAATAAACAATTGAAACAAATAAGGCGGTTCTTCTTCTTTCGTCATATTACAAACCCCCTACATTACTGTTCATTGTATTCGCTAAATTTTCGCAAGGTTCATCTAGTAAAATACATATTTCACAAACAAAAATACATTTCTTATACAGAGATGGCTTCGCCGACAGATGGGAACAGTGCACTTCCTCCATTGGTGTAGCTTTCAACGCAGAGGCGTAATACGCGGGCACTTGATCCACATTTTGTCGTGGATGGATTCAGCTTGACCAGAGAACCTAATGCATGCCAAGTAAACAAGTTTACGCCATTCTGAAGCCATTAACAGCTTCCAGTATGTCTTACTGACAAGCTGTATCCAACGCCTGATGGCGATTGCGCCACACTCCAATTACACAATCGCTAAGTACAAACTGTGAACATGACTCTTCGGACCAGGCTGCTTCTTCCAGTCATCTAAGGCCAAATGCATGCGTCTACGATTCCAGATGAACCGCTGACGATAGTATTGTGCTGTATTTTTTTTTATTGTCAATTTTTATTTTTTCACAAAAGTGTTACATTTATATTACATAAATTTAAGTACAATTCATTAGAAATATAATTACCATAAGTCAAAGACACTGGAGTCTCATTCTTAAGCTTGATGTATATGCACAAGTATTTAAATTAGATTTTATTGTTTATCATCGTGCAACTTGTGAGGTTTCCAGTTTTCTTGGTATTTTGTTGATATTTTAATAGTCCACATCTTGATTTTCACTGTGAAAAAGTAATCTTCTAAATTCTTTGTCTTGTTCAGTAGAATGTATAACATGGTTTGGCATAGTATCCAAATGCACGAGTTGTGTTTTTCCTGCGGGGCTATCTTGATCTCTGGTTTCACTACTAAGCAGGTGCCTACATTTATCGGTGATATCTGTAAAAGGGCTGCTATAGCATGCTTTGTCCACATCCATATTTGGTACGCATCGCCACAATGAAAACGATGTAGAAGTGAGTCGATATTTCCGAAAAATTCACATCTGTCGGTTGCTTTTAAGTGTATTCGGAATAATTCCTCATTTCTTGCAATTAATGGGACCCTACTCGGTCTTCTGCTGCCATATCCCATCAATACCGGACCGAAGGCACAGATCCGCTTTCATTGACTAAGACAGAAAATTCATTCAATGTTATTTACCTGTAGACTTCTATGGTCCCAGTCATTTAGGAAATGTAGCCAGCTAGGCTACATGGTCGCGGTACAATCTTTACATTATGGGGCGTGGAATCGATATTTCTAACTCTTTCCGAAATCTTACTGTTTTCACACTCGATTAATCTCGTCAGGCAATCATCGCCATATTAGCAAATGTTTCACGTGATTCACAAGTCCAGATGGCAGCTCTGACAACCATCTGCTGGTTTGTAAGCCCATGACGCGATGGGTGAGCCACCTACACCCTTACTTCATAACTAATGGCGTGCCACAATGCACATAGCATTCTTCCGTTTGCGAGCCTCTATTTTCAGACGAGACACAATTTTCGAGGGCGAGTGTTATGTCAGAGTAACAGGCTCTGGGGGCTTATCTTCTATTCAGCTCCTCTTATACTTTTCACGCCAAGTTTGCGAGAGAAGTTTTGTGGGATGCGTCTTGTCTCCTGACGGATCTACATGAGGCTAGACGGCCAAACTCGGTGGTGCTACTGAAAACGTAAGAGACGATGAAGTTTGCTGCATAAATCTCCATTCACGGTAGGCAAGGAGATACGTTGTCCGAATATTCTGGCACCGACTCGTGGCATGCAGAGGGAAACTGTTTCACGAACAATAATTAGGAACACCCGTGGAGACCTCATTCACTTAGTTACAAATGTAGCAAAAGACAAAGAATAGGAAAATAGGAATGAAAAACACTCCCAAAATTCTTATTGGCTGTTTTTATTTGCTTTTGACTACAGGCCTCATTAACGTCGAGATCATTAGAGGCGAGAAAGGATGGGAGGCAAGCCATGGCCTTTTGAAGGAAATATCTCGGAATTAGGCAAGAGTGATTTCGGGAAACCATGGAAAACAGAAATAAGGATGACCAGACAGGGATCCGAATCCACGTCCTCCTGAATGTGACCCAGAGAGTTATCTTTCCTATTGGTGTAATAAGAATTTCAGGTTCTTGGATGTTTTTTTTCTTAAGAATAAAATTACGACGAATACGACTTACGAATTGTGTAATGAAGGAGTGAGAACTTTAAATACAACAAAACATTGAGTTATTTTCACATTTTTAAGACGCTTATTGATTTGAACACATTTTTCTGCCTCAAAAGATTAACTTAGCGTCCACGATGAAAGACTCCAAACAAAGCTTATCAGCTTGAGCTGCAAGAGCGCAGCAGATTAGTTTTTCATGATTTATTTACTCAGAGAGTATTGGAAATATGGTTCCCTCTGTTAGTTCTAATTTGTATTGTAGAATAGCTCATAAAATATTCCTGGCTGATTATTCATTTGAAAAAAGTTAAAAGGACCTACGAACTGTGTAGATATGGAGAGAGATCTTTACCAACAAGAAAAAACTTATATTCACATTTTTAAGACGCTTAAAGTTTTTAACGCATTTTTACTGCTTCAAATGATTAACATTTCCCGAGATCTTAAATCAAACTTTTCAGTTTGAGCTGCCAGCTCGCTGAATATTAATTTTTCATGATTTTTTTTTACACTGGAACCTTTATATATATGGTGCCATCTTTTAAATTTAATTTATTCTGTAGCCACTAATAGAATATTGTAGTAAGTGAAAATAAAAATGTTATTTAAATTCTTACATTTTTTTCTAAACTACAAACGATTAGTCGTGGAACATCTGAGAGAAGGATACAGGGATAAAACTGGTTCATTGACTTTGATAAGATTTGCAAGTTTGATTCCATCCTGGAAAGGACTCTAGACAACCTGATGATAAAATCTGAGTATTACGTTTGTAATTGCAGCTCAGAATGTGTGGTCTACGTCCGATATCCATTTACACGAATTGATAATCAAGGGATCAAACAATGTTTTACTCTCAGTAGGAACCATTTCACTTAGCAGGCAGAGAAGCGAAATTATTGATCTTATTGGGTTGTTAATTACAGATTAATTTCTGACTCACTCAAGTTACGCGTATAAAATACTAGTGTGGGATTATTAAGCTATATTAGGGCGACATTGAAAAAATAAATAAATATGAATACAATGTCGATAGGGATTCTGGGTGCGGTCTGTACACTTAAGGTTCAATCCCGGATGAGCTTTCTTCAAAACAGAACATCTGGAATGGTTTCCCATATTCACATAGACTGCTCTCCAATGAGTATGGACGAGCTTATTGTCAAGAAGGCGAAAAAAAGGTTAGAGCTGTCACGTTTACTGCCCATTAGTGCCTCAGATAAAAGTGGAAATACGGATTTCTACTACCGTGAATCCTAGAGCAGGCGGTAGGAGACGCGGGAGAACATTGGCAGCCTTTGCTCTTCAATAATTCTAATTGAAGCGTATCAGCCGTACGCGGTTGGAGAAAGGGTCTCACCGGCAATCCAGTGACATTCATGAGTTATTTAAGCGCGGTGCAAGTACATCTGTGGTGGTGAGTTAAAATGAATGTAACTAACTTTGTTTTGTTTTTGTTTTAAGAGTCATCGACGTCAAAATCATTAGAGACTGTAGAGCACTGGAGATAAGGAACAGCAAAAAAATTCGAGCAAGGTCTTTTTTGGGACCCATACAGGAACTAGATAAGAGTGATACAGGAATCCACAGAAAACAGGCACCTAGGGGATGTTTGGGATAGTGAAATAAAACATTGGAAATGTTATTAGTGTCTAATACCAACAGGGCGAAGTCAGGGTCATGCTGGTGGGGAGCATTAAAGTGAAAATCATCAGCTGAAACATTTAAATGCTTGTTAATAGCATTCTGAGGAGATACACTGTCTCTAGAAACTACGGGTCATAACGAAGATCAGCACATTTGGTTAAAAGTGAATAAAGTTGGATGCATAAGCCAGCTGAGCCACTGGGCAGAATGTTGATAGTGGGAATCGCTTAAGTAAAATTAGAGCTGGTAAACCGCCACTAACAACCCTGATAACTCACGCCCAGTGGTCGTATAGAGTAGTGTCGTGTTAGTTTCTAATGAAAGGTCCATTCAGTGTTGATAATTGCGAGACTTTGCTATCCTACCGTTTCAGCAGGTAATTTTCTAACTGCTAACTAGTAACATTTACATATCTTTCATTCCAGTTGTTAAGTTTTTATTTTGAAGTTTTTCACTTAGTAACTCTGAAATCTGTATTTCAATGTTTTTTTTTTTTTTTTTTTTTTTTTTTTTTTTTTTTTTTTTCAATGCCGCTAATTTCATTTAACTTTATCCAACCGATAGTTTCCATTTCAATATTTTTCACTTTATAATTCCTCTAATACGTACTGCGATGTTTCAATGTATATTTTTTTTAAACTGAACGTTGATTTGATTATATTTTATAAGTTTTTACCTCTGAACATTGCAATGTTCTCTCGAGAATGCTAGACAAATCAACAATCAGCACAACAAGCTCGCCATGAGCAAAGGTATGTAAAAGCATGTATTTTTTCAAAACTTTACTGTTGGTAGATAGATGACATGAGTTAGTAGTGACCTTCCTGTAGGTTAGATCTTCCTTTTATGACCCTGATAGCCTGCAGCAAGTAAGGCTTCACTTTAAGAAATATAATAATTTTAGTAACATTTTGTTTCTCAGAACTTACCCACCCGTTTAAAGTGCCGTGGGTTGTGGATGCAGAATACACGTTGCTGCGGTCGCGGGTCAAGTCTCTGAAAGCGGCTGCGCGGCGTCGAGACATGTATTATTCAGGCCGGCTGCCCGAGTCACTTCCCGCGAGCCCACACCTCATCTCGCAAGATGCCTGACAGCTACACACGTGCAGCGGCAGTCGTCTCGCTCGTTTATTATCTTTGCTGTTGTAGAAACCCTCAAAAACTAGGCGATCAGTTAAAACACAAAATAATGGGCGAATGGAATGGTGTTCAAATAATTTAGACAAAAGACCGAATGTTTTATTTCCTATCACCACTATAGTGCGTTTAGTTAAGAGAGGCGACTCAAGGTCATTCTGCGCTCTCCCCACTCGGTGGCCTCACACCCACAAGCAAAGTAGAGAGTCCACTGGCGAAATTGTCACTCGTATGTAGACAAAGCGGTCTGCTTGGAAGGGTAGGTAACTGTGATGGTATGGTGAGGTGAGCCGCGGGATGAGGGGAATACGCCCTTGAGCCGACAGTCGAGGGTGAACAGGGTATAGCAGTTATCCGCAACTTAGTACGCGTGGATTCACAATTTTGTGGGATATAGAAAGCTTTAAGTTACGTAAAAGGTGTCCCAAAAATCACAGAGTCGGAATAATATGGCGGGGAAATCATCGCGATACCATTGAACCAGCTTGATTAAGAAAACCAATTTGTAACGTATTTAAAATAGCAAAAAACTAAGGAGAAGAGGGGATTAAGTGTGCGCGACTACTTACCACACTTCCTCAGTAGGACTGTTGATAATATATCGATATTTTTTTTTTCAAAATATCGATATTTATGAGTGATATTTTTTAGGAGATATATCGATATTTTGATACTGAAATCTGGATATCGGCATCGATTTAAAAAAAAAATTAGTTATCATGTTTCGTTTGCTCTGAATGACACAATGTCCCTTAAATTTCTGTTACGCATAGAGATCAGCAAGCTTAATTAAATCTTACTACGTTTCTATAATTAATTTGGAAGTTTAGGTACCACGTCTACTCAAATGATGACAACAGTGTAGGCAAGGCATTGGTCGTCCTGTAAGATTCGAACGCGAGCCCATTGTTTGAAATGAGCGTACGCACTGTCCAGGGAAGTCCAACTTGAAATTAGTGTGTTAGCAGGAATAGTGGGAGGTGTAAATAACAAATAGTTGCTAATTACAGAACAAGAAAAGTAAGACAACTGAAAATAAGCTATCAACATACAAAACTAAATAAAATACCACAAAAATCTTAAATGTTATGAAAAAAAAGTTATGTAAGTTGACCATAATACTTGCTATAATTACTAAACTTCTACCTAAATAAATGCCTCAACTGTATTGTTTATCAAACTTAAAAATACACAAAATAAGATTTGCCTCGAACCTCTTTCAAGTTTTATAAATTTTTATGAAAATTATGACACGAATTATGTTCAATTAAAAAAAATCAAGAATCATAATCTCCAAGAAAAACCATTCGACAGTGGAAACCAGATTAAGAACAAAAACACACGTCTGTTTATCAGTGGACAGCCTTATTTTGAAAAGGTTTGATTTTATGAAATTGTATTTATGAAACTATCGATATATCCATACTTTGTTCCGATATATCGAATGCCGATATTGATACTTTTTAAAATGTCGATATATCGAAATTCCGATATTTTTAAAAATATCAACAGCTTATTCCTTGGCAGATTTTTGTTTGTGGTTTAAAATTATATAACATTCTGGAGACATCTTCTGGAAATACCGTTTCTTGTACAATGTTTTTAGTTCTGCTGTCATTTGTAAAGAATGGTGTTGAAAACCCGCGTACTGACTACATAAACCATCCTGAGAGACAAAAGTATTTAATCTATGTGTTAACCATAAACTACATCTGTACATGAAATTTATAAACAAAATATACACAAACTGACTGCGAGAGAAACAAAGCCAGATTTAAAATACAGAGACTCATGCGCCGTCCATCTGTCTGTCACCGTTCGATTAGTTTTCAAAATTTCATGACGAAACATGTTACTTATTCAGAAAAATGTATCCTTTATCCTTCTTAATGATACATGGTATTTCTTTGTTGAATCCTATGAAGACCGGCTTAGCCATTTAGTCGTAAAAACTTAAAAAACAGAGAGACAGAGTTACTTTCGCAATTATAATATTATTAGTGTAGATATCCAGAAAGTAATTTGCGAGAAGCCATTTTTAAAAAATAAACGATTTACTCAGAAAATACTGTTATTGGTGGTTGAAGAAGATTCGTTAAGGTACTGTTCTGTATAATTCCCATCATTGTTAAAGTACTTTTCGTAGAGGGACACCGACCTCGGTGGCTGAGTGGCTGAGTGGCAACCCTTGGGGTTCGAATCCCCGTCAAGCCCTACAGATTTCAGTTTTCAATTGCTTCCTGAAATCACTCCAGGCGAATGCCAGGATGGCTCCTTCAAAAGGCTAAATTCCTTGTCGTTCCTTGCTTCCAGTCCTTCCCGCCTCTAATGACCTCGACGTCGACGAGACGTGAAGTTTTGCATCACTTATACACTATACAGTTTATGATACTTGACACGAAGAGAGAGACGAGATACGAAACCTTAATGTATTTGTACCACATAATTGTAGTAAAGATGAACAGAAGGAATTTCTGTACGGAGCAAAGTACTTTTTTTATTTTTATTTTTTTTTATTTTAATGGCCTTCTGTCTGTCGACTATACGGCCAGCTTTATCATTTACATTAATTTAACATGTGATTCTTATCGTATAGCAAACATGTATTCATTTCTTAATTCACACTAAATTATACAGTTATTCAATATTACAATGATACAGCGATAGCCCTTGATGAGGGAATACACGATTACATTTGTGCCAGCGATAATATGAAGCTGGATCTTATTTCACAATGGGTGATACAATTATTCAGTGAATACAGTAATGCATATTTAGAAAGTATATTGATACAATAATACAATGATGACAATTATATCGGTAGACAATATAAAATCACATTTGGGGCGCAGTGATGTTTCCTTGCAAAGTAAGATTCGCTGGGCTTTGGTATATCCGGTTAGCCTTGCACCTGATGTAACTAAACTGATTAGTGAGAGTTCCTTGATGATTTTCAATTTAATGTAATATTTTAGGTCAGCTAAAATGCAGTTCCGACCGATTCCGTTGGTGGTATTGCAGGAAATATGCTGAATTTGTAAGATCATAACTTGTATGTGATTGTTAATTTTGTTATGTTTGGTGTCTTTAGATACGGATGTCTGCCTCTCTTAGGTATGTGGCCAGCGCCCCATACACGTCACTTCTTCCCCCTCTCAGCAGGATGCGTATCGATGTTGGGAGTGGAATTTTGAACTTTACAAGGCTATTGTATAGTTTCTTTTGTTGAGTCCGATATAGAGTGCACGCTAAAGTGATGTGGTCGAGATCTGCTAATTCTTCGTGATCCACCGGGCAAAAGGGTGTCTGTGCTACACCGATTTGGTGGAGGGAGCAAAGTAATTGAATGTGATTTAGAGTTCTGCAACTTCAGCGCGTTGCGTTGCGTTGATACGGGTTTTTATTCATGCAAATATACTGTCCACATTTTCAGTACAGTTCAAGCCAGTCTTCAAGAGTGGCTCTCTGTGAATCCAGCAGATTGTTTGCTTGTTTTGAATTTTTATTTATTATCATTGTCCAGAAAAAAAGTCAGTATAGCTTAGAACCGAAATAAATTTCTGGAAAGAGGAAACAATGATGGATTAAATTCTTTCGAAATAACAAGCATACGCTTACACAAAGTAAATGACAGTAAACAAGAAGATAACGGTTTAAGCGGCAGCTTAAGTTCTTAAAAGAGATCAACGTTACGACCGACGTCATAATGCGGCCACGTTGTTTTCCCTTTCACAAACGCGAAGAAGAGCTACCGCAAAGCGACGTCTCTCATTAGTCCGGAACTCTGACGCTAATTAAGAACTAAAAATGTAATTAGTAAGCTCTGCGGAAATCATTTTACCTAATTTAAGCCGCGGGGCAGTCTACTCCCGCTAATGTAAACACGGGCGGAGAGTTTTATGCGCTTCCATTAGCGCAGATTAAATGAAGCAGCCGCCGTGCTGATGTATTGCCCGGCCGACGCGAGCTATCCCATGCCACACGCGTAGGTATAACGCACAGGGGAGCGACAACGCAAGGTGCAGTCACTGAGGCCGGGCGCACATTGACGCGCAGTCGACGCAGCGCAGCGCAGCACAGTTTCTGTGTCTCTATCTTTTGGGGCGGAACAGCGCGTATTGAGAAGCAGGACAGGGCAGCGCAGTACTGCGCCGCACGTGGCCTGCGCGACGTTGTGATCACGACACTGTGCCACGCAGCTCACTCGTGCCGGTTTACAACGTAACACTTCTTGCGTCATTTATAATCTTGCTTTACTTATAATCATTTTCAACTATGGAATAAGAAAAAATAATTAATCTGGTGCGTAACCTACCTGCGATTTCCAATATCAGTCATAATAAATACATAAAAATTAAATTTAAACAAGAAATTTGGTTAATGAGCCCAACAAGTGGCGAGTAAATTCAGCATTTATTTATCACACAACTGTCCACTTTCAATTTTCACTTTTTTTTTTGAATTCATTTTTAATGAAACTTCGAAAAAGATTGATATATATATATAGGCTATTATCACATTATTTGTTTTCTTATTATTTGTACCACATCACTCAATAGTGTCCCGAGAAACACTTAATTTGACACTGCTTTTTTAGTTTCAAGTGTTTATGTTCTGTTAAGTAGTTTTCTTAAAAATATAATATGAAATAAAAGAGAAAAACACTATTATAAATGTCGTGTACCGTCAAACGCTAAATAATTAAATAAATAACCACGAAAATACTGCGAGATTTTCTTCAGTTCTAATAGGTATTTGAGCTTTGTCGAGAAAATAAACAGGTTACATTATGCCCTGAATCTCCGCTCGAGTCACCCGGAAATTATCTTTTGAGAATTCTCTTGTCACTGCAAAAGCCAGATGAGAGTTTCTTCTTTTCGTATACTCACTTTTACATAGTTTTATCTAACTCAGCTTCTGTTAAAGTAATAACAATTTTCTAAGCTCGACATCCCAGTCTGATTCAGAAATAAAAATCGAGTTTTTGCATCGACATGTTTTTGGTTACGCTTTTTGGTCGGTTTCTCGCACAACACAAACAATGCTTTGTAAACTGCGCTCTAATACGCGCGGGTAACTGCCCGGCACAGTTTCATTGTCTGTGCTGCCCTGCCCTGCTCTGCGCTGCCCCTACTGCGCCACGCAGCTCAATGTGCGCCCCGGGTGAGAGTGGAAGAACTCTGACGAGGTGTCGTGAAGTTTCAACCGTCGCCACCAAGTTCATGTTCTAGAGCTCTCAGTTTCCTTGAGTGGAAGCAGATGGTCCGAATTTTTGAAAAAGAGGGCATGAAGCAGTAAGATCACACCACTATGCACAGAAAAGGCATCCTGAAGCAGCGTCTGAAGCTAAGAGGCTATTGAATACACTAAACAGTGTCATTTTAGTTAAAAGAACTTCATGCAATCATATGTTTACTCAAATTTTGTGGAATGATACCAATCTACGAGGCGCGTCCAGAAAGTAAGTTCCGTTTCAATTTATCTCCGCTGCAGCGCTGCGATTGCAGTTCCGCACATGCGCTGTAGACGATTTGTATCAAGGGGAAGAACGTGCGCCATTTGGAGATCGCTGTCAGTTACGTACGCTTTGTTGTGCTTGTTTGAAATGTCGGCGTTGATTGAAAATCCCGCCGCCTGTGAAATCAGGTCTGTGATTCAGTTTCTGAATGCGAGGAAAGTGAAACCAAGTGAAATTTTATTGGCTAATTTGCGATGTTTACGGACCAAATGCGATGAGTGATTCGATGGTGAGAAGATGGGCCCGACAGTTCAATGGTGGGCGTAGTGATGTGCACGATGAAGAACGAAGTGGGCGTCCACCTTTGGTTACAGAAGAACTGGTTCACGCGATTGATGACAAGATCCAGGAAAACCGTAGGTTTACAATTAGTGCTCTCGCTATGGACTTCCCCCAAATTTCACGATCACTGATGCATGAAATTGTTACCAAACAACTGAAATTCCGTAAACTTTGCTCACGTTGGGTACCAAAGATTCTCACTGAGCAACACAAAACACAACGGATGGGTAGTGCACTTGAGTTTTTGACTCGTTATGCTGAAAGCGGCGAAGAATTTCTGAGACGGATAGTCACAGGAGATGAAACGTGGGTTTCTTACGACACCCCTGAGAGTAAGCGGCAATCAATGGAATGGAGGCACACTTCATTCCCACCAAAGGTTAAGCCGAAGCAAATCATGACACCTCGGAAAATGATGTGCACTGTGTTCTGGGACTGGAAAGGCATCCTACTCATTGACTTCTTACCGCGTGGTCAAACAATCAAAGCAGATGCTTATTGCGAGACACTTCGGAAATTGCGCCGTGCAATTCAGAATAAGCGCCGGGGACGGCTGTCAAAAGGTGTTGTTTTGCTTCACGACAACGCACGACCACACACTGCAAACGTGACGAAAAACCTCGTACAGGGATTTGGCTGAGACGTGTTTCACCATCCTCCGTACAGCCCTGACCTCGCTCCTAGCGACTTTCATCTGTTCTTACATCTCAAGTCTTTCCTTGGCGGTCATCACTTCACCAATGACGACGAGCTGAAAGAAACTGTTTCCAACTGGTTGAAGACATAGGCGGCAGATTTCTATTAAGAAGGTATACAAAACCTGGTGCCACGCTATGATAAATGCCTGCAAAATTTCGGCAGTTATATGGAAAAGTAGTTTAAGAGTTGTAGAATTTTGTGCAATAAAAATTTCTTCTGTATCTGTGTACAATTTCATTTTATTACCAAACGGAACTTACTTTCTAGACGCGCCTCGTTAATTATCAGTTGACTTGGACACGCTGAAGATGATACGGATGTGAGAAAGGTGGGTTTGTGGCGTGTTACAATTTCAAGCGGTACCTAACTTAATCTGAGAACGAGAATCAAGAAGTCTTGGCCAATAACCAACATGTTCGACAAATTGACTGAACGTGTGGACAAGTGGTTACGGAGGTCTATCGACTGAATGTAGGCTGTCCGTACAGTAGATAGTTCCTCCTCAGGAATGGTTCCACCCTGATTTACAGAAAAAACATCCGATTTAGACTCCCCAATCAGCTTGGAGAGCTCTTGTATTTCTTGTATTATAAATAATTACATAAACCAGTTTATATTTATACTCATTAGTATATTCGCGCGATGAATAACCGTGAAAAGCAGTTCACTAAAACGACACCGCTATTAACCCGGTAACATTTCTGCCAAGTTCATAGTACTTTGTATATGCAGTTAGATATAAGGGACTACCTACTGCTGTCTTTTCTCAAATTAGATCAATACAGTAGATCTTTAAGTCGTAGAAAACATAATTTGAAGCTGTTTCAATGGAATCCAGTGGAATGTTTGCACCATTTTGTGATAGTGGACGGAACACGGATTCATTAACACCAGCGTGAGACCAAAGAGGAATCTAAAGAGTGGGTTACAACCTCGACCGCAGAATTAAATCATTTGGGTCATGACTTTCTTATGGATTCTCACTGATCTGCAGATTTGCCGTTCCTGATTACGTCTCTTAAAAAAAAAAAATACCTTCTAGGAAAGAATTTTAGTGAAAGTTACTAGTGAAACATTTGTTTTGAGGAATTGCACAAATTATAATATATGGGCGAGATAAAGAAAGTGGAACATTTTTATGCTAAGTTCGTGCACTGGCAAAAAAAATTGTTTTCCTCATTTCCTCACGATTTTAACGAACCAACATCGTTTTTAATTGTGCTATGAGACGAACGAAACGGACTGTTAGTCATCTGTGATTTGTGGTAGGTTGAGTTTGGTGCTGTCGTTTGCGTGACCTTTGTGATGTGACATGTTCACCTGTGGTGTCCAACGCGTGGAAGAGCTCTTCACGATGCACTGGTTAACACGGGATAACAGACTACACTCTACTATAGCTCTGCACCTTCAATGCTATCTACAATTGGGCGTCAAACTGTAGTTTTTTTTAAAAAAAAAAACAGTACACTCAACCCTGCTCGGTCAAATCTATAACAACTAAAGGAAGAAAGAATGCCAGCAGGTACCGGTATGAAAATTCATTCGCTATTTCAATTCACTTCAGTCAATTGTGACCAAAATATTTTGGTGAAAGATGTCTTTCATTTCATCACAAGTGGTAGTTATTCAATAACTCTCAGAACAAAATGCATCATCTTTCAGAGAAATTATCGACGGCCAATTTCTGTATCTGATAGTCCGTTAATGGTAGTATAGACCAATAAAATACGCGCTTTTTTATGCTAATATAACAATAAGTCATCTGAAGATATTTTTTCGACTTATAACACACGAAGTTTATTCATTATTCTATGTTGTAATCTTATATATATATAAAAATAGACGTGTTTTTTCCTATATTTCACTTTTCAGCCACCACTAACTAGCACAGATCACTGATTTTTGTGGGTGGAAGTAGCATGGAGTTTCCTGTCGTGCACAACGTTGGCCGAATGCCGATAGCTGTTGGGATGTGGGAGATATAATGATTAAAGTTGGTCAGTGCAGGGCGTTTTCATATTTCGACCAAAAATTCGTATCTCCGTATACTTCTCTTTCCTGCCACAACTACATAACATAGACCTTTGGTGTTTGTGTGTGGTAGTAGAATCATCTTTCCTGTCGTGAACTATGAATGTTAGATGTCGGTAGCTATGGGGGTGTGGGAGATATGGGGGTTGAAAGTGGTCGACCTGTGGCAGTTTCATACTTCTGCCAAAGACAAAAGTGTCATGGTGTATCACTTTTCAGCGAAAACTATAGATCACAGATAACTGGCGTTTGTGTGTAGTAGTAGCACAGAGTCACCTTTCGATCACAACAGCGGCCGAATTTCAGAAACTGTGGTACTGTGGTAGATATGGTGGTTGTAAGTGGCCGACCAAGGATATTTTCGTATTTGGACTGTCTCCGCATATGTCACTTTTCTGTCACAACTACATAGCATAGAGCATTGGTGTTTGTGTTTGGTAGTAGAATCGTATCTCATGTAGTGCACTATGGTTGTTAGATGTCGGTAGCTATGGGGGTGTGGGAGAAATGGGGGTTGAAAGTGGTCGACCTGTGGCAGTTTCATACTTCTGCCAAAGACAAAAGTGTCATGGTGTATCACTTTTCAGCGAAAACTATAGATCACAGATAACTGGCGTTTGTGTGTAGTAGTAGCACAGAGTCAACTTTCGATCACAACAGCGGCCGAATTTCAGAAACTGTGGTACTGTGGTAGATATGGTGGTTGTAAGTGGCCGACCAAGGATATTTTCGTATTTCGACTGTCTCCGCATATGTCACTTTTCTGCCACAACTACATAGCATAGAGCATTGGTGTTTGTGTTTGGTAGTAGAATCGTATCTCATGTAGTGCACTATGGTTGTTAGATGTCGGTAGCTATGGGGGTGTGGGAGATATGGGGGTTGAAAGTGGTCGACCTGCGGCAATTTCATATTTCTGCCAAAGACGCATGTGTCACGGTGTATCACTTTTAAGTGAAAACTATCAATCGCAGATCACTGGCGTTTGTGTGTGGTAGTAACAGAGGGTCTCCCATCGATCACAACGTTGACAGAAATTCGGTAACTGTGGGAGTGTGTGAGATATGGTGTTTGAAATTGGTCGATCATGAATATTTTCGTATTTCATCCAAAGACTTGTGTGTATCCGTAAATTTTACTTTGCTGCCGGAACTACATAGCGCAGAAGACTGGTATTTGTGTGCGGTAATAGTATCGAGTCTCCCATCGTGCACTATGGTGGTTAGATGTCTATAGCTGTCAATATGAATTCTTTACAATCACGAACAAAGTCGTGGGTACCAGCTAGTTATGAATAAATTTACAGAATATAGCAAGAAATTTATACTGCTGTGAGCCGAATGATCACTAGATTTCAATAAAAATATTTACGTTCCGTAGTTTACCGATGAATTTGACGATGTAGTCCTGTAAAAGTCGAACGCAAATTGCAGACTACCATCAGTTTAATGTATTAGAGAAATTGTTTACTGATTATATCCATGAGCGTTACGATTTGTTTTCGTCTTTTAAATTTTTTGGTAGTTTTTTACTATTTGATTTGAGATGGCACTCCTCGCAGCGTTTGAAGTAATCCCATTGTCTTCTTAGATGTCGAAACTGGTTTCTACTTATCTTTGGGCAATGTGATCAACACGTCCCCGATGTGAAAACACCAGGCAAAAAATAATAAAGTTTATCAGTGAACTGAGAGCTAAAGCGTAATGGTAGGACTTAATATTACCTATAACTCCCATAAAAACTGCTTTAAGTTTGTGAAACACTCCTAGAAGCATCCGTATACAGAAGCTTATTTTTATCTATATAAGAGTTGTACGCAGATGGTTAATTTGAGCTACGATAGAGGTGCAATAAACGACAGCTTGAAAATTTTGTTACTGTCACGTTGTTAAGCTCAAAATAATTTTTTTTATCATTAAACATTTATTTCACTACTTCACAGTTAATTCACTAGTTACACTAGCTGAAATAGAATAATTTTTTCAACAATGTTTTTTTTTTTTTTTTTTTTATTTTTTGTAAATCGAGTGGCAATTAGATTTACGACTGATTGGTAAATAGTGCACTGGAATTAACTTTAGTGGGTCAGTGATAATCCAATGGAAAAACAATAATCAAGAACACGTTGAATCTTTTTAAACAAATAAATATAGCTGATTACAACACAGATGTGAGAGAATTTGGGCACAAAGTTTTGATAACCATTGTTTGAATGCGGTAATGTTGTTTGGGACACAAATACAAGGAATCTGAGGAACACAAAGGTGGACAGCTGGTATTCGATGCCAAATTCAACTTTTTTTGTTTGACTTTACGCCTCGTCGACGTCGAGGTCATTAGAGGCAGAATGGGACTGGTAACAAGGAACGGGAAGGTATTCGGCCATGACCTTTTGAAGGAAGCATCCCGCCATTCGCCTGGAGTGATCTGAGGAAACCATGGAATACCCAAATATGGCTGTCCGGACGGAGATTCAAACCGACGTCCTCCCGAATGCGAGGCCAGAGCGCTAACCGCTCACTCACCACGCTCGGCCCAACTTTAACGTTGCGATTAGTGGCTGATACGATAAAGGAGGAGTGAAGGAAGGTAGTAAGACTGAAAATGCGGGAACGTTCCATTTTATCCGCGCCAAATGGCATGAAACTTCACACTGGAATGAATGCATAATAGTTCGATGCCTGCTGTTAGTTGAAAGATGTCGTGCGCAGGATAACGAAGCGAATAGTCTTACAAGAACTCTGTAATACATATCTGGTTCACACAAGTCAGGTATGTCGTGCAGGTAAATGTTAAGCAACGAATGTAGCAAGAATGATTCTCGACATTCAGCATTGCTGTTAGGATAGGTATCAAGTTTTTAACATTTTTAGAATATCTGTAAACTTGCATTTGTTTCCTTATCACCTTCTCGTAGTGTCAGAAACCTATATATTATTTATGTTGTCAACATCTCTTCTTCACAACTAACAAAAACGCTAAAACGATGAATAAGATGTCTACAATACGATTTTTTTTTTTTTTTTACATTTTTATGACTTAGCATACTCATTTCACGTTAAAGCACATTAATTGATAAAAATTTCAGTTAGAAGTGATTCCCCGGGCGGCCACGATGCAGTTTACATCGCTACGACGCCTGGGAGGACGAGACGCGACTTGCCCGCATAACAGTCGTATTGGTAGTGGTTAGCAGGTCCAGAGCTCCTTTTATTTGTAGATATAGTCACGTCAATTTCGCTATTTTGTGTATATACTTCGCTGACTTTCTAATTTCAACAGCAGAAGACTATAACTTTTTGCTTTTTATTTTTAGTTGGGAGTGAAAGGTTGAATGTGCAGAAAGGTTCTGTTCTGAGGTAAGGACTGGGTTGACATATATGAAGATAGAGACGATCAATTTTCTTCAGTCTCCAAACCACACGTTTCACAAAGAACACAAAACATTAGAGCAATGGTTACAGATTTTTCAGATTAATCTTTAATTAATTTTTGACGTTATTTGTACGTTACCTCCACGTTAATGGACTGGGGGGGGGGGAGGGTCTGTTTCTATGTATGGGTTGGTACATGAAAAAAGAAATTTAGCTTCCAAAACGGCATTATATTGTTTTAAGGAGATGCTACAGACTACGTTCAAAACGCGTGAGAGTCGATTAGCAAATAACTGAAAAATGATGGATATGCTCTCTAGATTTTACAAGTGCTCCGCGTCATTCGAGTTAATTTAATAAAATTACGACAGAGCAGGAAGCACGTGAAATTGATAGTCGCTGATAACTGAGGAATATACCACAAAAACTGAATAATTTTTCGTACTTGTTAAAAGTACAACGGTCCACGCAGTACGCGATTCGTAGATAGGTTAGTGGCTGAGAAATCAAATATAAACTTTAATTAGGGAATATGTATCTACGTTTCAAACAACTGCGTGGAGAAAAAAACCAAATTTCAGCATTTAGGAGAGAAATAATTTAGGTATTGCTTACAACTGTTCTTCTGCTACTATTTGAGCTATCGATTATTTATTCTTCAGTGATATCTCTTATCAAATACTAGCTTTCTCACGCTTTATGTATCACGAGCTGCATAAAAACTAAATGTCGTTGGAACAAATGAAGCACACCAAAAATACAATTTGATGCCGGGCATCTGACCGCGAACCGTGTCATATTTCGCTAACGTGTTTTGTTTACTTATATTCGTCAGATGTGTAATTTTCAGGCGGAAACTTTCAACCTTCACAGCCGAAATTAGTGATTATGTAAGAAAATCATTCATCGTTTTGCCTGTATACTACAGGGAGAATTTGAAACTGTAACAATTTTCTTACGCATGAATTTTCCCCTCTGAATAACTGACTGCTTTTGGGGGTTGTTATAAATCCGCTCGATTTAAATCGTGTTTCTTCAGAATGTTTAGAAAACGGAATAAAAAAAACAATCAAATTCTGGCAACAATACATATAAATAGCCAAAGCAATACCAATAGTAAAAATTCAACGATATTAAAGAATCTAAAGAGCAAAATCTAAGGCACGTGTCCATATAAGTTAAAGGTATTTTAATGCAACAAATATATAATAGCACCTAAAAATCGTCATGGGTGGGTTTTGAAGATGCGACCCTTAATACTGGAATAGCTCGCCGTATCCCGCGTAGCCATTCAGCTGAGATCATGCAACGGCTTTTCTGACGACATACATTCATCACATTTTTAATTTACAGTTTTTAAGCTTCTATTTCCCTTAAAAGAAAGACCATTAGTGTGAGATACCAGAGGGGTGTTACTATTCCTATGTTTAAATAGAAGTTCTTTATTTGGGAACTAACAGAAACTAAACGCAATATTGCAATAAAATATTCTGAGGTCAACATGAAATTTACGTTCCCTACTCCGGCGCCAGGTCACTCAGAGGCATAAGATGTGACGCATAATTTAACTCAAATCCTAAACTTTCAAAGTGTGAATACCTATTCAAAATTTGTTCGATTGTTTTTGTATGATGCCATGACAAACATACCTTAACACTCCTCTCTGCGGTTTTATATATAAGTACAGAAAAGATAAATATTATTTAATTTACTTGTGGAATTAGTCATTTTATCAGCATTGTAAGAACTATGGATACTAAATTCAGTACTTTGAAGAAGGTTGCAATAGAGGATAGCTAGTTTTTTCTGCGAAAATTATCTCAGGGCGCAATAAGTAGTTAATAGGGCAAAGGAGTTGGCTAGGAAGTGATTGGAAGAGGGGAGAGAATGCTTCGTATGTTGACGATGAGGCCTCGATGGATAAAATTTGTAGTAGTATACTGAAAGGAGATAAAATGAAACTTAATTTAAAATCTTTATTTATAACTAGCTGATACTCGCGACTTCGTAAGCGTGGATTAAGAATTTCTTTTACAGAATTGATTACAAAAGTTGTTGGTAGCGAAGGATTGGTCCCAAACAACACCAAGTCGGCATAATATGACCGGAAACCCATCACTATATCATTCTACCATCAAACCTGTCTCTTGAAGAGAATCAATTTCCAACATATCTAAAAACAGACGAATGTGAGGGGAAGTGGGGGGAGGGGTGGTGTAAACTAAGGGCAGTTTTATTTCAGCTTGGACTTTTCTTCTTTCTTCAGCATGAGCATCCGATTCTTGGGTTCTAAAACTTAAGCTGCTCGTGCTCTGCTAGAGCTACAACTTAGGCAAGTTTACGCCCACAATGCATGTAAAAAAAGAAGGTAAAATAAATTGGTGCCCGAAACATTTAAGCAGACAAAAAGAAATAGGACAGAGAAAATCGACATCTATACTAAATAATACGTTTTTTCTCTAAACGAAATTTATTAACAAATTATACACTAACATAATGCGCGAGAAGCATAGCTTGAGCAAGCGACGTAACATTACAGACTAACACACACATCCGTCTCTCTGTCACCATTCGATAAGTTATCGAAATTTCGTAACTACAACTGTTAATCATACCAAAAAAAAAAAAAATGTCCTGTGCCATCCCTACAGATTTTCTTGTCCAATTCCGTCAATATCGGTATAGGCATTTAGTTGTCAAAACGCAACATAAGACAGAGACTTACTTCCGCATTTATAGTATTACTACTGCAGATCACACACACACACTGACTACGAATCACCCCAGATGGATCAAAATAACGTAAAAAAGGGCATTGCAAGACTACGATTTGCCTCGGATTGCACCCCTAACTTTGTGATATCTACAGTTGAACATTCAATCCGAATAACCGACGGACCAGGCGTGACTCTTACGACCGAAAACAATTTTTAAAAATCTTAGTCTCCACGGAAATTTGAACCGCAGATCACGACCCAAACATTAGTAAGCAACGCTTTAGCCACTGAGCTAGCTGACCACTACACGGAAAAACAGTACAGGGACCTCCATATCCAACGCGCCTGTCTATCGCCGTTCAGTCATATTTCGAAATTATAAGACAAAATGTATTTTTTATAGAGATAATGTTTCAACCAAATGTAGACAGTATTTTTCTCTTTGTTTCAAAGGATAAGTGTGCAAAGTTTCATTGAGATCGGATGAAAACTGTGGATTTGTATGAAGAACAAACAAACAAACATACATTCATCTTAATATATATAGATTAATGTAGTCAGGAGTGGAATAAGGTATTAAATATACGTGTTGCATGATTATTCTTAAACAGGATAGAGAATATTCTCTTTTAATTATTTCTACAAAGTTTTATTTGTCTTTGAAATTGGCAGAATGCTGATGAAAACAATATTTTCTCTTCGTATACTTGTTGCAATATCCGAGCAAAAATTTATATGTAACAGGAAGTATGCTTGAGAAATAGATTATTAATTTTTCGAATTTTATTTCTTGAAGGAACTGTAATTTCAATCGGATAATTGCCTCTTAATGTCACTCATGTTTTTTTTTTGTTTATGGCTTTACGCTTCGTCGACGTCGAGGTCATTAGAGGCATGAAAGGAATGGAGGCAAGGAACGGGAACGAAAACGGTCATTTTTTTTGAAGGAACCATCCTGGAGTGATTTCGGGTAACCTTGGAAAACCGAAATCTGGATGGCTGGACGGGGGGGATTCGAACCTTAGTCCACGCTCGACAGGGTGTATTGTGGACGAACTGATACAAAGTTAGCCACCCTTATTTGGTAGGAACGCTATAACTTCTGATAACCTTTATTATCGAAAATTTAGTTAAATAAATTGCACTAATTTCCACTAAGCCGGCGGTAAATATGAGATGATTTAATGCGTGTAGGAATATTGAGATTGGAGGGTGTGAGACGTTCTCCTTTGTGTTTGGCGAGGGAGGCCAGGTGGCAAGATGTACGCCACACGCACCTGCGTGGCGTATCGATCAGCGGACGAGGCTCTCAGGGAAATTGTGGCTGTGACGCACAATGCGACTGCTCCAGATGATGGCGGCTGCCTCTCGGCTAAGTCGTGTTTAATGCACGCTCACCCCCCACCACCCCCGCCACCCCCGCCTGAGAGGCCAAGCGAGACAGAGGCTGCACGCACTACAGTCAGACACGCAAAAAAGATTCGTCTACCAACATCTCTGGCAGGAAAACGCAACCAACGGTCCGGTAAAATACTACGATTTCAAAATAAACCAGTTTATTTAAACAGGCATTGATATACTATACTTTCGTTTTAAAACTGTATTTGGCAAGTAGGACTTACAGTAAAGTAATGTGCTTCCAGTCATTGAATTTTCGCAGCACATTGTTTCCACGAAGAACGGACAATATACGAAGAACACAACATTTAATTAAAACCACCCATGCTCGAGGCCGAACTCGTAACGGCGACCCTGGTTACGCAAGGTCAGAGTGCACTGCGAAGGCTGAATTAAAGAACTTTTGATGAACGTCTTTGCTGTTTTATGTTCATTTATTACAATCGTCCATCAAAGATTGCCTTTACATATTGGAAAAGACAATAAGTAATTAAATACGATAAAAAATTTAAAAAAACACACATGCCATTGCTGAAATATATGTAAGCGTTCAGGCCCAGAAACAACCCGATTTCACTAAAGCTTTTCTTCCCAGCTCTTAATTTACTCCCCTCCTCCTCCTCCAGCAGTTTGTAATGTGTCTTGGATCGTTGGTAAACTGGCACATCCCAGCATTTTTGGCCGGGTGGAACTCATATTTCGCGGATTTTAAATTTTTTTTTTTTTAAAGTATTCCGTGAAGTGGTGCACGTATAAGTCTTGATGAATTTAGTTTTTAATAATTTAATTTGTCTTAGCGGAGAGCCGTGGTGATGACGTCATTACGATTGTCCACAGTTAGATTTATTTAATTTGAATTGCCTACACGAGCACCACATTTGAAGTTATGTAGCCAACAACAATATAAGTTGAAAGAGTCGAGTGTTCACCTTTGCTTTTTTTTTAACTGCTTAACGTCTCTTAACAACGAGGTCTTTACAGACGGGAAAGGATGGGACGCAAGGAACGGGAAGGAATTCAGCCATGGTCTTTTGAAGGAAGCATCCCGGCATTTGCCAGGAGTGATTTGGGGTACCATGGAAAACCTAAATCTGGATGCCCGGACGGGGATTCGAACCGGCGTCCTCCCGAATGCGAGGCGTGAACGCTAACCGTTACACCAGCACGCTCGGTACCTTTGATGTTGTGTGATCTCTGCCACCTACTCGTTCAGTTTACGACAGAGTATCATTTTTTTCCCCGTCCTCCTTTCACGCAGTCATAAGCTTTTAACTTAGAAATAAGTTTTAAAACTGTAAAACCCAAACCCAAGTCGGTTCTTTAGTTTTTGATTGACGCATGGCCAAAGAAATCACGCGAGAAAGGGCGCATACAGATTTATATACGTTGTGATTAAATGTGTTAACTGTTTGGTTTTATTATGTTTTAATAAAATCGTAAATAGGTACCGGTGGTTCAGTGGTTGGTAGTCCTGCAGTCGAACTGATTATTGTATTACCTTTGTCGATTTAGTGGTTGAGAGGAAGAAAGAGAGCCCGGAGACTCATTATTGTTTGAACAGTAACTGCTTGTTAGAGCAGGCCCTTGATCGTTTAGGTCGTTTTTAAAGGCAATTGCTTTACGGAATATGCTATAGGATTTGGAACAAATGTTGTGATAATGAACTTTTCTATAGGGAAATAGGGTGCCCTGACGATTGCTTAGAAAATGCTTTCCGAATGGTGCCATAAATGGCAGCTTACACTTAACTGCAAAAAGTACAAGGCAATGCAAATAAGTAACAAACAGACTCCGTTTGATCACAAGTACAAAGGTAACAATTCAGTTGTTGACACGGTTGTTTCCCTGAAACCGGGCATGGTGGGTGAGCAGTTAACGCTCTGGCCTTGCATGCGGGAGGACGCCGGTTCGAATCCCCGTCCGGTCATCCATATTTGGATTTTCTATAGTTTCCCCAAAACAATCCAGTCGAATGCTGGGCTTCCTTCAAAAGGCCATGGCCGATTTCCTTTCCGTTCTTTGTCCCACCTCTAATGACCAAGACGTCAACGAGGCATAAGGCCATAAGTAAAAAAAGAGAGAGATTTTCGCTGAAGTATGTGGGCATTACAATACAAAGCCACATGAAATGGGACTTGCACATAATTTCCGTCGTAGGCAAAGGTAATTCTACTGTAGATTACGATTCATAGGTCGTATTTTGAGAAGTTGTAATGCTCATACAAAGGAAATAGCGTACAAAACATTAATGCGTCCATATTTGGATTATTGTTGTGGAGTTTGGGATCCGAATCGCAAGGGATTGATTGACACGTTAGAGAAAGTTCTCGATTCGTGACTGCTAGTTACAATCCTTAGGAAAGTGTTTCAGAATTGATACATAGATTGGGATGGGATTGTTTGGCAGACAGACGGCGTCGTTTTCTTTTGATTTTATTGGAGAATATGCTAAATTCTTTACGAGTGCAATGAAATACTTCTTTCGCAAACCTATTTAGGCCGCAATGACAGAAGGGATAAGATTAGAGAAATAAGATGCCGTACTGATGCTTTTATGTATTCTTTCTTTCCTCATTCTGTTCGGGAGTGGAATGTACAGAATTAGGATTGGTGCTTAGCACCCTCTGCCGCCCACAATATTTGGGAATTGCAGTTTATAGACGTAGATGGTGATGTAAATGTTTGTAAGGAAACAACACCCTTACATATGACTACTCAGGAATCGAGGGTGATTCCGATCGGTTTTGTTACCAAACATGTGAACCCCGACCTTCATTTATGACTGCGGAGAAATACTTTCCTCACAGTGGAAGAGGGATAAATAAGGTGGCATACTGAGATTACGTGTAATCACTCTGCCCTCGTGGCATCAGGAACTGAACTGCACAGAGGGAACTTTAATTTTTGTGTAAAGCATCCTCTGCCACCAAAATTTTTGTTAATTTCAGAATATAGATGTAGTTTTAGACGTAAGCTCGATTTATACTAGTTTACCACCTTAGAATTGGTAAAGTCATTTTTCTTATACGCTTGGTTGTTTTAAATGTTCATATCTGTTTACCGAGTCAGTGGAATTGCCTGCGGGAGATGGTATGTTTTCGTTCGATTGAGACAGCTGCCAAGGGCAACTTATAAACAGGAAGGAGAGGATTAACACTAGGGAAGTCAGCTCACTTCCAGGATTTTTAAGGGTCAACGATATATGCACAGTGTTGGCGAGCGCCGGTGCTTTCAGTAGCCGCTACGTGTGCGGAACATCCTCCATAGATGCTGTGTGAAGGTTTTAGCCATGAAGTTACGCTGTGGAGACCATGGAGGAAGGAAATATATGGAGGAGAAGTGACGTTAAATTGGTGAAGTAGGCTCGCGCGTGCGCAGTGGCGGCAGCGGCGATATTGCGCTTCCAAACAATTGCGATGTTCCCAGTATATCCCGAAAACTAAGCAAGATATAGAAAAATTTTATTCTTTATTTTCGATTTGTCTCGTCGTGTTACATAAGAATCGATCATTAAATTTGACTTTTGCGAAATTTTTCTTCTCAATTTCAACTCAAGACACCTCACTTTTGATACAGTATATCTCTAGAACTAGGTAAGATATCGAAAATTTTTATTCTTTATTTTTCATTTGTCTCGTCTTTTTAAATAAGAATCCATCATCAAATTTGACTTTGACCAATTTTTCCTTCTGAATTTCAACCAAAACCATTTCACATTTGGGACAGAATATCTCGAAAACTAAGCAGGATATCAAAAAATTTTATTCTTCATTTTTTATTTCTCATATCGAGTTACATAATAATCCATCACCAGATTGCGGCGTCACCTTTATCCTAGAGTCCCCTTGAGGTTTTTGTACATATTCCCCGTGTCTGTATGGAAGCGGCCATGCCCCCCCACTCCTCCTCCGCCCTGCTTCACTTCAATGCGTGGTGAAGGTCTCTTGCGTCGTCTCCATATATTTCCTTTCCTTCCTCCATGGTGGAGACAGATGGGGTCAGTCGCTGGCTAACAGAAGTTGGATTACAAGAGCGGCACAAGCTGTTACGGTCGACTGTAGTAAAGATTAGTACGGAAGGGTCATCGACCAGCGGCCAAACGCTATTATCAAGCTGTGAAAAATGCCGATTTAAAATGCCAATGCGAGCAACTATTGCACTTCAGTTATGCTTGCCGTAGTTGTCAATATCTTCACCATTCGACCGAAATGTAAACTGAATATTTGAATAACTATTGATTCCTGATCTATGGTGTTGTTTGACAGATAAATACCATAAAACAACTTACTAGTTAGCTTATTTATGAAGCAGCATTTGCCCGATGCATCACCCGGTGAATGGAGTAATACCTTTTTCGTTTTTTAAGGTTATTTTCTTGTAGTGTAGCCAATATTATCACGGAAAAGGAAAAACCTAAATGTCATCTTAGATGTTCCGATCACTCTATTTCTACTCATAGCAATCTTGCAGAAGTTTCCCCTTACGACGATACAGGAATGTTTTACGAGCCTGGAGCGTACTTAGTACTGTCGCCAGGGAGGTTTCTTGGTCGCTGTCCTGCAAATAGCTCTTCTTCGTTACTTGTCCTACTTTAGAGATAAGTGCGATATAATGTTTCATAATCGTTCTGTAAAAAATTTAATAAAAAAGTTGATTACTATTTTCATCTTTTGCGAAAGCGCTTATAGAATGAATACCTGAAAGGATTAACTCAAACATCAAACTTAATAGAGGTATAAAGTTCTTCAATGGTGGAGAACCGTATTAGCACTAATTGTTTAAATCCCAATAACCTGTCTTCTTTGTGACTTTGCTAAAATGTAATTAATGATAAAAAAATTATTTTTTAATGGCGTGCTGCCAGAGTGACCTCTAATAACGAATCACTTGTACCCAAGTTCCTCTCTGCCACACGTTTCTTAAACTAACTCCGTATTAATGTCTTGAATGACTTTTTTTTTTTTTTAATGGCATTCGGCCATGTTAGCCATTCAGCCAGCTCAATGTGTTTTTTCTTTGTTTTTACAGTGTATAGATTTCATCCAAGTGTGATTGTTTACTCTCTTTTGTAAGGACGACACAAGACGAACACAACACTTAATTAAAACCACCCATGCCCTCGGCCGGACTCGAACCGGCGACCCCTGCAACGCGAAGCAAGCACGCTACCCCTAAGCTGCCGGGGTCGGCTGAATGAAATTTGCACGGGTAATCTTGATTAAATGTTTCTACAATATTAGTCTGTCAGAAAGCAATGATAATAAGCTATATGAATTAATATTATGTTACGGAAAGTAAATAAACCAGCCAGGATAACCGATTAATCAATTTCTGCGAATACAAAATATAGGCGAATGGCAAACAGCTAATAGGAGGAGATTCCAATTATTCTTCGCTTTTTTCTTTGCTCGTACACATTGAACTTCAAGAAATAAATGTTTCCTTTTTTCTTTTTTTTACCTAGAAGTTGCTTATCATCGAGACCCATAAAATTTAATGTTTCATAGGACTATTTGGTCAATAAAGAACAAGGTTGAGAACGTTTGAAATTATTGCCTATTTGGGATGATCACTTCATTAAGAGAGAGTAGCACATAAGGTATTTCCGGTACAAAAGCACACAGGTAAGTTTTTTATGACATATTTTCAATTTCTGGAACACGGAAAAGAAGAGAGTATCAAGAGGTCATTTGAACAAGTTGTGGTTTAATATAATAACGACTGAAATAAGTGTAAACACTGTTAAAGACATTAAAGTAGAAAAGTTTCTTAGAAGATAGTTGTAGACTGATATGAGACGTTTGACAAACTGCAGAAAGTGCACGAAGCTAGAGATGTACCCCTGAGTAATATCTTTCATAACGTACTTGTAGGTCCATTTATAAGGAGCACCGTGATACACTTGTTTAATTGTATTGGTATTAAAAAAAAAGTGAAAAATTACTGGTATAAACGGCCCATACCAGAAGCAGAGGGCGAAACCATATATAGTGACTTTTGCGGACTTCCAAAAAGCTTACGATTCCATAATATTCAATATTTTGGAGGAATTTGGCTTGGACAGGAAAACCCTGAATATCATCAAAGAAACCCTCACAAATACGACCTCAAAAGTTAGATTCATGGGTGAACTGTCAGAACCTTTTGAGATCAGAACAGGGGTCCGGCAAGGGGATGGCCTCTCCCCCATGTTGTTCAATTGTGCACTCTAAAAAGTTGTGAGAGAATGGAATGCAAGAACCAGAGGAGGAATTAAACTTTGGAACAAAAAATAAAGGAGTTACGATTAAGTGTTTGGCATTCGCTGACGATATGGCGATGCTCGCAGAAACATGGGAGGAAGCCAAAGAACAAATCGCCGAATTACAAGAACAGGCAGGGAAGTTAGGACTTAAGATTTCATTCGAAAAAACAAAGATTATGACAAATATACCAGACACTCCTACGAGAGTCCGAGTAGGAGCTCATAAAATAGAGGTGGTTAGGAGTTTCAAGTGCCTAGGGGAATGGATTGAATGGAACAACCTTGAAAGTAAAACAATGGAAGCGAGAAGGATCAAAATGGAATTAGTCTTCCAGAAGACCAAAAACACTTACAATAAGAAAAGCCTCTCTTGGAACACAAAGATAAGACATAACAACACAGTAATTAAGCCGGAAGCGCTCTATGCAGCAAAGACACTAGTCATGGGGAGGAAAGGACAAATGGAGAAATTGGAAATCAAAGAGAGGAAAATTTTGAGGAAGATCATGGGTCCCAAATTCCAGAATAACAAACAAGTTTTCTACAGAAACGAAGTCTTCTACGCAAAGTCCGAGAGACTCTCGGAAACCATGAGAAAAAAAAGGATTGATTTCTATGGACAGATATTCCGAATGAATCCTAACAGACTAACAAAAAAAATCTTTGACTTCTTTTATAAAAAAAAGACTAATCCCAACTGGTTTAAGGAAGTGGAAAAGGATCTGAGAGAACTCCAGATTACCGAAGTGATGTTAAAGAATGGTACAGCCAAGACCGTGACCAATGACAAAAGTAAGAGGTTCCAAGTTGCGATAAACACCAGAAAACCGATTCAAATATCAGAAGGGGAAAGAAGGAAGAGATCAGATAGAATGAAGAAATACTGGGAGAAGAAGACAACGCAAGCATCCAAGAAGTGATTGATCTGACGTACCCCAAAGATGGGTGATACGAAAAAAAAAAAACGGACCAGGCTGTTATCTAATCCTGGATCTGTTTCATGGTATGAGGAATAATTAGAGGAATGGGACAATGTTTTCGATCATACATGAAAGAAGATTATATTCTCTTGACTGATCATAGAACTACTTCGTTCTGCTCTTGGGGTGCCAAGAAATCTCCTTTCCAATTTTATCTAGATGTGACCTTTGAATCTCAGAGAAGGCATGAGGGTATGAAACTTGGTCCTGAGAAACTAACGCCCACAGCGGGAAATGTCACACAAGGAATCTGGTGTGATTGGCTGGAAGTTTCATAGAAAATGTATCGTTGGCTGAGAAGCAAGAATATTCAATTCACAACTCTACCTGGAGGAGGAAGATTACATTCGTCTCCCGAGTTGGATAGAGATTCTATTCTGTACTCGGATTCGGAGAAGAAACGGCTTTGACTTCGTCTCCCGAGTTGGAAAAAGGCACATCACTTAAGTCTCAGCATTGATTCGTTCGCTCACCAAGTTGCCGAGAGCGATTTCGTCACTTCCGCCACAGACGAATTTGTGGTGGCTTTTGCACTGGTTTCGAATAAAGATTGGTGTCGTAAATGGCAGCTTACAATTAATTGCAAAAAGTGCAAGGCAATGCGGATAAGTAACAAGAAGAATCAGTTTGTTCACGAGTACAAAATAAACTATTCACCTGTTGACACGGTGAAGTATCTGGGGGTGATGGTACAAAGCAACATGGAATGGGACATGCACATAACTTCCGTCGTAGGCAAGGCAAATTCTAAATTACGATTCATAGGTCGTATTTTGAGGAATTGTAATGCTCAAACAAAGGAGATAGCGTATAAAACACTAGTGCGTCCGCATCTGGATTACTGTTGTGGGGTTTGGGATTGACTCAGTTGAGAGGGTGCAGAGGAGAGCCGCTAGATTCGTGACTTGTTGTTACAGCCCTTATGAAAGCGTCACAGAATTGATACATAGATTGGGCTGGGATAGTTTGGAAGACAGACGACGTAGCTTGCGTTCGAATTTATTGGAGAATATGCGAAAAAATTTAAATTTCGAGTGCAATGAAATACTTCTTCCGCCAACCTATTTAGGTCGCAATGACCGGAGGGATAAGATTAGAGAAATAAAATGCCGTATTGATACTTATATGTATTCCTTCTTTCCTCGCACTATTCGGGATTGGAATGGGCGGGTTTAGGATTGGTGCTTAGCACCCTCTGCCACCCACAATGTTTGTGATTTGCAGAGTATGAATGTAGATGTAGATGCAGATAGTGGCTGTCATGTCATCCACACAACGATACCACGCCTCCAAATGATTGATAAAACAGTGCTCATCATTCTGGTTGAACTATGTGTCTGTTCTAAAATATTAATCCTGAAACGATCTTGTCTTTTAAAAAAACTGGGTTGACAATTAACGAACAGCTCTTTAAGTAAAGTTTCTGTAATAAATAAATCTATCGATTTTCCTTTAAATGGTTTGTTTTCATTGCGTTTGAGAAGGAAATAAAGAAATGCTGCGAAATTAACGTGAAACTAGTTAAAAACAAGTAATGAATATATAACAGTATCAGTACCTTCTAATTGTATCTCATGACCTTCCAATGAGAGGCTGGAATATCGCACTACTTGAGGCTTATACAGTCTCGGCAGTATCTTCATTACTATTACCAAGATTAAGCCTCAACTCTGATTCAGCTTTGCTCGGTAATATTATTTGTTTCGAGCAATCTCATTTCCCGCGGCAAAAACGCGCTGACGGTATTACCCTTTGACACTGGTGACTGCGGAGGACAATAAAACTAGGACGAGCTCTCTGGTCGGGGCATTCCAGTCGACTCGTCTAACGAGATTTGTGTCCGCTCAGCTTTGATCTGCCATGCAGAAAGTCTTAATGAAAATTATTTGCGAGTTGCTATCGAATCGTCGCGAGTCAGGCCGATGTAAATACTGATTTCCGAGAAAGCAATTTTCATATTTTACGAACTGGGCTTTGAAGTCGCCATCGATTGGATCCGCTAATGAAAGCGGGACGTCGACCACATCAGCGACGTCACGGACGCAGTCCGGTGTGGTCGGAGCACGATCAAAGAATTCATCTGCTTTCCGTAATTAGCTACTGCCAGGGCTTCATCGGCAAAAAATATCTCTTTCTAACTGATCCTGTCTACCTTTACAGGTCACGCGATTTCAGTCGACGTTTGACGGTTCCACAACTATCAGTAATGGCTGTTAATGGAGGAACTATCTTGGTAATGTAAGGTACAATACAAACGTTTCAGGGATGATGGGGAAGGTAAAATATATTCATTTGGAACCAAGGACCTCTGTCCTGAAACGCCTCAGTCGGAAGTTAAAGCAAAATGTGTTTTTCGTATGTTGCCATCAACGCTGATTTGCAGTGAACGTATGGTGGGATTAAGCAATGATTTCTTGATCGCCTATATCTTCTCCCAGCCCACCAGTGTAGGCTGTGTTTCTGAGAGATAGCCCCCTCCCCCTGAGTTACTGGAACATTTTCCACTTGTTGTTCGTTAGCGTATTTAGGATCAACATAATGGAGTCACAGCTCACCTTAATCATACGTTTCCTGAGAAGTGGAGGTCCTGTTTCGTGGAAAGCTGATCAACCCGATTTTACCCCTCCTGATTTTTCTTCACGGCCCATGTAAAATGTTTTGGGATCTTCTGGCATGAATTCTCGCTGCCTATGTCATCGTTAGAAAGACATCGGGAGTGTTTTGTCGTTACGAGAGTACTTATTGCGACTAAGTCATGCTTGCATCGAAGTCGTTTCCAACAACGGTTGTTAATGTGTTCGCCAGTTGTGAAAGCACTGCAGATAAAAAAAATAAAATATTTAATCTAAAATCAAATATTCGAAACGTTTCTTAGATCGATTTCGTAATTATCTCAAAATAAATTTGATTTATAGCCTGCAATTCACGCGTCTTGTGAGCGGGGTTCCTTACCTTGAAAAGATACTTTTTTCGTTCTACATGGTCCATGAACCACAGGTTCCTTAAGCTCAATACCGTATCTGCTTTTTGATCAGGACTTTCTTTTTGAAATCTTGGTAAATGAAGGCAACTTTTGTTTGGTGATTGTCCAGCAGATGTGGAGATTTGGAAGTAATTTCTATATTAAGTATCTCAGCATCACCTTAGGCCGTGTCTTAACATTCAAAAAACACCTCGAAACTAAAAACACGAAATAACATCATGAAGAAGCTAGCTGGTACTTCGTGGCGAGCTGATGCGGACTCACTACGAACAACTGCTCTCACCATGGTTTACCCTGTTGCTGACTACTGTGCTCCAGTGTGGCAACGTAGTACTCATACTAGAAAAATCGACGTCCATCTGAATGAGTGTATGAGAGTAATAACTGGAACCCTAAAATCCACCCCAGTCCCCTGGTTACACCTAATCAGCAAAATACCACCTCCAGAGGTAAGACGTCAAGAAGCAACGGCACGTGAGTGGATAAAACTACACCATCCTGACCATCCACAGGATCTCCCAATCCACGAGGTCCTAAATGACTTACCCCCCAGTCGCCTTAAATCCAGAAATCCGGTATGGCAAGATGTATTTGACTTTGATGTCATGGAAAAATGGCGACAAAGCTGGAACTCTGCATCTGTAAAACATCCAGATGTTAAAGATCCCACAACTGGACTTCCAGGATTCCATCTAAATAGAGACCAGTGCTGTATAAGTGGGGTCTTCAGGATTCTCCTGCATGTGACTGCGGAGCTCCTTCCCAGAGTGTGGAACATATTATCAGGGAATGCCCTCTACGGATGTATGATGGTCCATTTGAAGATGTTTTTGGAGCTATAAGTTCCTTCATAGAATGGCTGGAAGAACTGAATATCAACTTGTGAACACTACCAACGTTCTTGTCATTGTATATATTTATATGTATTGTATTAGTTGCTTAGCCATACGACAAATAAATAAACAGTTTTTATTTGTGCCAGTACCGACCTCTGCTCAAATCATTGACTGCCCATTTGGCGTATTTCGATATTGAGTTCATGATGAGTACCGGTTTCATGTCTCACCATCCTCGTTGTGTATTCTCACACGCAACTCAAATACTTCTAAAACACACCTAATAATCTTCTTGGGTGTTCTGTAAATTGACTGATTTGAATCCAGACAGCGTTGTCTTCAACTTTCCTGGTAACTATTACAATTGATATCTTTCGTTCTTTTTTGTTCGAATTCGCAGCAAAGTTTAACTCCGGATTTCCACCGTTCCTTCTTTGATAGAGCTCTTTGTCTTCCAAGCTGATCTTTTGCGATCTCCTGACTCATCACTAGAGCCGGATTATAGGCATTTGCATGTTTGCATATGCATTTGAATATATTAAGCCCATTTTCACCGGTTATTGTATATTTTACCTAAAATCTAGTGATAATGTATATTTTCGGTATTATTAGAATATTTTTCGGTAATCTAGTTAATAAATAAAATCTTACGTTGTAGCCGGCAAAACCTACAAGCAGCACAGCTCTACAACTCGCTGAAGAACTACGACCACGTTTGGGAATGTAAATAAACTGATTTCATCAACAAAGAAAGCGTTAGTTTAGACACCTTCTCGTAAGAATACCTGTAAAAAAATTGCCAGATGTGCCTCTACCTCCGGAAGCAGTGGTAAGTCGATGAGTGACGTGGGTTGAAGCTGTACTGTTTCACAGTGAACATTTCGAGGCCATTAAACAAATAGTATACGCCTTTGATAATGGAGAGGCCATGACAGTAGAAGTTTTTATTTTTTTTTTAAAATCTGCTTAACGTCTCTCTAACAGCGAGGTCTTTAGAGACGGGAAAGGATGGGTGGCAAGGAATGGGAAGGAATTCGGCCGTGGTCTTTTGAAGGAAGCATCCCGGCATACAGTAGAAGGAAGCATTTAAAAATTCTAGTATTAACACCATAGCTGTGGTTAGCATTTGTTTTTCCCACATACCTGCGAGTATTAAAAAGCTTGAAACTCGAGGTTTGCCGTTGACTGAATCAATTCAGTTAATGAATAAAATCCGCATTGCCAGAGGTAATCCTGCGTAAACTTGAAAGTGAAGTTTGAAAATATTTTGAATAATAGCAAAGGTTTTGAACCTTTGGGACAAATTGATTGTTTTAGTAATGGGACGGGTGAACTTTTTACACAAACAATGACTGCTAATACGGCACCCAATTTCAAAAACTACACAGTTACATTCATGAATGTGGAACGGTCCATATCCATTTATAAAAATATTTTGAGAGATCGAAGAAACAATCTTAGTATTGAATGTTTGGAACAGTACCCGATTGTTTACGTTTACACAAGTAAAAAAAAAAAAAAAATAAAAACTTGCATACTGATTTTGAAATAAAAATTACTATTTTTTTCATTACATAATGTTGTATATTTTGACACTTTTGAATCTTTTCATGCAAATTTTAAACATTTTTCTTGCATATTTGCATGCATGTTTCTAGCTTTTATTGTTGCACATAATCCGGTCTCTACTCATCACTGTTCAAATGAAATTTTTCCTTAGTATTACACTCATACAGAGCAACACTACAAACAAATTATTCTAATATTTATTTTTTTGACGTCCAACTGATGTTATTTGTATTTATGTAATTTGTCTTCTTATTAATGGCGACTTTGCTCGGGTGATCCTATATCTTATCGTTATATCGCTGATCCTTAGGTTTTCTGGAAGAGCACTTTTATTTCGCCTTCTCTTTCAAGTATAGATACACAGACTAAGAGAACTGGGCGCCTTGCCTCTGGGAAAGCCGATTTCCAAAACCAATGCAGCCAAAGTACGATTGGAGTAGTGTATTTAAGGCTGTTTATTCTTATATGCTCCTAGAGTGGCTGGTTAGTCATGCAAATCAAATTTTTTATTTATTATGTGTTTTTCTAATTTTTGATGTATGGTATCTTTCTAGTTTTTGTTTTCTGGATGTTTTTAACATTATGCCTTTCTTGATTTTCTGTTTTTTTTTCTTTTTTGTGTGTGTGTGTGTGTTTTTTTTTTTTTTTTTTTTTTTTTAGATTTTCGTGATTTTGGATTTTCTGTTTTGGTGTTTTTGTTATTTTTGTTTTCAATGTTTATGCGTTTTCTTACCCATTTTACATACTTCTCCTTACAGACCATTTCATGATCTTAACAAATTAAATGTATACAACACATTGACCAGCAATATAAATCGAGTTAATCCACACATTTTATTTTTTTGATTTCTCTTTGTGACTGATGATTTTTTTGTGTTTCTTGTTTCCTGATTTAATTATTTAATTTTAGAGGGGATAGAGATACAGAATGTGGTGAATGAAAATATTTGTGAAACATTTCCCTATTTAGTAGCACACCTCTTTGATTACATGCAAGTAATGATCATAATCACGAATATTTATGCAGCTCATTCCCGTGATGTTTTTTCTTTGTTTTGAACTTGGTTGTTTAGTTGTTTTCTGTTTTTATGTTTCTGAACGATAATATTTTTAAAAGAAAAGGAACAGAGGATGTCATACATAGACTGTAACGCAAAGACAGTGAGCGAGGCCCGAACATGCTGGCGACAGTATGCCTGTCACTCGTCGGATTATTGACTGGTGTCCGGCTGAGCCGAAGCGCTCCTGTCCCCTCAGCTACAGAACGACTTCAGACTTTCAGCTCGTCTCAGAGCCAACTTCACGACAAGAACTATCACTAACTTATTTAAATACAAACTTTTAAACTGAATTTCAAATGTCTTGAATGTTGAGCTGAAATTTGATTCATAAGTCAAATGAGATTACCTCGGGGCAGGGCGTAATTCAGTTTCCTCGGGCAAGGCGCCGCGTTTTCTCTTTAATGTCGCAATTTAAAGCCGCGCAGCTCGCCTCGGCGTGACTGCTGATACAATTACCAGACCCGACCTGGCGCCCACGAGCCGCGTGCTGAACGGGATCTGATCGCATTCGCCAACCACAAAGCCGGAATTCAGGTACATTTTTTGATTGTTGTTTAACTGAAAACTTCTATAGTCCCGCTGGGCGATGATGCTATGACGTGTTGGCGTATGAAATACACATTGGACGCTTTTTCAATGGTTCGCGTCACCAACATGCTTATGTTAACAATATATCTGTAGCTACAAGTACGGTGTATTACAATTTTTTTTTCTTAAAATTCTTCTTAGTAACACACAGTTTTTATTCGATTCTGATAGAAAATTTCATACCTATACTTTTGGGCAAAAAGAAGAACACTGTTTACGTTTTATTTACAAAAACTGAAGCATGTGGCGGGTCTGCGTGCCTTATTACTTTAAAAAAGAAATATATGAATTTAATTCTTAATTTCAGGGAAAATTTAATTAAAGTTAGTTCAATTGAGAACGGGTTCGTAATCAATTACAATGCATGACATCATTGTTCATCAATAAAAGTTCCATAACCTGGACATTTATTCAGGTTAAAATTTACATATGAATTGAACATATCATTTCGGTCATCACTGAAATATTTAAACATATAAACAAATTAATAATCAAAAGGACAAAGGCACGTCATTGTTTTTGTTGTAACCACGAAGTTATTTTAATTTATGCTCCGGCTAAAAACTCATTGGGTTTCGGCAGATTGAAACTGTTATATGCAAGTTTCCTTGCCAGGGTCGCTATTTGGGTGAGAGAGTGACTTCGAATATTAGTGCACTTTCCTGATGAAGGTGTTTACCGTGAGTCAGCACAGGGGAAGATACACCAGCACCTGTCTTCACATGAACCACTTCCAATCAAACTTGTGTCCGTGTGGACATAAACACTTATGACTTTGCACGGGTCGCCTCTTGCCGGCTCTCCGCTCGCTTCAATGACCTCTCGTCTCTAGATCCGCCGAACGAGTCCTCGTTGCCATCATCGCCGCTCACTTCCACAGATCGGGAAGACCCACGGACGTCGGTTCAGCCAATCCCGTCCCTTCTCTCTCCCTCGCATCTCCGGAAAACGTCCAGACATGAAAGCAATGTTTTGCATAAAATAGTACGCATTTTATATTGGAGGATCACTGTCCTTCCCACATACACACTCACACACACACGACCTCTGTTCATTCAGGCTCCCCTGATTGGCCGCGAGTTTAAGTTTCTGGGAATTGCATGTTATCGCCACTTCCTCGGTTTTTCATTGTTCGAGAAACACGTCGTGTTTGCATTTCGCCACGGTCTGTCTTCATAAATTGTCGCGACTGCACAAATCACTACTAAGAGTGTTGGAGCCACATAAATTTCGCTCTTAAGACGATGTTCCTACACAGTCTTTCACCAGTTGACAGTGAGTAGGGTCACCTCTTATTAGCGGCTAAACGCCTCGCCGGTTTCCTGGAAGTTGGGTCAGGTAGGTAGCTGACCCCCCTTGGTCACTGTGTCGCTGGCAGTTAACGTCAGCACAGAATAATTGTTACCTGCTGCTTATAACCACGCTAAAAAGATAATGAAATAGTAATGTTCTCACATCATTACAATACCTAAACCCTCATCGTTGTTCATACAAACCGACAGTTTCTATCCAATTCTGATAGTACTTAGCTCACGTATACTTGAAAACAAGGAGGAGTGGTAGCTCAGCAATAAATTCGCTTACGTCCGAAAGTTTCTTTCTCCGGTCGCGGGTTCAGATCGCTAGAACACAGGAATTTTTAGGAGTTGTATTTGATTATACGACCTACGCCGGGAGGTTCCGTGATTCTGATTCCACGTTAAACTGCAGTCCCCTGAGGAAAGGAATTGGCCTTCCTGCCTCTGACACAATATCTTGGTACATGTCCTTCGGGAAGATTCGACCAACCTCCGGGTTGTGGACTAAGTTAGGTTGCTAGTTTTTGAAGTGAAAACTTCTCTAGGCGCGTTGGTAGATTTTTGGATGGGTTAAATATTATGAGTTAGCGTCACTGACATGCTAATGTTAACAGTAGATCTGTAGCGGTATCTTTGCGGAGGTATTAAATGGAAATAGACTTTACTTATGAAATATGTAGAATTTGGCATAAAAAATATATGCTTTTTTTATTTTTAAAATTAATTTTGATAAAATATTAAAATCAAAATAATAAAAATTATTTTTCCAACTCCACATTCGCTACCACCTCCGCATCCGCTTCCGCGGATGTCAAGCACTGAACATCCGCATCCGCAAAGATAACATCCGTTACAACCCTAGTTTCAACCCCCATAAAGCCATTGCAAACAATCTGAAAGTAACAAAAAATAAGTATTTAGGGAGAGAAAAAAATGATTTTTTACCGTAAATGTCGTGGCGCTTTACCTGAAGTTGGTGAAATATTTGACCCTAAGAGTTTTTTTTTTTTTTTAATGGCTTTTGGTATTTTAGGCCATACAGCCAGCCTGATGAGCTTTTCCAGATAATTGGACACACCACAGGACGGACATGACATTCACAGACACAACAGTTAAACACCAATGCCCGCGGCCGGATTCGAACCGGCGACCTTCGGCACGCGGAGCTAGCACTCTAGCCCCACGCTACCGAGGCCGGCGACCCTAAGAGTTCGCTCTGTAAAATCTGACAAATCTCTGTTGAATGTGAAGGAGATTGGAAATACTAAAGACGGAAATGCCAGAGACACAGGAGAGATGCCGTGGCAGAAAGAAAGTGAGTGTTAGTCGTTTAATAGTGACGGTAGCCTAACAATAACCGGCCTTCTCAGTACGTATCGGTCGGTTTTCATAATAAATCCTCTTAGCTGACTAATACATTAGACGTTTTGACGTCGAAGAAGTGGGAGAAGGTTACCAATCGCATCGAAGTAACTGCAGAAGCGTCCTCACAGATGTGAGAGACGCTGACATTTATTAAGGGACTGCGCTCGAAGTAACTCCGGCAGCGGCTGCACAGCTGAGGCGCGGCTCGAGGCGAGCAGGGAAGTTGGGCGCCCTCCTCTCGCGAGCAAAACAAACCGAAGCCACTCGTCTCTGCCAGCCGCCTGGCTGTCGTATAATTTTCTCGTAGCTCTTCCCGTCTGCGGCTCACCTGCACACGAGCCCATCTGTCGTCAGAGGCTCATGAATTCTGTATGCGGCCCGCGACACGAGATGACAACCTTGTAAATAACGCCAGGCGCCCGCTAAACGGCAACCTAAGTCTTCCAGAGGACACGACCTACATCTGTACCCCGCAATCGACAAGGCTGGGGTGACGCAGAATGCTTTGCAACGAACTTAATGGCTCTACTGAGAAGTCCAAACACTAAGGGCACGGGTTAGCAAGGAATAGTGACTTAGATCAATACGTTACATCTACATCTACATATATACTCTGCAATTCACAAAATTGTGGGTGGCAGAGGGTGCTCAGCACCAAAGCTAATCTCTTTGCTGTGCATTCCAATCCCTAATGGTACGAGGGAAAAAATAATTCATATAAGAATCAGTCCGGCACCTTATTTCTCTAATTTTATCTTTCCTGTCCTTCCGACTCAAATAGGTTGGTGGAAGAAGTATTTCACTACACTCAAAAGTGAAAGTGGGAGTACGCATGTTTTCCAATAAGTTTAAACGAAACGTGTGTCGTCTATCTACCAGAGACTCCCAGCCTAGTCTACTAATCAGTTCTGTGACGCTTTCATAAGGACTGTAGCAAGCGGTCACGAATCGAGCGGCTCTTCTCTGTACTTTCTCTATACTTTCGATCAATCCCCTTACGAAACGGGTCCCAAATGGCACAACAATAGTCCAAATGTGGACGCACAAGAGATTTGTACGCTATCTCCTTTGTTTGTTCATTACAATTTTTCAAGATTCGACGCTATGAATCGCAGCCTAGAATTTGCTCTACCTACCAACGAATTAATGTGTATGTCCCATTTCATATTCCTTTGTACTGTTACTCCCAAATATTTCATAGAATCGACCATATCAATAACCGTATTGTTTAACTGGTATTTCTGAACAATTGGATTCTTTTTGTTAGTTATGCTCATTGTCTTGCACTTTTTACAATTTAGAGTAAGTTGCCACTCAGCGCACCAAGCCAAAATAACATCCAGATCGCGCTGAATTTCTAAGCAATCGGCCAAATTTCTTACTTCCCTATAAATAACCGCATCATCTGCAAACAATCTAAAAAGGCTTTTCAATTTGTCTCCGAGATCGTTTATAAAAATTAAGAAAAGAAGTGATCCAATTACACTTCCTTGAGGTACACCCGATGTAACATCTAGATTAGAAGAACTTTCTCCTTCAACGACAACATACTGCTACCGACCAGTTAGAAAATCCTTTATCCATTCACAAAGCTGATCCGATATACCGTACGCTCGAAGCTTCGCTAAAAGGCGGTTGTGTGTCACAGAGTCAAAGGCTTTCTGGAAATCTAGAAAAATTGCATCTACTTGTGAACCTGCATCGATAACTTTCATTATGTCGTGTGTGAATAGGGCCAGCTGTGTTTCACAGTGATCTTTTCTTCCGAAATCCATGTTGATTTGTTGTAAGCAAATTATTATCATCTAGAAAATTCATAATATTCGAGCATATAATATGCTCCATAACTCTACTACAAACAGATGTTATAGATATGGGACGATAGTTCCCAGGATCACTTCGATCACCTTTTTTGATAATCGGAGTTTCTTGCGCGATCTGGTAGCCCCGTGATTGAGGCGTCTACGTTAAAAATATAGGTTCTCGCATTCGACCCCCGATGCCACCAGGGCTTTGCTTTGTTGTTATCAGATGCACCAGTTTGTAAGGAAATGCGTAAATTCAAAAGAATTTATAGGTAAAAGGAAATAATGAAGTTTTTACCCAGCGAGCTTTAAGGCCCACTAGTCGCCTGAGAAGCATTCGGTAATCTGAACTGAGCGTGGTGGGTGAGCGGTTAACGCTCTGGCCTCGCATTCGGGAGGACAGCGTTTCGAATCCCCATCCGGGCTTCCAGATTTGGGTTTCCTATGGTTTACCCATATCACTCCAGGCGATTGCTTGGGATACATCCTTCAAAAAGGCCATGGCAGAATTCCTTTCCGTTAGTTGTCCCCAGTCCCATCCCGCCTCTAATGACGTTGACGAGTCGTAAAGTCATAACTACAAACAGAACGCTAATCTGAGAAACTATGCACGATTCTCTCACTTTTAAAAGCGATCCCCCGCCATACCGGTTCAAAACCACACTGCAAGAATTAATAAGCCAATGAAATTAAGTCATGTCCTTTTCACGTGAGGTGATAGCTAATGAGAGCTTTCCGTTTCCCTTACTCTGCCAACGGAAGAGTGCACGTTGCATCGTGTCTTCGCGAGGCAACATGACCATGTATGGTCAACGTAGCAGACCGAGATAATCACTTGTCTTTCTCTCTTGGCTTGGAAATGGCGCTAATCTTGGTAGAATGGAATGATTAAGTTATTTTTTACTACAGTCAAATCTATTTATTTCTTTTGCAAAGTGACTTTACTATTTTTTATATGCTATGATGTTCTCATTAGTTATTTTTAACTGTTAATAGACCTAAGATTGTCTTTATGAAGGCCTTTCATTTTTAACTTAAGTTCGCCTGTTACTTTTAACAGTATTAAGTAAATGATGTCTATAGTCTCTCTCGTCCTGATAACCCATATTTTCAGTAAAGCTGACTGAGAAGCAGTCTTGTCGTAAAGAACTCGGGTTTATGTGGCAAATTTTCCGCTTGTAATGCTACATGGATTCTCCGAGGTTCGTGTGTGTTCTATGTTAAACTATAGATCCAACATCGACAGAGGCGTACTGCGAGGATCTAATCTCGGCCACAAAACTGTAAATTTACTTACTGGTACAGAACCTGATGATATAGTTCTTTTAATTGTGGCAATAGAAATCGGATGTTCACATGTTAGTAAATAGATTCAGCCTCAAAATGCGTTATCTGTATGCGAGACAATCGCAGCTCAACCCCTATATAAGGGACGTAATACCTGCGAATGAACCGCGCCAAGCAGTATCATTGCATATAGCATTTTTCTCTATTTTTTACTTAAAGCATGGTCATCAACCAGACAATTGGTCGGACCCTTTGAAGGAGGCATACTAAGCCGGTAATCCTACTGGATAAAGGAGAGCCACAGTTTAACATGGAATCTCAACAACAGATGCGTTCACTTCTGACACAGCAAGCTGTGTCAGAAGTGAAGGTGGGATCAAGGACCTTTGAAAATCCTCGTTGAGACAGCGATTCCAACACGGACCATTCGATCTCCAAACATACCCGTTAACAACTGAGACACCAGACCGTTTAGTTGTTAGGTAGTAGGGAACAATTACTTGTAATACGAATCCAATAAATCACATATATAATATAGTTAAATATATACGAGAGTTTCGTATGCTATCTTGTTTATATACACTTAACGATTACTTCAAATTGGACGAAAGAATCAAAATCTACAGTTAGCCATTTATAAGACCGGGGTTAAAACCCTATCGGTCAATAAATCCTTAGAAATACCGAGACAACATTGCAGCCAGTATGTTCTCCTTCCTTTTCTTTTTTAGAAAACGTTTATGCAGGTCTTTCATTTTCTCAAATTTTCCAGATTTAGAAAGATTACAGTGCTAGCAACGGTTGTACGTATGTACCCTTTGTAACGACGAGAATGAATGAAATGAATCCGGCTCTTTCCCATAGTACTCGATTCGTCCAGGTCTCTGCTTCGTTATCTATGTCGATTCGTCTTATGTTCACAGTGCTAGCTAAAGGTATATGCTGTAAACTCTTGCATTAAATAATTACACAGGTCATCGGTGAACGACGGAAAAAATATTCACAGTTTTTCGTCCCAGGAGAGCAGTAACTGAAAACATTGCAGTTTATAAGAATCTCTCACACAACAAATTTTTGAACCGATTCCTTACATGTCCTCCAGAAAACAAGCCGTTAGTCTTCCTATCTTGCTGCCTTCAAAAAAGCTGAATTCATTCCCCCCCCTTCTCCCTTTCCCCCTCCCCCAACGCATTTTCTATATGCTAAAATTCGGTCATTGGCTCACCCGTATTCGAATGAAACGCTTCATTCTTTAAAGATATGGAACATTCTCGCGAGGCAGACCGCCAACTCGCAGTATATGCTACCTCAACACGATGGAAAATTTCTTTCCATGTGGAAGGTCAATATACACAAAGCCTGGCTACCAGACGCACGTTTTTTTTTTTTTTTTTTTTTTTTTTTTTTTTTTTTTTTTTTTTTTTTTGTAACTGCTTTACGTCTCTTTTTAACATCCCAAATCTGGATGCCCGGACGGGGATTCGAACCGTCGTCCTCCCGAATGCGAGGCGAGAACGCTAACCGTTACACCGCCCCGCTCGGTCCAGACGCACGGCTTCACCAACAGGTCATGAGGAAACTTTCCCGTTTCCCAAATATAACTGAAGAACTCAATTAGTCTCGGAGACCTTTACGACTACTCCTGAAGCTTGATAATGATACACGAACTACAGTCGTTGTTCATGATTAATAGACTTTCGGGTTATGCTGCGTTGTTTATTTTATTACCTGAGCTTTCGGCTGCCATCCTACGGCTTTCTTCAGAGATACTGTTTATGTTAACATAGCAACGAGCGCAAAGCATCGCAAAGGCCACTAACTTCGTTGATGTTGTTCGTATCTTTAAAATTTCTGCTGTCTCTTTCCCCCGTCGAAGCCGCCATTGGTCTTCTCTCCACAGCGTGTTTTTAAATTTTATTTCATGCCCGGTATTAATGGCGTGGCGAACTACGGTGGATTTGCCGCTGTTATATTTATAGTTTAAGTCTTTCCACCACAGTGCGACCTGTCTCGCCGATGTAAACACTGCCATAGCTGCAGGGGATTTCATAAACATCCGTAAGCTGGTGTGGGTGTAATCTGTCTTTTACCTTGGTTAGTGACTGGCCAAGTTTGCAGTGAGCCTTATATACTACTAGCTGACCCGGTCACGCGTTGCTGTGACTTACTAATTATAGTACGTTGGATTAATGTTATTCTAAACTTCCTCAAGTAGTCAAATTAATATTCACTAATAAAGACAAAAACATTGTAGTCGATTTGGAAATTCAAATGTAATTGGTAAAGAGTTACGGAGAGTTGAAATTAAGGACAAACGATCATAAAAAATTTAATTTACATTTCATTACAAATTACTTAATTGAAATTATATAAAAATTGATATTTATAAATAAATAAAAAATTATTTTTTATTTATTTATATAAACTGAAATTTCAGTTATATCTTCAGTCATACTGTTTTTATATTTTCCCCACAAACTCGAAGATTGTGTTGGATAACATGTTGTCAAAATAATTGCAAACAGTTTGACGAATACTATTCGGCGTGGCTGTCAACGCTGCATCAGCAAGTGTCAGGTCCCAATAATTGTTGTCTACCAGCAGCTGCAACTCGCGACATGCATCTTGACATGTATTGAACACTTGACATGTATTGAACACTCGACCATTAACTGTTCGTAAACATTCGAAAGAAGCTGGTCCGGGAACATTCACCAATAACAAATGCTGAAAGAAACATTCACGTTGTTTTGGATGCACTGTGGAAAGTCTTTGCTTTGAATATGCCTGCGATCGAAGGATGTGGTTCTCCTTGTTTACGTGGCTACCATTTTTTACCTAATTTGTTCCATGAAAAATAGCTTGGAACATCGGTATATAATAATGTTTTTGCGAATTGGCGGAACACATCAGATTTTTGACACAATGTGAAAAATTCAGTTTGTGGTTTGTCGTTTTTGGTGGCTCAAGTATTCTTTGGAAAATATTTTCTTCGGTGAAATATACACGTTGACCGTTTTCAAGATGTATTGCAAGATGGTGGATGGAAGGGTCTCTTTCATGGGTGCGATAACTAAAAATATGCCAGATAGCTTCGTTGCTGCTGATGTATCTACCTATTTGGTATCGTGTTATTTCGTCATTTTTATTTACATTTTGAACTTCAAATACGGCCAAATCACTGCCTTTATTAACATATTTGCAAACGCTACTTAATGGATTTTACAGAACTGCAAAACTCGACATTAATATGAGCCTTATACGTTTTTGAAAGCAATGGTGAGTATGATACCACCCACTGATTGTCAATTTCAACTTGGTTTCTAGAATTTGACATTCGCATTGTAAATATTTGGCCACCATTCTCAGCGTTTCTGCGGCGATACAACGGATAACCATCGATATCCGTAATAGTATCATTCGTATATTCCTTTGGAAAACGCTTCTTACATTTTCCACCTTCCATGCATGGCGATGTCATGTTAAAAGCACCGCACGGTCGGTGGATCGAGTGACTGGTAACAATATCAAACAATTCTTGATCAATTAATGGGTCCGGAATTTCGGCTGAAATTATTTCATCAATTTCTTCTGGACGGATTTTAACTTCAAGCCAAATCAAAATGTGAGAATGAGGCAAACCTCGCTTTTGCCACTCAATCAAATACAGATAGCAACGTGTGTTACCGAAAACTGAATGTTTTACGATTAAATCAATCAATGATTTTAATTTTTGTTTGAACACACGTGCCGTGACATCATGACGATGCATTGATTGATGGCCTGGTAATAGCAAAGTTTGTATTTCCTCCCAATTCGGATTACATGTAAATGTAATAAACAAATCTGGACGACCATAATGACGTAAGTCATCGCATCTTGTATATATTCCTGCATGTTCCGTGAACTGCCGATGTAGCTTGAAGGTAAAATAAATGCATTACCGATATCATTGGCGTTTAAATTTTCATAAATACTGCCGATAACAGTATCTCGTAAGAGGATGTATTCCTCTGATCGTTATTTAGCCTGGTTGTATCGAATAAATCGCAAATGCTTGTTTTCAACCTTGGCGTACATATCCACGACGTATTGAAGGCACAGTTGACGATATCGAAGGATATAGTTATCCTAATTACGTCTAATCATCAATCGGGGGGCGTAGTACTTCATTGAAGTAACTTTTTTATTTGTTTTATTACCTGAAAAAATAATAAATTAAATAGTAAAAAAAGAATAAGAAATCAATATAGTTGGCCCGCTATAATCCGTCCCCTGGTCGGAATACCGCGGGTCTACTGTACTAATAAAATAACGAATTCAATAGTTGAATATTAAATTTACCAGCAATTGGATCACGCTGTTTGATGTTGATGTGATATTCATTCTGCCCTTGCCAGAATATCAGTGGATACTGGAGTGCGTCATACGAACGGTGTAGATCCGAAATTATACTAACAGTTCTATCTTGACGTGTGACTTAAATCAACTGAGTCACCAACCATAAAAACTGCAACTTCATCTACGGTTGGCGCGTTGAATCTGCCAGCGTGTTCTCCTGATGGTAATTTGTCAGCTTTGATGACAATTTGATAGTTGTCATTTTTTAATTGTGGCGACACAATTGAATAAGTTGATTATTATTTTCCAAACAATTTTCCAACAATACCACAATTGCTCTCTCTTCTGCTTGTTCGATGAAATTATACTGGCACCTAGTTTTCAAGCGTTCCTCACAATTTCCAATAGATTTGGAGAAACTTCGGGTCATCGTTTGGCATCGGTATCAACGACCCAAACTTATGGTACACCTGGCCTTGTATTTTGAATTTAGTTTCAAAATGACGTCCATCAGATGTAAGATCGCAAATTTTTGCTGCCCCAAAAGACGTCATCTTGAAGCAAGAATTGAATTTGCGTGTCTTGCGCAGAAACAATTTCGAATTGTTTGTTTCGCCAGCAAGAAGGATTGTAAATGTTCTGGCGGATTGGGTAGTGGTAATAGTACATCTTTTCCTGATGCACAACACATGCCGGCTGCTTCATTGCGGAATTTCAACGCCTGATAATAATGGCATATTTTTCTCATTGCACCGATTGCAGTTTTAGAATGTGCAGAGTAATCAATGGCTGGTGCATATTGGAACGCAAGACGAACAAATGATACACGTGTTAAAGCACGGCTGATTTACTGTCTCTCTCGTTCTCTTTCACTAAATGTAGCTATGTGCTGTTCTCGTGCCGCTCTTGTTCTCGATATATTCTGTCACAGACGTTCATCACGCTGTTCTTGAGATTCTTGCATACGACGCTCAGCTGTCCTGATTCTTTGAACTTCCTTACTTGCCGCGATTTGTGTTGCTGATTGATGAGCTCTCTCGTCGTGCGTCTTGCCTCTCTGCTACACGCATTGTCGAGGTTAGATTCTTTGGCAACATTTCACTGAAAAATATTTGAATTACAACAAAAAGTGCCTTTCTGAAAGCCTTAAAATAAGACACTATAATACAGTGGGTCCATTGAAAAATACAGTAAAATGGAAGTTAAGAACTAATGAGGAAATATAAAATAACATTGAAAAAAATAACAGAAAAATAAGAATGATATTTTTTGATACATTTATAGCATGGATGACACCAGGCTTTCAAGAGGTTTAGAAAGATTTGAAACGAAATAATACCAGTGAACTGTATGGAAAGAAATTTTTTTCGATGGCAGACTTTGAATATGGCAGGATTCAAAGGTAGAGAGGAGTGCAATAATGAAGGAGTACTGGGGAGGAAGAAAGAAAAAACAACAGGAGAGGCATTGAAATTGACACGTGGTCTCTAGCTGACCATAACAAAAAGAAGAAGAAAAATGATAAGCTAGCGAGAAATGCTTACACGATTCGAATTTATCGTAACATTTTCTTCAATGTTATATTCATGTGTGTAATTACTTTTTCGCTAGGTATAAAGACACACAAACGATGAACAACAATACAGTATAATTATAACACAATACACAGCACAATTAAAATTGAAGAAACTCACACATATGGCGTGGAATAGACCGTAGCATAAATAAATCGAAATACAACGCCATCTATTTGATGTTTCGATAAATTAACACACCGCCATCTGTTAGGAATAAACTGTAGCATAAATAAATTGAAACAGAACGTGATCTACTGGATGATTACCCAACCTAGCTAACCAAGTGTTGTATTGATAAGTTAACACATCGCCATCTGTTAGAAACTTATGGAACTATAATAATAATTACGTGTGGTCGTAATGACCTGGTGACATGGTTTCTACTGGCTGGGCATTCTGCCCCTGTCGTAGCCGTCTTTACCTAGCCCGCCCATCCTGCCTGGTACAGGGGACCTATATTTTAACGTCGAATCTGAACCACAGTACCGTCCTGGCGTATTTTACCTCATACAGCATGCTGCGCCGGGGGTTAATGCCGGGTTAAGTGTCTATAAAAATCCTAGCCGAGACATGGACTCGAACCGGGGACCTTTCCATCTCCAGTCAGACGCTCTAACCACTTAGCCAGCAGACCGCTTAGTCTTGGTGGCTTGCAAATAATTATAAACCATTGTCCTATGACAAACATTTAATGAACATTTATTTCGCAAATAATAAATATTGAGGTCTATAATCCAGATAAAAACTATCCTATCTTTTAAGTTGGACTAAATTACACACATTAAGCCAAATTTCATCTAAATCGGTTATGTAGTTTCGGAGTTCATCCCGGACGAACATCGTGACACGAGATTTTTATATATATAAAGATAAAGATTCGCACCTCCACCCGCTTTCACAATTTCCCAGTCCTATCAGTGATACCATGTACGTATGGCAGACAAGTAAATTTTCTTGGCACGTTGCTATCATGGGATAAGTTGACGACTTCCATGGGTTTTTTAGGTCTGAAAACCCTTCTAATGTTGGATTCACTATAGGCGTTGGCTTGGAATATTATGGTAAGTGTCTCCATTTCTTCCTTCAGACTTTCCGAGTCACATACTGTACTTGCTCTTAAGTTCAACAGTCGTTGTATTATCGTCGCATTAATGTGCAGTGCATTATAGTAAGTACAGCATGTAAATGTGGTAGCAGCCACTGATCGTTTTTTAAGAGAAAAAAACACGAATCAAGCAGAAAAGTATACCAGTTGACTTTGTTTGTAACTTTCAGGTGACTCAGTAACATATTAGAAGCGTTGGGAATGGAGATTAATAATTTATGACTATTGAATGTCGTGTAAATAGACAGCAAAAGATAGCTAAAAATTAAATATTCTTTCTTTCTGTTTTGATGCTGTAATTTGTATAATTGTGTGCTGCTGTAATATATTACAAAACATAACACTTGTATGAATAGATTGTAATATTTATCAGGCCGCGAAGAAAGATCTTCCCATATCGAGAATCAAAGCTTATTGTGTAGGACCCTAAAGAAAATGAAGGGTCTCCAATTTTGATGGATCATTCCTGTCCGGTTATAAAGATTCTTGCGTGCTGGGACTTATGAACTCCTTCGGTAACCTCCGAAGTATTTTGGCCTTCTACTTGTGAGGGCTGAAATGTTAATCACACCCATAATATTATCGATGTCGAACCAGCCTACTACATGCTAGCCTGAATATGGCATTCAAAATCCAGTTCTTCCCATCAGATGTTCCACCGGCGAATACAATTTTTCATAAAACACCTGGGTGTCATATATCGATGACCGTTATAAATTTCTCGGTTTGATTTCATTTTTTAAGAAGACAATAAAATTCTTTAAACTAACTAATAGGAACATTTATATCTTAAAATCAAGTACAGCTATCGATTACTCAAGTTGGTGTTTCATAAAAGCAGTCTTTTGGTTCACCTGAATACGCCTTGAGGCTGCATTCGGAAACTCACATTCACATGCATTCAGAAATACGTCTCATCCTTCTCGGAACATTATACTGTTAATAAATCAATAATTTACCTCTTAATCATTGTGAAAACTCAGTATACGCAGCTGTTCGGACGATATGAGTAACATCTCTACTGAATCTTCGATCTATATAATAAAGAATTAATGTTCGTTACGAAAAGGTCTGCCACGTTGAAATGAAAGATTTCATTGTGGCGACTGGCTTTCGATACGAAGATTGTTCCACACATCGGTGTAAACTAACCCCATGCACTATAATGTTAGTTTACTTCATATTTGTAATAGTTTGTTGCGAGTTCTACTGTACATCACCACTTCCAGTTTTTTCATTAATACAGCTTTCCTTATAAATAAAATCATGTAAAACAACTATAAACTAATCGATTTTCGCTAGTTTGGATCACACCTCCTTTCCCCTGAAGTTTTGACCAATGGCTATGATTTGTAGGTTAATTCTCCTGCTATGTCCTTAGAGACTGGTTGTTGTGACCGACTGTTGTACTGTTTGCAGTTCCCACGCTATAGGGAGAATATCTGTCACAACACCAGTCTCAAGCAGAGTCAGCAGGTGTCATGCTCCCTGAGGAAGACAATAGAAGTTGGTCAAAACAATTGCGAGAAGGGAAGAGTAATTTGACCCACCGTAAATATCGCAACGTTATTTTTAAAATTCTGACGGCTAAGTAAACAGCAAAATGCTTTACACTGTAAACATAGTTTCATAAAAATGTGTTTCTTATTGTTACAGGTGCCAGGATAGTTAGCATTCATTACATGACGATGTTATCGCTGGAAAGGCAAGGGTTCTTCATATGGCCAGTTTTCTCCTTTTATTCTATTCTTCATATTTATTAACATTCATCTGCGAAGACTCAAAAAAGTTGTGTAGCGATAAAAACTTCGCAGTAAGACTTGTATATTTGGCTTTAAACACAGCAACATTTTTCTACAATATGGAAAGCTCAGATAAGAGCTTAACGTTTTTTTAACTCAACTTCGAAACTAATACAACATGACAAAACACACAAGGAGTTAGTTATTGAAAATGGATTATTGTTAAAAGTCACTACAAGCCAATCATATTCCAGCATTCAATAGACCCTCGAAAAGTGCTAATACTCAACGATCATACGTTTAGGTAAAGGGTAGTAACATTATAATAATACTAGATATTATTTTAAATTGTGCAGAACTTAGACGCCGAGAAAATCATTTTTCTCGCGGAACGAAACTGATTTAAAATATTAAAACGAATGATCAACTGTTACTACAATATAAACCTAATATTTTGCCTGTAAATCTATAAAACCACTATGGCTGTGGATGAAGACCAAACGTTACTGCACATTTTTAAATGTAACGATAAAAATAGCTGAAGCATACTTCTATCATTGAAATCTGTACCTTGTTACTCGACCATCATCTTCAAAAAACCTGTTATTGAGAAAAAACTCTTTCAAAATACTAGTTTTAAATTATATCGTTTAATACATCTGTTCAAATTTTGATATTAGATGTATTTGTACTTTCTTATTACGCAGCGGGTCAGGAGATTTCAATTTCAAAATAAGAGATTAAACACTGTTGGAGAGAGAAAGTCTTCGCCAGGTGGCAAAAACGGCGTCTGCAGATGTGAGCGAGGATGACGAAGAAGCCATAAATCAGGGCGGCGACGCCGCCTCATATCTCTGGATTAATGACTCGGCGCGCGCCTGACTGATGCTGCAGCCCGCGCAGCGCGCCCGTGATTGGTGCTCAGACGGGCCCACCTGTTGTCGCCCTAATCGCACGCCTGATACTGAGACAGCGCAGCGTTCCTCGCTTATGGCATCGCGACAGACAGGCTTACCTCATCAACAGTAAGCTGCGACAAAATTAAACTGACCAAGGATCACAGATTAACAATGCCTGTTGCAAGTGAGTTTCTCAAATAACTAACTTCCATGTTGTACAACAAAGTATCTTAAATTTAAATGTGCAGGGTTCACTACTGCATTGTTACTCTTAACAGATACCGGTGATTATCTCCATCATACGGCTGCCACGGAGGGAATTCTTGGGTTGATTTCCCCTTGCCTTCCCAGTGATTGAAGTGTATGCACGTGCTACTGTCTTGTGTGGATGATTGCGATGTATGTTTGTTCATTGTAGAATGCTGCTTGTGTTGCGAAAAATGAAGAAAGGGAGATGTTCAAACCCTGTGTCAGTCACTTTGGGCCCCTTGTTCCAAAATAGACCATGAAATGCTGCCAAGCTTAAATTCCCCTTCTACCGAACGAAGCACCATCAACATTGTCGTATACCTTCACTCGATAGATAATGTGAAGAGGTTTTGGAATTAATCCCAACTTTTGTGCACAACATGGTAACTGGGAATTGTTCACCATCACCTCTGAATGTGAAACATGTAGTCTGTGTGATAAATACGGATTTTGTTGGTGTAAGGTGCTATTTATGACATGTAAAGGGGGATAATCCTACAATTTGATTAGGTGATTACGGAAAACTCATCGTAATCAACCTGCCATTGCGATTGCGTTGTCACTGTGGAAAAAGTATTTCTTCTTCTTATTTCGATTTTGGACTTTTTTGGACCGCGGAAAACAACTAATTTATTATTTCGCCGTTTCTTCTCCCCGTAACATTTTTCTTTTCATTCTTTCACTGAGGGCCTCCTCTTTTCTTCAGACCAGGTGGTCGTGGCCTTTGTACATTGTTCCTGGAACCCACTGAATTTATCAATTTTAGTTTGAAACACTCTTCGATTCTTCGTCTTCTCTGGATTGATTCTAACATTTTCCATAGCTTTTCTTTCTCCTCTCTTCAACCAGGGCCCGCTCTAGGGGGGGGGGGGGGCAAACCGGGCATTTGCCCGGGGCTCTAAAATTTAGGGGCGCCATTTCGGCTGTAAGTGTGGGAAAAATATTAATAATATTAATGGGTTAAATTCCCAATTAATAAAAACATTCCACATACCGATTTTTCGTTCGTTAAAAACTTACAGTTCTTAGCTATTTGGGTGCGCCCCTAGAGACTTCGAAGAGACGGGGCGCGGACCTCAAAGGGGCGCGTGTTGCCTCACCACCTCTGTGTGAATTCCTCCATAGGAAAAACTTCAAAATGCGCCGCGTCCGAGCCATGTCTCAGCCCGAAGTCCGCGCCACGTCTCTTCCATGTGAATTGGGCCTTAGCACGCGAGTAGAACGCGTTGCTGTCTCAATTTGCTTATTATTGCTAATTACAAAAGTGGTTTCATTACACAACAGCATTAGTCTTACTATTACGTTATTAGTGATAAGTGGAAGTTCATAGAATTAACTTCAGGATTTCATAATTTCTAAAGGTAAGTACATCTATGATTAAACTGTTATTTAGTTGGATATACGACACAAGCGCACAACGACAAAAGCACACAACAGAAGCACAGTAGGTGGGGGCTGTTAGACCTGCCCTCGGCTACCTGCACTGATTCCGACGTTATACTGCCCACAAGTTACTAGACGCGGTGAAAAGGAGTGTTTTTCGCAATTGCAGCTAGGCTCTAATACATGGAATCGATTAGTGCTTGGCGGGAGATGCTGAGTATTTATTTTATTGAATTGATGAACCAAATCAATATGGATCTTAATTATTGGAGATCGAAGTGGAATAATTTGCATAATAATTTCTTCTCGTAATCCGAGCCTCACAGATTTGTTGTACAAATTAGATACAGGCATTGTAAGTGTTTTGGTTGGGTTAAATTACATACGCTATCTTTGATCGCTTGTTAAAATACTGTAGTTTAGTGGGTGTGGGACAGTACTTACAATCATTAATAAATAAATAATATTACCAGCTGCTGATTACCGATTAGTAACTTCACATACCATTAGTATATTTAATTTCTAATGCTAACTGCTAATATATAGTAAACCATGATGTTTATTATATATACGAATGCGGTTTACAGATACTCTAATTGCTGCATTTGTAAATCGTCTCAACAAAAAGAAATTCATTAACTATTTTAGTGAATGTGAATAACTTTGTCAGTTGGTTTAATAAGTGCATTGCGCGACAATCACTCCACAACATCATTTTTTTGTTTGTGAACTTGGAACCTATTCCGTTTAAGCCTATAGAAATTGCCATTCTGTATACACGTTTTCTGTATTTGCAGCAAATTTACGGATAGTATCCACCATGAATAAGCTTTGACTGTGTAGTAACACTAGACTTTCTTTATGTTCACAGGGTATGGAAAATATTTTGTGTTGTGCATAAATATTTTTTTATATCGACTGAGAATAATTTATCTTAGTTATGGTTTTAGCTTATTAAGAGCAAGGATAAATATTTACATTTTATATTATTTTATAGTGTACATTGTTTGAGTTACGTGCATGCCTCTTCCAAAATGTCTGACGGTTCAAAGAAAACTATCTGGTAACCAGTACAAAAAAAGAAGGTTGGGAAAGGAAGCGTAAAGGCAGAATCAATCTGGCGCGTTAAAAAAATATACTGTATTCAGGGTTTACCAAAACAAATCTTAGAATCCAATATCAGGTCGGGATACAAAAGAAGTATAGAATCGTCAGAGAATAATAGCGAACAAATAACGAAGTTTGTAAACAAACTGGATTTGACACCAACGTGAGACTCACAGAAGGCGTTCTAAAACTTTGTGGCCAAGAATTTTATGAGACGCCGTAAGAAGCTTTTTAGTAAGGCAAGGTCCACCTAAACTATTGCATAATTACACATTTCCTTCCAATGACACAGATCGACGTTTTAGCGCAAAATATTATGCACGAATTTTCAGCAACGGAGAGCAAATATTGCGAAATTAGCTACTGCATTTACTGTTTCTGTTACAAAATTTTCAGTTGTTTAGTTAGTTCTCTCTCCAAAGGAGGGTTTTAAAAATTGGAAGCACCTCGACGAATCTTTAAAAGAGCATGAAATTTCGAAAAATCATATTCAGGCAAAAAAGATTAAATTGTTGTAAAACTGTAGATGCTGCCACTCAAAGAGTTATTAATGCCGAAATAAATCATTGGAATGAGGTGCTTCTAAGAATCGTTGCAATTACCAAAATGCTTGGTAAAAGTTGACTGGTTTTTCAAGGTACAAGCGACAAGTAGTTTGAGTATAATACCGGTAATTTCTTAAAAATAGTTGAGTTACTGTCTGAATACGATCCCATTATGGAAGAGCACGTACGTTGAGTGCTCTAAAAGGTAGAGACTAAAGCTCAATATATTGGGAAAAATATACAAACCGGGATAGTAGATCTGCTGCATCAAAGTGTAAAGTCTCATGTTATTAATGAAATAAAAAAATTCAAATATTTTTCCATAATTTCAAACTGTACTCCTGACTTTAGTAAGATACAGCAAATTACTCTTGTAATCATATATGTTTCAACCAATAAATTTTATCTTGATGTTGAAATTAAAATTAATGAAAGCTTTTAAGGCTTCTTACCAGTCGAAAGATCCACAGGAAAGATAATGTCTGATATTATAGTTGGAGAACTTAATGACTTGTGTTTAAATTTGCAGGATATCAGAGGACAGGGACTGAAAACGAGTCCAATATGAGGGGCAATAAAGCAGGAGTGCAATTTAGAATTAAACAATAGTATAATTCGCTAGCATTCAATGTTACGTGTAGTAGCCATACTCTCAATCTTGTTATTAATGGCAAAAGCATCCTTGGAAGCCGCTAATTTCTTCAACATGGTCCAAAAAATATATATATATTTTTTTTGGCATCTACTTTTCGATGGGCAATATTTTTAAAGCATGTTCAGGGTTCAACTTTGAAAACATGGAGTGACACTAGATGGGAGAGTAGGATAGAGAGGATAGAGGCATTAAACCCTTTAAAATTTAATTTGGGAGATGTATACGACGCCTTGCTAAGCATTTACGAAAACCAAGAAATTGATAATTTAATGATTTAGCCATTTTGGTAATTGAGTATGAAATTGCTGATGAAGTAAATTTTAAGATGTAATAAAAAATTCGCAACCTGAAGGTAAGAAAAAAAGTTTTTTTTTGTGATTTTAGCGTATTTGATGTAATTCGTTTTATTTTCAAAATAATGGCATTTAGATTGTTTGTGTAATAATATCCATCTGTAATAGCATTTAAAAACGTAAAAATATGGTTAATTTGTGGCTATGTACAGATATTTCATAATTAATTTCTCTATTTTGAGCCGCTAGATCAAAATTCAATAAGTTTATTTATGAATATATGATTTTATTAAAATTAAATATTTTATTCGATTAAAAATTAATTATTTTTTTAAAAATATATAATTCTACATAATCTTAAGGGGCGGCAATTTGTCTATTTGTCCGGGGCGGCAAAACCGCTAGAGCGGGCCCTGCTTCAACTCATTTTGCTGTTACCTTTCATATAGAGACTACTCTAGCTCATTCTACATAAGGTGTCCATAAATCTTCAGCCCTATCTTGTGCACTGTCTGTAATTTATCTGCATACCTATATAGATCTTGATTCTTCCTGTTGTACTAGGTACCGTCTGTTTGTTAGGAGTTTCATCTCTGTTTTCTCCGTTTCATTATAATTAGAATAAATGATAATTACGTGTAACCATGCGCACTTGGTGCCAGATTTTCAGGTGCTACGGAATGCGCTATGTAAACCGGTAATCATGTCGGGTAATCGGGACCTCAAGTGTTATGTTGAATAGGAATGAAGGAATTATTGGGGAAAACGTCACATCTGTTAAGGTAGCTTTATGAGAAGTTTAGTATGGTATATGGCCATGTAAATACCACTACCGGCACCGGGAATCGAATTGAAGGCTTTTTCACTTAGTCATAGAGTCACTGCAATCTGAACTATGAAGAAGGTGGTCTTATGTAAGTGAGTAAATCTGACTGGCCACGATGTCTTCTCCAAGCTCGTATTTGTTTTTTATTTGATTTAAAAAAAATGAAAACATGTAATTATTTAGAATTATTTAAATTCAGTCATAAAAATGCAATAAAGTTCCATGGAACTGATTATGATTTTATAATTACACAAACTGTTTCTATTTTCACTGAACTACAGCTAAAAGCTTAAACAGCTTAAAACGTCCATTATACTTCTGTAGAGGTATTGCTGTTCCTGCATACAAGTCGATCATTTGCTCATTTTGGTTAGCCAGTAGTATTTTTTTTAGAAGCGTTCTCTTATGCTACGTTTGGTCTCAACAAGGAATACGATTGACGGAAGAGACAATATCGACATTCATCTGGAGAAATTTCGGAAAACAGAAATCTGAATAGCCGGACGGGGATTCGAACCCACGTCATCTTGAATGTGAGGACACAGCGTCACCGCTTTCTCGATATATCCAAACGAAGCCTAAAATTATACAGATTTGTTGTATATTATTTTCTTTAGGAAAATAGATACTCAAGTAATAAAATGTAATCCAAATTTGTCCAAATAATGAAACAATAAAAAAACCTTACATATAAATTCGAACCAAAGGTAGAATGAGAAACAGCCTTCAGTCACTAGAATACAACTTTTATTGTATTATACAATGCATTTCGGGCCCTGTGGATCCATCTTCAGGTTACTATGGTTTTACATTTGTCTTTAAAATGTTCTTAAGCGAGATTCGTGCCTAGTAGAGTTTGTTCCTGCGCTGAAAAATGATTTCAAGGAAGTGTCGGGATCACGTTCTATTATGAGAGAAAAGAAAAAAATATGAAAACATTGTGAAAAACTTACCAGAATTGACGAGATGCAGAATAATTAGTCTCATATACATATTTACTGCGGAGCACTGTACTAGACACGATGTCTTATAAGGTGCAAATGTTTATATACACAGAACAAAACAGTTTAAAGATGATGTGTGTTACAAGTTATTCAAAGATGAAAATTATCATTCGTTGTCAGAGCATATCGTGTCGGTGAACTTTTCTTGTCTCTAGTATTTAAAATTAAACTGAAAATAAATCTTTAAAAATATTAAAGTAATAGTGGCTATTAAAGTCTACTTGTTCATTTAACATATGTTCTGGGCTTTTTATCTTGTGGAGGAATATTTCTAACTGTTTTAACAGATCAATTGTCTTGGCATTGGACTGCATATGTAATACTGCTAAATTATTTTGAATGTCGTTAATAACATGTTTTGTGTCGTACATTTGTTCTGCAATGGCTGATTTTCGGAGGTGGTTTAATCTAAAAGCGTTCATGTGTTCTTTGAAACGGATTTGAAAACTTCTGCCAGTTTTACCGATGTAATAGCTGGACAGTCTAGGCATGATATTTTGTATATACCACTGTTCTTGATCAAGACACTTACTTGAAATCATTTTTCAGCGCAGGAACAAATTTTATTAGGCACGAATCTCGCTTAAGGACATTTTAAAACCAAATGTAAATACCATAGTAACCTGAAGATGGATCCACAGAGTCCGAAATGCATTGTGTAATACAGTAAAAGTTGTATTCTAGTGACTGAAGGCTGTTTCTCATTCTACCTTTTGTCTGATTAATACAGTGACGTCAATATGGAGAATTAAGGATAAAATTAAATATAAATACGAAGTATCTTCGAGGTCTTAGTGGTGATTTTAATACCTTCAATGTTGGGAAGAAATCTTCGTACTTACCAACTAGTTTGCAGGTAACACAATTCTTACCTGCAACAAAGAAATAGAGTTTTGTAACATGCTTTGTGGATATTGTGAGAATAAAAAATATTGGCACTTATTATTAATTTCAGTGGTGTTAAGCTATTTTGAGAAGAAAAGAAATTTTCTCGTTTGCTGATGGTAAATGTATTGGCCACGGAGTTCCTATGACTCCCGCCGTTTCCAGCAGGATCAGCAAATCCAAATTAGAACTTTTGTCACTAAGAAAGAGGTGACGGTGTCAGCATCACGCTGCGGCTGATGATTTCGGTGAGAAATACTCTTTTGTTATTTGTGACGTTATTTAATATGAAGACGTTAAAGCACCATATTAGTCATCAGTGGTTATATTCTGAATACAGGTTGTACGGAATTTTTCCTATCGACTTATAAAATGCTGGCCATATTCATTGAATGATCAGGACATGTGATGAATGAGCAGGTGCGTCAGTGCCAACAGACGAACAGAATTGCGTGAGCTGAACGTCACACTCAATGCATGGTGGACTAGAGCATTTGCATCGACACATAACGTTGATGGGACATGGCAGCAGAAGACCGATCTGGGTCAGCACTGGTATCAGCTCCATTGAACCGTAGATGTCTGAAATACCATAGCTTGGACCAGTGAATCACGTATCAGATTGCCATGCACCGATTTTGCAATGTACGGTAGTGGTATAGACAATCGGAGTGAAAGGTGATTGGAATTGAAACGTAGAAAGTACAGGTTCAGGCGGGTAATTGCCCACCTTGTGCAAGACCTGCCCTTGAGACTTGCTAATTGTCGAATAAACAAAAAAAGTTTTGCACAATTTCTAAAAACCGACAAATTTTTAGAAACAAAAGATGAATTTTGGGGTCTCAGATCATGATCGCGTGCTATTACTGAAACTCTTAAGAAGAATTTAAACCAAAAATGTATTGCACAGAATGTAAAATGACATAACTGATTTTTTATAGACAAAAATTGAGTTTTTTGGGCTGTAGGTGACGAACACGTGACCTGACCTGGCTGAAATACGAACTTCACTCTGAAAAAATTTTAATGGTTTTTATTGACTTTTGAAAAATTTTAAGGTTTTTTTGTTGACTTTGAGAGGACTTGGAAGTACGAAAGAGGTTTCGAGACGATCTTGCTACATATATATATGTAAAAAAATAAACTATAATAAGTGAAGAGGAGTTCTATGAATTATTTTTTAATTAGAAAAAGAAATAAAAATATACCTTAGAATCGTAAAGTGCTGTAGATACGACAAACCAAATCCATTGACTGTACAAACAGATATGTGAAATTCTCAAGAATCGAAGAAACAAAGGGTCTACTTTAGGAATAAGGTGGTCGGAAATGTAAAATCAGGAACTAAAAATTAAAGTGCAACACATCGATTAGTGTGAGGGATATATCCATTTTATCTATACTTCGAACTCGTTAACAACGCCGACCCCGGTAGCGCGGGGCTAGCGAGCTGGCTTCACGTTGCAGGGGTCGCCGGTTCGAGTCCGGCCCAGGGCATGGGTGGTTTTAATTAACTGTTGTGTTCGTCCTGTGTTGTCCTATTACTTGTGATAATCAATAACATGAGAAGATACTATGAACACAGTTGAAGAATGATAGAAACATAGTTGCTGGCTGAATGGCTACAAGGCCAAATGCCATTAAAAAAAAAAAAAAAAAACAACTAGTTAACAAGACATTTTACAAGCTAATGTTTACCTAACATGTACTGGCTCCTCAGCTCAAATGGATAAGTCGTTGTTGTATTGAGCTGCTTCTTTATCATTTACAGCCGATCTTGGACTTAACGTATGCGGATAGGGATGAGAGGTTCCAGAATTATAATACGGCGTGTTATCGCTCTCAGATGATGCGTAATTGCTTTGAAATAGTTTCGGGACAATTCCAGCACTTGAGAAACGAACGTCGTGGTGTATTTGTGATATGATTGCCAGAACCGATAGTACACAAGGTCCAGTACCTCACTACTAAGGGCAGCTATAGATACATCGTGGCTACAGTCGACTAGCTGCCTCCATGACCCGTCAAGCTGCTGTACTTCGTCCAGTTAAAGAAGGTATTGGTAAAGTATACCACGACTTGTCAATTTAAATATCGTTTGCATTAGGCAACCGAGTTGGCAACACCGTAGGAGTATTATGGAATACGCGGCAGCGTGGTTGGACGTTGTATACCTGCCCGACCCGCCTAGCGCTGAGTGGAGTGGAAGCCACTGCGTGATGGATTGCAGAGAGAGACGATTCGTTTCCCGCAGCGAACCGCAAGAAACCGTCTGTTTTTTCGGGTGCGACGCCGCTGGTGCTCGCAGCGCCATTCGTTTCACGTTAGCGGCGAACCCAGATCCCACACAGCAGTCACTATGCAGCTTGCCCTAAAACTTTATAAACAGTAAGAAATGTTGTAGTCAATTAATGTGATTATTAAAACCATTAACGATTTCGATTTAATTCTTACATCTCGCCAGGCGAATGTTTTGAAATTCTGGCAACTGACTAAGTTTTTTTTTACGCAAGAAAATGATGAAAGGAATGTTAAGTAATGGCATCAGAATTATGAAGGGACTCTCTTGCTGACTCTAGGCTGTCTGTTCATCTATCACAGGTCTCGTGCACTGCGAGGACTAAGTAAGGACTACAAGTAAACAGGTATTGTGTGTTTCGTTGACGCAGAACCGAATAACTTATTTAAAACTGGGTAAAATTATATTTGGTGAGTTTTTATAGACATTAACATGTGAGGTACTGATAAAATCGACGAGCTTCTAGAGTTTTCAAAGTTTTGCGTTTTTGCTGCTCTATGTTACCGAATTTAACCAATTCAGCTTTCCGGGAAGTATGGATGCTCCTGTATACCGACTACCGCAGTAAAATGCTGGGTCGCTTGACTTGTCAGGAGGCTTTACCAGTAACATGACTCGTGTTGTGGTGACAAACGCGAGGACAGTGGCATTAACCTAGACCAGGGGTCGGCAAACCGCGCCTCCGGAACAGCATGCGGCTTTTCGAACATATTAGTGCGGCTCTTTCATAATATTTTGTTTATAAATCTTTATCGATAATAGTAGTTGAGAATATAGAAAGAAAAACATGCACTTTGCTTTCAAAGGACGTGTTAACTGTTCTAAAAAAATTACAAAAGCACACGATACTATCTTCAGTACTTTGAAGAGTCTGCCGCATTCATAAAGCGAGTTGAAAAAAAATTGTATTTGGTGGCTCTACATAAACGTTTTCCAATATGAACCTAATTAAAAAATAAATTGAGAACCCAAATAATTCATGAGAACATGGATTCATGATTGAAATTAAAAACACCAAGCTACGCGTCTAACATCTTAAGACTTTCTAAGGAAATACAAGCACTCTGTTCTCATTATTTAAAATGTTTACTGCCTGTTTATGAATATATTATTTACATATATGAATGTATGATGGTTCATTTATTATTGAATAAATGATTTATAAAAATATGACTAGGCATTTGGCTCTTATAAATTTTTCCCGACGCCATTAAAAGTGAAATTAGCTCTTTAGCCTCTAAACTTTGCCGACCACTAACCTAGACGACAGGAGGCACAGGCGTATAGGCGGAGCAGTTCTCAACCCTACCACCACCATGGTGACCAATTACGAGACGCGGGATTGTTACGAGCACGAGGTTGGCCAGGCGTTCCAAACTGAGGAGTGGTAAAACCTTTCGGAGAACAGTTCAGTCCTGAAACGAGGTTCGATTGTGTAGACCGAAACATAGGTAACTGACCCCATCACATGGTGGTGCCAAAGAAATATTAAAACAGCTGCGGAAACCTTCGATTGGCTACAGTGAGAGGGAAACAATAGTTTCAGATACACTCCTTGATTACTGGTGTGACGTACGAATAGCTAATTATCACAGACTGTAAAAACTGGAAACACACCGTTACTATACGGTTTTCTTCTGATGGACCTTAACCTGTTTCCGAAACTGAAGATTATTAAATGGGATAGAACATGTGGGAGTAAGGGGCGCCATATATAGGTAAAACGCGCTAGTTGCCAGCTGTGTTCTTTTGGTTATGAGATGCGTACTGAAGGCAAAACACATCTGTTATTGCGTCTAGGCGGTAATGATATATAAATTCTGTATGATTTTAACTTGGCTCACGTGCTTACGCGGAATTCACGAAGTTTACCTAGAATGGTGATAAGATGGAGGCATTTCTTTTCATAAGTTTGACATATTTAATAGGACCCTGTGACGTAATTATATCTGAGCTACACAAGTGACATTAGCTACAATCTTTGTAAATGTGATGATACTTTTAATTATTTAAAAACAGAAGACAACTGTATGATCCTGAAGCGTTTTTTAAAATACCACATCCCTTGTTTATACTTCATTCCCTATATCAGTTCTCTGGCCGGGCACCAATTATTCCAGATCTTGTTTAAAAACCTAGATATATTTAAATGGCATTTGCGACGTTACCACTTCCCCAATCAGTTATAAATACCATGTGTGTAATTATTGTAATCATTTTAACAATTCTTTGATCACAGGTTTCACAAATTTGTAGTTCGTAGTCTTTGCAGTGTTTGTACGTTGAGAACTTTAAACCTTATGTAGTTGGTAGAAAACTAACAGCGGTTTAAGGCCACGTTGCCCAGGTCCCGCTCCTAACTCACCACCCTCTCCGAGCTGATCACTGTGTCCAGGCAGGCAAGTGGCGAACTCCCCTCCGCGTGTAGCAGTAAGGGAGGCGGAGTGACCTTGAGTCGCCTCTGTTAACTGAACATGCAGTCGCATAGACGCGCGTAGAGAGGTAACGTGGACGATCGCGGAGACAGCGTACGGTGTAGGAAATAACTGATGCTAGGTGGACATATGATTCGCTTCCACCAGATGTATACGGAGATACAGGACTTTGGTTAAACACTATTAAATGATGTCCAGTTATAAACTGAGTTTTTAAACATTGTGTTTCTCAAGAATAAATAGAAACACAGTGGAGGAGAGTTTTTCGTTAACGGGTGGTGACAATGGCTACCTCAGCATAAATAAAAAATTCAATTAACATTTATTCTAAAAGATGAGTGGCACCAATTTGTCATAGAGTGGATCAACAACTTTATAAATCGAGCGTAGCTCGTGAGCGGTTAACGCTCTGACCTCGCATTCGGGATGACGCGGGTTCGAATCCCCGTCCGGGCATGCAGATTTGGGTTTTTCATGGTTTACCCAAATCACTCCAGGTTATGTTTCCTTCAAAAGACCATGGTCGAATTCCTTCCCGTTCATTGCCCTAGTCCCATCCTGCCTCTAATGACCTCGACGTCGACGAGGCGTAAAGCAACAAGTAAAAATAAAAAAAACTTTATCTCTGACGGACTGTAGTCTCCTTTTGGAGAGAAATTCGACGGAATCTTTACAGGCACCCCAGCTCCACTTTGATCCAAGTGGATTAGAATGATGCTAATAAATTAACTAATTCAGGGCTAGCTTACACACTTACTTTCACATCACACTCCAATCTATAACAGCTCGATCTAACAAAAAAAAATTACATATGGGCTTGATTAAAGTAACATAACACTAATTCTCCAGCCATTACAAGTTTAATATGTTGTTGGGAGAAGTATTTCACTGAAGTGGTAAATGGAAGTGGATTTTCAGAAGGAAACCAATAAATTTCCACTTTTCGATTATTTTAACGAATTACCAGGGATTTTTACCTTTTACAGGGATAAAGGATTCTCGATAATCACGTACAAGACATGTTCTTTGAATGTAAATTACAGTTCCTCGCATTTAATTTTGTTAATGGTAATCCACATTTAGCTTTGCCGTCTGTTGTCGCATGTGCTGATCCCTCTATGTTCAGCGCTGTACTGTTTCAGAGAACGAGCATTTACAAGGATTGAATTTGTTACTTTGTACTCATATGCAAACAGCTTCTTTTTTGTTCTTTGTGCTCGCTTTTTTTTTCTATTTAATATAAGTTGTAATTTATCACACCACGTGGAAGCAACGTAAAGATAACATCGATCTCTGAGCATTAAGCACTAATCTGAGCCGTCTCATTTTGACAAACAGGAAAAAAAACAACTAATTTGTTCATTATTAATACATTTCAAGCATAAAGTAAATAACGAAATACGTCTTTACCATTTTGTCAGTGACTCTTGCTGAAAACTTCAGTAAGTAAAAGAGGAGTTAATCCGGTATTAATATCCCCAAAAAACGGAGATTTAATAACGACAAAATTAATTTATTTTTGTTGTATCTCCAGAAATCTGCGATAGATGTACAACTAAATAGGTCGGAAATCAAGCACCCAAACTACGACCCTATTCTGTTTACATAACCGTTTTATCAGAGACAGAAATTAAGTTGCAATGAACAACGGTAACAATATGTATACAAGAATAGCGTAGTGGTCCTAGCACAGTTATTTGGGAGACGCCTCATTTAATATCTAGTTTATTAAAGGTTTCGACTTCTCCCGCAACACATTGGCGTGGTGTTTTTTTTTTTTTTTTTTTTTTTTACTGAGGGCTTTACGCCTCATCGACGGCTAAGGTCATTAGAGGCGGGTGCCTATGAAAATCCCCGCCGAGACAAGGATTCGAACCGGGCACCTTTCGATCACCAGGCAGATGTCTTAACCATTGACCCACCAGACTGCTCACGCCAAAATGATTTTGCGGCACAGAGACCTTTTGTATTGATTATCACTTGAAAGTAAGAGAGATAAACGCTTCGGAAACCCAGTGTTTGGAACCGCTGCTCTGGACGGAAGCAAGTCATTTGTATAACAGATAATATGAGACATTCCCAGAAGGAGCAGCCTCATTAACCTGGTGTCCTACACCGCTTCAGCACTTCGCTTCCAAACTGCAGAGCTGTAAACGAGGCTTACGGCGCTCTAATCGATTCACTGTGGAGGCCGTAATCGAGTCAGCAGTTAAGGAATCCATTGGACGGCTCTGGCTGACGTAAACGAGCCGAGTCTGTGCGCGTTAATAAACTGCGAGTTTGGTGCTCAGCGCGCGATAACGCAGTCCCTTTCCCACGTGCGTATATCATCAAATTATTCGCGCGCCCCAGATTACCCGGCGCATTATAACCGTAGAAGGGCATTAATTTTCCGTGAAGGGCCGCAGAGGGCGGAAGCTGCCTCGCTTCCCCGCAAGTGGAGTGTACGCCACCTGCCAGGCCACAGGTGTCTAATCTGCGCCTCTACCATCGCAGCTGCTCGCTTCCTACACCAACTACTCCACTGTCCCCAAAGATACCACCTCCTCCCGATCAAGCTGTCACCTTATTCTGCTTATTATCTAACGCCTCATCCACGTTCGTCGTCGATGTCATTATGAGCGAGAAAGGAGTCGAGGCAAGGAATGGGAAGGAATTCAGCCATGACGTTTCTAAATCTACATCCATAATCTGCGATTCACAAATATAGTGGTTGACAGAGGCTGCTTTGCACTAAAACCAACTCTGGTTATTCCAATTCCGAATAGCCCGAAGAAAGAAAAAATACATTTAAGCATCAATACAGCATCTTATTTCTCTAATTTTATTTCTCCTATCATTACGACCTAAACAGGTTAGTCGATGAAGGATTTCATTGCATTCGTTAATGAAAGAAGAATTTTGCAGATTCGCCAATAAATTCATTCGAAACCAACGTCGTCTGTCTGCCAAACAGTTCCAGTCCTATGTATGTGCCAATTCTGTGACGCTTTTGTAAGAACTGTAGCAAGCAGTCAGGAATCGAGCGGCTCTCCTCTGTACTTTCTCTAACGCATCAATCAACCCCTTGCGATCAGGATCCCAAAGTCCACAACAGTAATCCAAATGCGGACTCACGAGAGTTTTATAAGCTATTTCTTTAGTATGACCGTTGTAGTTCTTCAAAATACGATCTATGAATCTTAATTGGGGTGTAAGGGTTTGGGAGAGACTATACTAGTCTTTTCTAACCAAATGTCAACCTCTCCTTCACGTGGTGCACCCTGTTTGCACGGACGAGGCTCTGGCGACTGAAAGATTCCCGGTATAAGGAGTCACTCACTGCTTGCCAACGGCCTCCGAAAGGAGGGCGGAAGAGCGGGGAGCGGTTCAGGGCACCCTCTTGCTCTTGGGGTTGGAAACGGCCCCTAAAGGCGGATGAATCAGAAATGATCAACGGCATGGGGTTGCAGAAGGCAACGGGAAACCACTGCATTAAAGACCCAAAGGGTATCCCGAGGACATGTAATCCTCTCAAATTACATATATCATGATGGCTTCTTCCTGGGTAAAATAATCAGGAGGTAAAATAGTCCCCCAATCGGATCTCCGGGTGGGGACTGCTCAGGGAGGAGTCATCAGAATGGATAGAAACATTCTACGAGTCGGAGCGTGGAATGTTAGAAGTCTGAATAGGGCAGGTAGGTTAGAAAACTTAAAAAGGGATATGGAACAACTTAAGTTAGATGTTGTTGGGATTAGTGAGATTAAATGGAAGGACGCACAGGATTTCTGGTCTGGGGAACACAGGATAATTAGCACACAAGCTGTCAATGGAGTCACTGGTGTAGGATTTGTAATGAACAAGAAAGTAGGGAAACGGGTGAGTTATTACGAACAGTTTAGTGACAGGATTATTTTGATGAGGTTAGAAACTAAGCCCGTCCCAACCACATTAGTACAAGTATATATGCCAACGTCACAGGAAGATGACGAAGAAATAGAAAAAATATACGCTGAAATTGAAGAATTAATCCAATATGTGAAAGGGGAGGAAAATCTAATAATCATGGGTGATTGAAATTCAATAGTGGGAGAAGGAAAAGAGGGGAATACTGTAGGAAGTTTTGGTCTAGGAGAAAGAAATGAGCGAGGAAGCAGACTGCTAGAATTTTGTGAAAGATATAAGCTAGTAGTGGCGAACACACTGTTTAAGAACCATGCAAGAAGAATATACACCTGGAAACGTCCTGGGGATACAGGCAGATATCAGCTAGATTATATCATGGTCAAACAGAAATAATCTTAATTTAAAATTAGCTTTACCCACAACGGAAGTTATGTGCAAATCCCATTTCATGTTGTTTTGTACTATTACACACACATACTTCACAGAATCAACCGTGTCAAAACTGAGCTGTTCACTGTGTACTCATAGCGGTCTGATGGTTCAGTGGTTAAGGTGTCTGACTGGACCGGAAGGTCCCCGGTTCGAATCCCTGATTCCGCGGGGATTTTCAGAGGCACTTAACTCGACCTTCACCCCTGGCACAGCTTGTTGTGTAATGTCAAGTACGCCAGATCGCTGCCGTGGTTCGGATTCTACGCTAAACTGTAGGTCTCCTTTGCCGGGTTAGGTTAAGGCAGCCACGACAGGGGCGGAATGCGCAGCCAGTAGAAACCCTGTCACCAAGTCATTCTGACTACACGGAATTAATTAATTAACCTGTGTAGTCATGAGTAAACGGATTCTTTTTGTTAGTTATGCGCATTGCTTTGCACTTTTTGCAGTTAAGTGTAAGCTGTCATTTATGGCACCATTCCGAAATAACATCCAGTCACGCTGAATTTCTAAGCAATCATCAGAGCTCCTTACTTCCCTAAACTGCACCATCAGCAAACAATCGCATCCTGCTATTAACGTTGCCTCTGAGATCGTATATAAGAATTAAGAAAAGAAGTGGTCCTATTACACTGGCTTGATGTACGCTCGAAGTAACATCTGGATTCGAAAAGGCTTCCCGGTAAACAACGACATTCTGTGACCGACCAGTTAGAAAATCTGGTATCCATTCCAATTCTGATCCGATATACCACATGCTCAAATTTTTTACTACAGTTGAAATGATGTTGAAATCTTGTGATTTTAATTTTAAAACCCATACAACTTCACCATTCATGGTCGAAAATGAGATCAATCAATGGTGATAACAATGATGCGTCCTAGTTTCACCAACAGAAGTTGTACTGCGCTTGATTTTCCAGACGTGATCCAGCGAACGCAAAAAATGGCGGAGCTCTACTCCTATCCACAAAGCTGCCGATACAGATTCCTGTAGCGATGCCCCGACATGGAAGCACTGCCTCTCTCCACACGGGGGCTGGACTGCTACTGCGGTATTTTTTTTATTTTTTTTTTATTTTTTTTTTTTTATTTAGCACACATTTTTTACAGCCTAGTATCTAGAAACTAAAATAGGCCTTAATTTAACACAACAGTTTTACATTTGATATTTCAACAGATAATTTCACAATGAATTATTTCAGTTTTTGTTATGTATGGCTTTGGCAATGTCTGTACAGTCTTTTCTTGTTGGCACGATACATACAATTGTTTCGCTGTTAACATATATTACAACTTTCTAAACTTGCTGCATTTTGTCATAATTGATTTATTATAGTTTTCTAGTTTTGTGTGGTGTCTGCAGTTTTCTGTCCACTTTATGGTTAGAATTTTTAATATTTCACTATGTCACTTCGTACGTCTACCACTACTACTATTACTAAACTATTACTACTATCTACTACTCTACCATCTAAGAAAGCATTTTCCAGCATTGGTATCGGTGCGGTAATCCGAATTCCAAATCTCCCGGAATAGCGCACGTTCTCAGTCTCTCTGGCAGCCAGAATGACCGAGAAGGCCGCCCATCGGGAGACTGGCCACCTCCAACACTGGTTGTGAGAACTAATTTTCAATGATATATATCTAATTGCAGAAGTAAGGAGTCTTTAATATCCGGCTAGTAGGTTGTTCGTTTCACAGGTGAACTAGATTAGTTTAACATCTACTGCCGGTATTTGTTATTTTCAATATTTGAACAAATTCCTATTTTAAGATTATTGGCTACATAATTTACAACTTTTACTCTTAACTAACTATTAACATTTTTACATATTTTAAGAGATAACAATGTTTTACTTCAGAAGCGGCTCGAGACTGCAACTATTATCTATTATTTGTGTTATTGCAATGTCAGACCACATTTTATGCATCGGACTATAGTTCATGTGAGCACTAGTAAAGAACTTATACATTCACTATAAACTTTTATACGTGTTGCTTCAGCAAGTTCTTGTTTGTAGGTAGAATCTCCAGTGGTGTTGCTGCGAAACGGTCCATTTAAAGTCTTTAATATGGTTTAAGCACTCCTCTCCGCAGATCAGCTGGTTGCGTTTTCAGCACGATATATGACTCGCTGATCGAGCGCTTTGACACGCATTCGCTTGTGGCTGCTCTCGGGTGTTACTCTGTGACGTCATAGTCGGCTTGACTTGGCCTTCCTCTTGCTGTCGCTAAACTTTGCATGAATCTCTCCTTTTGCAGTTTGGATATATTTTGCGTCACTTCGTCTAGTTTGCGCCAAAGTTGCTCATTTTTTAGTATGTCTTCCGTTTTCATGTTTCTTAGTTCATGAAATCCTTCGTTTCTGGCTTCTGCCATTTGTGTGCAATCCCAGATGATGTGTTCGGGTGTACCCTCTTCCCCGCACTCACACAAGCTTGTGTCTTTTAGTCCTCTTTTATGTAGTAGGCTGGGATATGGCCCGTGTCCAGTGATGTAATGAACAAGTCCGGTTGACGGATCCAGGTGACGAAGGTTTAATCTCTCTTGAATTGTTGGCCAAATATTGTAGGTTCTCCTGCCAGTCGTACTACGCGACCACTGTTGTTGCCATTCTTCCATCAAGACTGTTTTTATCTCCCGTGCTTCTGTAACCGGTCTTCCTAAAATTTGTTCTACTTTTTCGGCGTCACCGGTTCGTAGCCAATAGTGTGCCCCTCTCTTTCTAACTTCTAGGTCAAGTGGCCAAACGCCCAACGCAAACCAGCAGAGAGTCGGTCGCTGTTGTGCTATATGCACCACTTAATCTTATCAGTATGCTTCTTTGTACGCTTCTTAGTGCCTGGCGAGGTTTAACTTGTCGTAACTTATGCGCCCAACTGCTAGCAGCATATCCCACAATCGAGGATAATATACTGTCGTGATACCTCCTTATTATGGACGTTGGAAGATGAAATCTTCTTTGCCCAATACTGATCAGTTTGTTCATCACTATTTTGGCACGACTGCACACCTCCGTTATATGGTCAGTAAAATTTAGTCGCTCGTCTAGCGTGACTCCCAGGTATTTACAAGTTCTAACTCTTTTATGGAGACGTCGTTAACTTTTATTATTGGATTTCGCTTGGGGCGGCCACTGAGAACCATGAATTGAGTCTTGTGTGGTGCAAGCGTTAATTTCACTTTGGAGCACCAGTTTTGTAAATGTCTTAATGCCATTCTGCTTCTAGCCTCTACTTCGTCCCTTGTTCCGCCTTGTATCAGCAGTAGAAGGTCATCCGCGAAGGCAACAAGCCCCAGGAGTCCTTCTTGCCCAATCATGCTTTCTATGGCCATTTCGAATGTTACGTCCCAGAACACTGGTCCACACACCGATCCTTGCGGACAGCCTTTAGTTAATTTTTTCTCTATTTTCACTCGTGGACATCTCAGTTTGGCAAATCGGTTTTTACAGTAGTCGCGGAACGTTCCATAGAGGTTACTAGGAATTCCTATTTCTCGCAGGCGGCTAAAAAGAGCCGGCCAGCATAAGTTATCGAATGCTCCAGCAATGTCGACGGCGATAGCTATTACATACTTGCTATTACTATTTTTCACTAGATGCACGACCTTATTTATGGCATCGTCGGTCGACCTACCCGCTCTGAAACCAAACTGATGTACACTCATACCATACTTTTTCCTGTGTTCCTGTAGTTTCCACACTAAATTTTTTTCCTGCACTTTTCCAAGCACATTTAGTAGACAGATCGGCCGATAGGATTTAGGATTTAATGGATCCTTGTCGTTCCCCTTCTTTAGGATCACCACTTCACTCTGCTTCCAGATATTTGGAACCCTGCCTTGCTGAAGGCATTTATTAAACAGTATGCAGAGTGGTGAAGCCAACTGGACCACTAATGCCTGGAGCACTTCAGCAGCGATTCCGTCCGGTTCCAGGTGTATTTTTCCGCGACATGGCGTTAATCGCTTTAATTACTTCGTCTGGTGTCACATCATCCGCTAAAGTAGCTGAGGTATAAATTTCATTGTGACCTTTACGGAGATTTTCTTGCTCTAAACTTTCACCTACTGCCTCATCGTCGGGTAATAGTACTTTTAACAGTTCCTCAGCTGTTGCGCTCCAATTGGCCGTCATGGTCCCGTCTGCCCTTCTTACGGTTGATAGTGTAGTAGGTGGTCTCAATTTGCTAGCTGCGATCTTGTAGGGGACGCCCCAGGGATCTGACTTTAAATTAGCGTTTACATAAGCCTCCCAACTCTGCTGCTTTGTTTTTATTAGCAGCTCTTTAAAGGCAGTCTTCCTCTACCTGTATCTATCGAGAAGCAAGCACCTATCGGCAGCAATCATGCACCGTTGGTACTCTTTTCTCGCCTTCCTCATCTCCGATCGTAGTTTTTGCAGTCGGTCGCTCCACGGTATGTCTGTAGTATTCGCTGGTCTTTTGAGGGGAATGGCTATTTTCATTACGCGCTGAATTTCGCGCGTGATCCCTCTTGCTATGACATCTACATCATTACCTTCCAATAGATCCACTGGTAGACGGAATTCATCTCTTAGTCTTGCCCAATCTGCCCTACGTAAGTTATATTTTTTCCTTGTGTCGTTAATTTCATTGATTTGCAACCTACCTTTGGCCAGATCAAACAGAATCAAGTTGTGGTCACTTGTAGTTTCGTTTTCAACCACCCTCCAGTTTCTGGCTAGGTTTCCTGCCAGCTGGTTGGTCAGCGTTACATCGATATTCGATTTTGCACCGGCTCTATTACTAAACGTTGGAGCATTATTAGGGCAGTTCCTGACTTCCAGGCATAACTCATTTAACAGTTCCTCTACCATTAAGCCTCGTTCATCCGTTGTATCACTGTACCAGAGCGGGGAGTGTGCATTTATATCTGCTGTTATAATTATCCTTTGATCTTGTAACTCAGTGCAAATTTTTCTTATTTTATTTAGATAAGCATCTATAGGGTCCTTATATTGGCAGTACATCGATACCAAAGTAACGCTACACCACCCGGTATCGATCTCTGCACATGCTGTGTGCTCATCACAGTATTGCGATATTTTGGTTACAGTTAGTTCTTTGTTTAGTACAATGATTCCTGCCATAGGTTTAGGTCCACTTACTATGGTTTGTGAGGATACTGGCATGTGTGGTATTTGTCCGCCCTTAGAGTAAGGCTCTTGCACACAGATAACATCCCAGTCATGTTGCGCAGCAAGATTCCTTAGCTCATGCAGGACCATATTTGTCCGTCTTGCATTAATTTGTGCAACTTTGATTGTACCTTTCGTCTATGGGTGTTTAGTGTAAACATTACTCTGAGGCCATGGAAGTTTCGCGTCGAAAACTATCCTTCCATGAGTCATCACAAGTTGTTTATATATTTGGTCCGGGTCAAAAATCTCATTTCTGTTGTTGAATAATTTTTTAACTAGCGTCAACAACTGGGCTGGATCCGTGGGTAAGTTGCTGGTCTTGAGTTGTATTCTGTCCACTGCTTCAAGTTGAGGAAAGGTGACTGTTTTTCCTGCCGGGTGCAGCATCCTAGTGAGGTGCCTAAGTGCCATTGCCAACACATGCTCTTGTTCTAATCTGCTAATTTTTACCGTGTTCTCAAGGTCTATGTATATTTTTGTGGGATCTAACGCAGCTCTTTTTTCAAACTTTGTTTGCAGTGATATTTTAGGGTGTGTAGATTGCGCTGCCGTCGGGCTTGCATCGACCAAGTTAGGCCCTTTACACCAACCAAGTCCTGCCCTTCTTCCTGGGTAAGGAGGGGTGGTAACAGTTTGTGTGATTGTATCCTTCAGTCTGGTTTTTATTTTTGCGTATTCTTCGGTCTGAACTGCAGTGTCTTTCGCTATGTGTTTCGTCTCTACGTATTCTTCAGTCTGAACTGTAGCATCTTTCGTTGTGTTTTGTGTCTCTGCGACTTCTTCCGTCTGTACTGCTGAGTCTATCATTTTTGGTGCTAAGTGTCGACCTTGTTTTTTACTTCTAAAGTTTGCCGCTCGTTCTGCATCCCTGCGCTTCCGTGACGGATTTTTATTTTTTCTCTTGTTTGTTATTACTATCCCATGTTTATTATACATAAGGGTTTTTTCAATCCCTCTTGCTGTTTTAACTGGCTTATCCATAATCTATTCGGCTGATCATACGCTGAAGGAGCATCTGATAGGTTAGACACTCCTTCCCTTTCTTTTTGCACGTTTTACCTCTCTTCGCACATGGGATGCATACAGGAGCAATGTTTTTTCTTTTCGCATTGGTCTTTCTTGTGTCCAGTCACACCGCAGTGGCCGCATGTTGAGTCAGCTTGCTGACAGTGCTTGCTGACATGACCCCAATCACAGCACCTTACACAGTTCGGTACTGTAATGTAATCCTTAGCCGTCACAGCTGAAAATTCAATGAATATTTTTTTCTGTTCCAACAACATAGTTCTAACTTTTCCACTAACTTCCACTACATGATGGACGGTAGCCTTGTTTCTCGGACCTGTTTTAAATCTTGGTTTGAAACCTTCTACGAAATCAGTTCTGACTACTTTGTCTTCAAAATTTTGCTCATAAACAATATCTCTCAATTTCTCTGTATCGATGGAGACTGGTATATCATATAGAATAACTAACGGCTTCCGCTTCCTGGGTAATTCGCATCTCATGTCAGTATTAAGTGTCTGGTTATCGAGAATTTTCTTTGCATCCTGCGCGGTATTTGTCTCAACAATTACAGCTTGCTTTGTTGTCCTGACTCTGTTTATTTTTATTTTATCTTTCTGCGGCCTTAGTATCGTAGTGACCTTCTCCGCCACTTGTTTGGGCGTCTCCCCTTTTTTAGAAGAAATGAACACTGCACAAGTCGCTGTTGGGGTTATCATACTTTTTGGTGTGTGCCTTCCACCAGTAGCTGCGACAGTAGCATAGCTATGTGTGGGCTGCACACCCCCGCTTTCCTTAATTTCTTTGTCTTAGTCTATTATTTTCGTTGATTAACTCCTTCAGTCTTCCCTCCATATGAGATACATCGACTGCCCAGGACGCAAACTTATCCTTTAGCTCTCTTAGTTTTTGCGCTTATAATTTTTGGCCCTGGATCTCATTTAGGTATTTAACTAGCTCCTCGTACCTCTCTCCAAATGCAAAAGGAATTGCATTTGGAACGCAGTCACTAGTATCGCTTGTCGTATTCATTCCGTTACTGAGCTCCATCTGCGACTCCTAATATGTGGGTTCATCACAAACTAAATCCATTTTGTTAACCTGCAGGTCAATTCTCAAGGCCGAAGCCTCGCTGGATCTATCTCACAATATAGTAATTATTTCACAGTACCTGTACAATGCTGAAGCTGCAATTGCAGGCGTATCCGGACACTGGTAGAAACACAGAATCCACAAAACCCAAAACCAACACTGCGACAACACTACATACACTGCTAAGTCGGAGCGCACAGCACGACACGTCCGCTCACTCCGAGCGTCAACAAGCAAGTCCTGCTACTGCGGTAAGACGCACCAGCTGTGATGCACATTCTGCAGGGTTGCCAACTACGTGCCTTCCCTGGTAGTTTAAATTCACCAAAGCCGCGAGCGGCGACCTGGATTGTATCGATGTCAAGTTGTGGAGGTTATGGCTGGTGATCCTGAGATAACGGCCTTTTCAGCTGCCAGCTGAGGCCATTGTCCACTGAACTTTGTATATTTTGAAAAATAGTTCAACAGTTATAATTGGATTATGTTGTTGGGGTCTCATCGTGTAATTTATTTTCCAAAATGTGTGCATAAAACGCTAAATATGGATTTATTGACGGTGTGATGATATGGGATATGGGGGCGTCCATAAACCACGTAACTCAATTTTGGCCTCCTGTGAAACCCCCCCTCACCCCTAGCACGTAGCTTCTCACCCTTTTGATTCCAGAAGACATTTTGTACTGTTTTATTTTGTAAATTTCATACTCAGATAATCAAATGTAGGAAATAAATATTCCCATGATGGTGTGTGTTCTGCACCTCATTTTAACTGTGAAAAATGGTATGAATGGAAAGCTATGTGGCCTGGCTCGGAACCCCGCCTCCTCCCACGTAACACAGCGTAGCCTTCCAACCAACCACCTTTTTTATTTTTATTTATATAGGCTGAGTCACGTAGTTTTTGGACGCTCCCTATAATGTTGTTGGTGCTGAGCTCAGCTGACGGGATACTACTGTGACGGGCGAGTGAATAGGTGTCGAGTACGGCGTGCTAGTCCCGTACGCTAATGAGAGTACCCGAGTCACAATGGGAACCCGCTACTCAGCAGCATTGTTAACTGACATCATAGAAGCCGTTGTCAGGATACCACCCACGATTCTCCTGCGTATGCAAGCCAGTAGACTTCAAACTAACCTCAACATCCCGACGTAAAATTTGACCCCGCGGGTACTGCCCATTTTTTTATTATTATTATTATTATTATTTTATTTTATTTTACTTATGGCTTTACGCCACGTCGACATTGGGGTAATTAGAGGCAGGATGGGACTGGGAACAAGGAACAGGAAGGAATCCGGCCATGACCTTTTGAAGGAAGCATTCCTGCATTCGCCTGGAGTGATTTGGGGAAACCATGGAAAACAGAAATCTGGGTGCCCGGACGGGGATTCGAACCGGCGTCCTCCCGAATACGAGGCCGGAACGTTAACCGCTCACCCACTACGATCGGTGGTCATTTCATATGTGATTATATGTCTAATGGACTGGATAGCGTGCTGAGTGGTGGTGTTGTCACATTAATTTGAATCCTTATCAACAACACGACCTTTCAGTCAGTTTCATTGAAAATCTGTGTCGTTACTCAATAGCGCTGTCATGGATGTCTTCCACGTAGGCTACTGCAGTGGACGTGTGGCTTTTAATTTAATTTAATTAGAATTGAAATGGAGCACACGCCCAAGTGCCAATTTCCCTACACACCCATCTTCCCCCTTTCCTGCAGCCAACTACATTTTCCCTCTGCAAGTTTTAACTTTAAATTCTTTCAAGGTTTTTGGTAAATTATTCATCATTTCTCTTAGTAACTTATTCGAATCCCTGACACCCTTACTAAAAAAAGAGAATCTTCTCACACTCTTGTGCCTGAAATCGAGTGCCAGCTTGTGGTCATGGTCATCTTTTCCCTTCCACGCATTAATTTTCATTCTTACACCAATATCTTTCCATGACTCATCACCAATATACGCCTTGTACACTCCCATGACCCTCTTCACCATCTTCCTATCTTCCAATGAATCACATTCCAACTCTTTTATCATATCTGTTACTGATTGCGTTCTGCGGTAATTTCCAGAAACAATTCTAGCAGCTCGTTTTTGCACTCTCTCCGACTTCTGTATTTGATATTCATAATGTGGGTCTCATACTACACTACCGTATTCAAGTAATGGCCTAACCAAAGTTTGTAACTAAATTCCATTACTTCTCTCGTGCATTCCCTCATCACTCTCTCCAGCAAGTGCAGAATTTTTAAACCTTTTCGTACTACCTGTTCAATGTGTCCTGCCCAGTTAAGCTTGTTATCTGATGTAATGCAATGATATTTACATTTCAAGTTTTTAACAAAGCAATTCATTCCCTTCCTGATAATCATAATCAACCTTTATTTTTTCATTTGTGTATCTAATAAGCTGACTCTTACATTTATCTTCATCCCATGCTTACCAACTTAACCAGATATCCTGTCCAGATCATCATGCAACTGTTTACAGTACTCTACCGCTTTGGTCCTTTTATATTGGGTGACCTGGACGATTACGTCGGCTTCTGTCCTTCTTTCAGGAACACCTTTTGAGTCTTCATACTACTGCCAGCCTAAATATTGAGGATAAATAATTGTTTTGAAATCACGAGAAGATCACGACCCTCTGTTTCAGGAATTGGTTGAGAGTACTGAAATAAACACCAAGACGTGTATATGAACTGTTTGATGTCTGAATGCGGCTAAGCATTACTGTCACTTTCCCTATTTGTAGTCAAGTTCAACGTAGACGATGGTATTCAATAGTGAATCAGTTATTACAACTCAGATCGTTACGACTGTCAGAGGCAGACTGGCTACGGCACTAATCCAGCGAATCCTACTGGATGTTCTTCCTGTCGTAGTTGATATTATAGAGAGAGAATTATTGGTGTGACAGTGTTCACTTTGGCTCAGACTTTCGTCATTGCCACTCGGTTCCTACCAGTTACCAGTAAATCGTAGACAGTTACTCAGCACTAAACTGAACAAACAACTTGGTTTGTGTTAGCAGTGCTTGTCTGGAATTTATGCTTCACTCCAACCTAAAATTTACAACATTACACTTAAACAATAATAAATTACAAAATCAATCATTACAGCGTTCAGGGAAGTAGTACCACTATTCAGGGGCGGATCCAGGATTTTGGTTTGGGGGGGGGGGGCTTGGCTTGAGTGAATTTTGATTCAGAGGGCTTGCCTTCAGTGGATTTTGTTTTTTTTTTGGGGGGGGGGGCGCTTGAGTCGGCCATGGGGTAGTCTTTATAGCCTCCTTCAGCCTTGAATCTGTAGAGCTAAAAAAAAAGGTCTCAAAATTACAATGCGGGGGTGGACCGAGATACTTCTGGGGGGGGGGGCTTGAGCCCCCCCCCTTCCCCCCACTGGATCCACCCCTGCCACTATTATTTAAAGCTAGTGACGGAATGAAAGGCTTTCGGAAAATTTACGTCGTGTTTATTTAGTCTTATAGTAAAATTGATGTATGCACATTACGAGAAATAACATATAAAACTAGTTGGAGCATTTAATTGAATTAAATACGGAATTCTGAATGAGATAGTAGCTCATAAGTATACCCAGGTACGAGTAGTATGCCAGAAAACAAAAGAAAGAAATAAGAAAAACATACCCTATAACAACTGAAGTTGAATAAAAACTTATAGTCGGCAAATTACTCTATGGTAAATACGAAACGCAATTCACTCTGACATTCACAGCAGAGTGGTTGAACAGCTCCAATAGTCCAAAGGACGCATGAACAAGACATGATTTGGTTTTATTGGCTTATTTATGCCAGTTTTGAGAGCCTAACAGTGAGTTTGAGAGAGACAGAGCTTCAATACCAAAAGTAGCTTTTTTTTTTTTTTTTTTTTTTTTTTTTTTTTTTTTTTTTTTTGGTGCATTTGTTACACATTATAGAATGATTCTCAAGTTACAACTATTCACTTCTTAAAAAAAACTCCACGGGTTTTTAGTTCTAATCTGATGTTATTTGAGAGATTTAAAAATCGAGTCAAGTTTAGAAAGATATTGGCAATATGAGCTCTGTTATCAATATGACTTTTCACCCCTTCTGGCCTGGATCTATGACATAATTCGGTTAAGTAGGGTGTCATAAAGCCGTTGTATCATCTCCTGAGACAAGCTGGCGCACAACTGTTATAACTGGTCCTTGATATCCTTGGAATTGGGTCGTAGTTGACGTTTGAGGTGGTCCCACACATGTTGAATAGGGGATAGATCTGGGAATCTTGCTAGCCACGGGAATACCTCAGCATCATCCCTGTCTCTCCAAAACATATTACCACCGAGTGATTAACGCTCTGGCCTCGCATTCGGGAGGATGCCGATTCGAATCCTCGTCCGGGCATCCAGATTTGGATTTTCCATGGTTGCCCCAAATCACTCCAGACGAATGCCACGATGATTCCTTCAAAAAGGCCATGGCTGAATTCCCTTCCGTTCCTTGTCCCCAGTCCCATCCCGCCTCTAATGACCTCGACGTCGACGAGGCGTTAAACCATGGTTAACCGAGACAGTTCAGAATACAATATGGGATAAAATCTGCTTTTTCCCACATGATACTGCTTATATAGCTATGAAGCTGCACAGAATTTATTTATTAGTGTTGGCGAGTGACTCTGCTTAAAAAAATTAAACTTCGTTAAGTACATGTCTGTCACTCTGCTTGGAATGTGATTACGTCAAACATCGCCAAGTCGCTACATGGAAACACCCGCGCTCTCTCATTTCCACCACTTCTCAGCCCACATAACAAATAAGCAGCGATCCGTATGGTGAATAGTTTTCCCATGTAGTGGATTTGCTGAATCACACCCATTCACATAATATCGGGTTGAGACTGCTAGGAAACTTGGAGAAATCCACAAGAAACCGAGAGGGGAAACTTTATTTAATTTTTTTATCTGCTTAACGTCTCTCTAACAGCGAGGTCTTTAGAGACGGGAAAGGATTGGGGGGGGGGGCAAGGAATGGGAAGGAATTGGGCCATGGCCTTTTGAAGGAAGCATCCCGGCATTTGCCTGGAGTGATTTGGGAAACCATGGAAAACCCAAATCTGGATGCCCGGACGGGGATTTGAACCGCCGTCCTCCCGAATGCGAGGCCAGAACGCTAGCCGTTACACCACCACGCTGGGTGAGGAGAAACTCCATGAGTGACACGCAGAGAGAGAGAACGAATCTTCATACCAACATAATATTTCTCGTATGTACTTGTTACTTGAAAATTCTAGCATAAGTGCTTGAGTCAACAAATTTACTCAGAGAAAAAATAAATAAGAAAAAAAGAGACGCTATAAGAAAAAAATCATCAAGGTGCCTTTGTTGAAACCCAAAAGGAGATAATTCGATGATTTCTCGATTTACATAGTTTTTCTGTAAACTAAAAATGGAACAAATAAGATGACTTTACAGGAATGTATCGTAACTCATTATTTAACAAACGAGATGTTTCTAAATTTTTGCTAATTTGTAAGTAGCTGTATACAGGGTGATACAAAAAGGCACGGCCAAACTTTCAGGAAACATTCCTCACACACAAACAAAGAAAATATGTTATGTGGACATGTGTCCGGAAACGCTTACTTTCCATGTTAGAGCTCATATTGTGGACGGCTGTGATACAATACGCCATTCTCCAGGGCTGCATCAGCGCATCAGGGATTCCATACGACGGAGGGTGGATGCATGTATCCTCGCTAACGGAGGACATTTTGAACATTTCCTGTAACAAAGTGTTTGAAGTCACGCTGGTACGTTCTGTTGCTGTGTGTTTCCATTCCATGTTTAATGTGATTTGAAGAGAAGTAATAAAATGAGCTCTAACATGGAAAGTAAGCGTTTCCGGACACATGTCCACATAACATATTTTCTTTGTTTGTGTGTGAGGAATGTTTCCTGAAAGTTTGGCCGTACCTTTTTGTAACACGCTGTATATGTAGAATGAAATTTGAAAGTTCATAGTTTATCAGCTACTGCAGTACTTGGCTTTCAGTTTTTTCCAGGCCAGCGAAAAATGGAAATTATAACAGACGCAAATGTGTGCCACATTTGGCTTTGCTCTCTCGTTGCCTGTGACTAAACAACACTCTTATCGACTATAAACTGAAGCAGCCTATTGCCGGGTGCGTAGCATTAAACTGCTGGCTCTAACTCAGGGCTGGGCAGGACTCGCGCCTGAGTAGAGATAAGACTCCTCTTTTGTCCCAGTAAATGAGAGTAACTTTGTCTCTTCCACATACAGCCGTGGCAGCGTTTGTTTGACGCTACTTATTTACTCCAGTCGTGCCAACCTTGTATATACAAAACTTTGTATCCGCGTTCTGGCTCTGTGAGGCATTGTCATTCCATCTGATGTTACAGTCACGGAAATACGTGTTACATAATATTGAACAATGAGATGGATAAGTGAAAAAATAGACACGCAAATTAATTTAAAGTACTGGGCAACCACATTGTTTTATCCAGTTCGAAAGACAAGAGGACGTTGATTAATATCAGATGATTTACAAAAGTGACTGCGTGATCGAATCGCTGGATGATATCGAAGTGACCTGTCACTAGGGACAATATCACATCTGTTTTCAATCCAGTTAAGCTTTGTATTTAATGTTAATCTGAGTTTGCAACATGAAGTTTCTCTAGCTCAAAATGGTGTTAACCAAAGCATTTTTTTTTTTACAAAAGAAGTAACTGGATAATTTATCTTTTGAATACCAAAAATAAAACTCTGTATGAAAACTTCATGAGGTTTCCAGACAAACCACTTATATTAGTAGATTTACATCTCAAAATAACGAGTAGGTATTGGTCTTTTTACTTTCTCGCTGAAAGAGTGCTGAAATTATATTCTAAATCTATAAAACCAAAGTAATAATTTCATAGTTTTTTTTCCGCTATATTAAACATTTTATGGTCTGTTACCAGGAAATCACCGTAGTTTAATGAGACCAACTATTTGCCTGTACTTCCAACACTTTTTTCTCATAACGAAAAATGTGGATGTAAGCATAAATAAATTTTAATAATTAAAGAACTGATTGAAATCAAACATTTTCCCATTTAGTCAGAAATCACATTAACAGATTTTTATTTATTTATTTTTGCCGGAAAAGCAACGTGATTTTTTAATTCTTGCAAAATATTGCAAGGGTAATGAGAATTTGAGATTACAGTCATAACTGTGGCGTTTGTCTACTATTAAATTAAAATTAGGGTGTTTCTCATTCTTAAACAAAATAAGATGGATCTGGGGACAAGTATTTAATGGTAGTTAATTTGTTTGTTTGTTTTATGATATTTTAATAACCACTTGGAACGAAGAAGATGTCAACATTTTTCGAACCGTGGTGCAGAGGAAGACCAGGGCAGGGGTGGAAGTTTGGAATTCCCTTGATACAAGTCTGTGTTTCTATGTGGGAGTTCTTTTTTCATTATTGCCGGGGTTTAACTGAAGGGAGGGGAAGCAAGCACGTAACCACCTGTCTGTGTACCACGCAGGCTGATTGTTTTCTATGTGGATTCTTGTACGGTTGCTGAGAGAGCTGGAAATCAGTTGGCAGAGATAGTTGAAGTGTTTGAATAACTGGCACGGAATGGACGGTGGTAGATGTGTCATTAATGGAATGCGAGTGTAATAAATTTCGGGTTTTTCAGCTCTTTCTGTCTTTTCCGTAGTTAACGACGTTTTAATCTCCTCCTGGGAACATCTTCAGACCTTATTCGGCGTGTTGAAATTTCCGAAAAAGGCTGATGTTATACCCTTCTTAGTTCAAAGTAAAACTGAATTTTACAACATTATAGTTTTACTAGCTTCGAGCCCGTCAAAAATGACGGTTTGAACGCCATTTTCTGGCAGAGCCTTTTTTTGCAGTTGGTTAATTATACGGAATTGTTATTACGTAATGCTAAGTTCTTTGATTTTGTAATGTTCTAAATATTTGATTTGCTGTTCACATAGCAATATTGCAGTAACTTCTACTGAATTAATGACGACGGAAGTATAGAACCAATAAAATTAAAAACAAATTAGGATTTCAGAAAACGTTTGCTGTCCATGTAATATCAGTTTTATTCCTGGTCCAGGCACAATTCAGCACGATAGGTATGGAACTACTTTCACCCGCATTAATTAATACGTTCAGTAACATGGCGCTTATGAAAACAGTTTAAATGGTTTGTAAAACTGATTTCAGAGCGAATTATGCTGCAACAAAATGTGTCAGTTACGATTCTGGTCTACTTAGCCACAACCTCCACAACGTTGCATTCGAAAATCATAGCTTTTATTACCCTCATATGAATAACGACAGGCAGCACCTATGGTGGATTTATTCTGGAAAAACTTGTATGGAAAAGCGAATATCAACCATGTTTAATGATATTTTCGTAATAAGAGTACCATACTGTGGTTAGATTATCGGGGTATTTTACTATGATTTATTTAAATAAATTCATTTTACTTTAATTTTACTATAATATCAAAAACGGATAACGGTCATTTATCTGGTTGGATACATTTCGCGATTCGTACATTTCTCTGAGTTTTGAATTAACTTCATTGTTTCTCATCATCTAACTGATACAGGTAGTATAATGTAAACATAGAATAAATACCCTTCCCCTTACATTAATTATTGCATCTGGCTGTCGTAGATAAATAAAAAAGCAATATGTAAATTTAAACGAACGTACTAATTGTAACTTTGTGACATATAATTGCCTGGCATTAATTTTTTTCTCCCTGCTCTCCGTATTTCTAATATCTCTGCTCACTGCTATTTTGCGGCTATAATATCGTTGTTGAATTGCGAGTGTCACATGGCTTATACAGTTGATGATTTAAATCTAATAAAAAGGTTATCTTAAATCTCATTTAATAGCTAACACATGTATCAAATACTAAGGGTATCATCTATAATGGTAGTAGTAATTTATTCAGAAAAAGTTTGTAAGGAAAAGAATCATTTTTAATTATATCTTTCGTTATATGAATACGTTTCTCTGGTTAGATTATCAGAGTATTTGGTTAATATTTTAAAATAAATAAATGCATTTCACTTCATATGACGGGGACTATAATTTCGAAAACGGATAAATGTTATTATTTGACTAATACATTTCGCATTACGTACGTTTCTCCTAGTTTTTAATAAACCTCGTTGTTTCTTACCGTCTGCTACAAAATTCTTAGGTTATAGTTTAACCTAGTCCTTATCACTGATACAGATAAAACAGCGTAAATATTGAATCTCCTTACATGAATTTCTGCGTTTAACTGATAAAGGTAAAATAGCTTAAATATTGAATCTTCTTCTCCTTATATGAGTTTCTGCATCTAGCTGTAGTAAATAAACGAACATGAAGGAAGGAATGTAATATGGTGGCTGTTGATTGGCGAGTGAAAGCTGGCACGTGATCGTTCTCTAACCAATAGCTGAATCAGCTATAGACGACGCACGCAGACGCCACGTTAGCGTTTTATATAATAGGATAATTTTTGCAAAACTTTTCTAGGTCCAACAGCATGCATAGACAATAAAGGTGTTAATATCACGCAGTATGACCAGAGGAGGCGGTTAGATTTTTTTTTGAGTAGCCAGGTTTGTCTTATACAAATCTATTTTTATCTTTTCTATCTATATCTATTACAGTTTGTATTTTCCTTGCCATTCTGCTCGTTCTGCATATTAACAGTCAAGCTAAATGACTTCGAGCCTGGACGATGAATTCATGATTTGATACCATTGCTCCCTGAGATCCCTGGAATCGCAGCATGCTGTTACGTCTTAGTAGGCAGCAAAGCAGATTCGGAAGCAACTAGACAAGAATGGGAATGATCCAAGAATCTGATTCCGAGTAAAGTATTAATGTGTAATTTTGCAACGGCGTTTTAATGTACCGTTAATGCCCGTGTCTAGACAACTGCCTCGAGGTCCACAGATATCACGCTTTTATTATGGCGACAGTCCGCCAAATAGACTCGACAGATTATTTTATTGTGACGGTCTTTTGACGAACAAGTTTCTATGCTAACTCTTAGCGAATCGGCGCACTGATGAACCCAGAGTTTTCAGAAGCACTTCTCCCGAAGCCTTCATAGATGCACGGCTGACGGTTTTCTTCCTGTTCGTTATCAAAATATGGAAGCCGTTTCTATCCGTGCACTAGCGGTTCATTACAGTTACTAGGACACGCGGGAGAAAGACAAGGAACTTAATACCTCGTAATGGTTCTAGAGTACTCCAGATTTCTTCTTCTTCGCCTATGTCGTATTGGTCTTCTGCCGACTGTGCCAGTTAAACCTATAAACCCTCCTATTTAATATTTGTTCAGGTGAGAATTCATCGGAGAACGACGGCGAAAATAGCACAGTGTTGATTCTGAGAAGATCTTATATTTTGTTATAAGCACTTTACATGCCTCCAACAACCTCTTAGTGGAACCTCTCGCAGAACAGACAACTTCCTCCGTAAAGTATCTCCTAGAAGAAAGACTGTACACACCAGCACGATACCATCTCTGCTACAAAACAGCTCTCACCACCATCTATAACAAACGCTGGCTAGTAAAAGTGAACGTGAAGACATTAATTTACTACGTTGATATTTGTAAGGCATATAATGTTTTCAATATTATTATAAAACTTGTAACTATTTATTTTTATCTATTAACTTAATCCTTTCACATGTTTATTATCTTTGTTGTAACATAATGCTGTGAAAAAGAATAGTTAACTGATCTGAGAAACAAGAAGAAAGAGAGTGTTGCGCAGTTATCTGATGGGGAGACGCGTAGTTTCTTTTTGATGTTTGTGCTAGATAAAATTGTGTAGAAATCTCAAAAAGAGCAGTAATTGAATGAACTGTGCTTTGCAAAGTGTTCTGTAGACAAAAGCGGAATATACATTAATGCAGAATTTATATAAAGAAAGTGTGAAAATAAATATCTACGTAATTAATGATAGTACAAGGATCTGGGTATAGCAATATATCTGTGTAACGGTCACCGATGTGAATTTCTGAAGAAAAGAATAACCCAATTTTTTTCAAGAAGTTCTACTTCAGTTGCGTGCAAGTAAATGTTTTATTCTGTGTTAACGTTCTTTATTTTTAGCATTTTCACTTTTAAGTAAAGAAAATTGGAATGAACTTCTATTCTTGTGTATGTCTCACGGTAACACAGCGTGTAATATGTAAATGCCGTCTAACACTTAAAAAAAAAACTTCTAGTGAATTAAAAAAACTTAATAAGTAACTTTCGCACACTACACGATATATGCCACTTAACAGAACTCGATATGTATGAAAGGAAAATTACGATTTACAAGGGCATCACGTGTGGGTTTGACGTGGTAGGGACTGTGGTGGGTATTTAATGGAGATGTAAATAAAATAGAAGTAATTATTTCCGCATATTTGAAAACAGTAAATAAATTCACTCTCACCTCGTTCCCAGCTGGCAGCTGTGAGAACCAGGTTTCGGATTCCGATCTGGGTATAATATTTTATATTTTCCAAGTTTTATCGAAAGTCTTCAGATGAATGCCAGATTAGTTCCGTAATGAATGTAACGTCCGATTCACATCACATTCCTGTTCTGTCCTTGTTTTAAATGACCCCGTCCATAGCGAGTGGTAATGCCTAAAAAATAAATTGGACCTTTCTCCGTCATTGACGTTTGAGAGGAAACTGAACGTATTGTAGCATTGTAAGTGTGTGTTTGTGTGTGTGGACCTACAAGAGACAATGGGAAGGGAGTTGGTGATTAGTCATTAGAAAGGTAAATTCCAATAGGTCAGCGTGGACGCACAAAAAGGATTAAAGCAATTGAATTGCGAGTTGTCTCTACATGTTGAATCTTTACCTCAATTTACTGCGAGTTTGAAAGCTTTGAGCGTTCAGCAAATGTTTTCGCTGGGAGTTTGCGCTAGTTACTGGAGTGTGTGCTCCTGCTGTAGCAGACGCGAAGCTTGGCTGAACTACTGGCCGGGATACTCAACTGCTGCATCTGTCGTTTATTTAAGTTCTGGTGGAAATCATTAATACTATGTGGAAAAGAAACTAATGTTTCTGCTTTTATTTAAATACAACACACATGTTAAGTATAGAGTGAATAGGGTAGAACCTCAGGCACGATGGATCAGGGAGGCACAACGGTTACAGTTCCAGAAATAGGTCCACACTTATTATGATATTAGCTGGTTTTCTGCAATTATATATGCTAACGTTGGGAGAGTCCCAATTTCCGCTTTGAATCGTATACAACTTACAAACAGATTTTCTTACAGAATTAAAATTGTACTTCTCAGAAATAGATGGTGATACATAATTATATCTACGACAAATACATAAATACTGAATATAATGACGTACAAGGGCACTGAATCGCTATCGCGTTCCTACATTCGTTACAACGCTTCAAAATCGGAACCACAGTCTGGTATTCGATTTGAATTACTTGCTTTGGGAACATCGTATAGTTTTTTTTAGGAATTGTATTAGGATTAGCTTAAGGGAAATGCGCATGAAATATCTAACCGCCTCGGTGAACATGATTTGAAAATAAATATGAAGAAATCAGTTTTTTAGGAGAAGAGATATTTAAGTAGATATGGGTAGATCTAAAAACAGTAAATTCTACACACCAGATCCTTACAGAAATTTTAATTATTGTTTAGCTTCTGTTTATTGAAATAAATATTGTTATCATTCACAGTTTTCGAAATTAAGAAAGGCAACTGCATATATTATAGGAACCATTACAGAGACAGTCGATAAAATTGAGCGTTTTTTAAATACTGTAAAAAGCTAACTACAGAAAGCTGGTATGAAATTCATTTTAAACCGTGAGCCAGAAAAATTAAAAAAAAGGAATGGTGTAAGTAGAAAAGAAGATGGCAACAAAGTGCCTGTCACTGATATCTTAAGATAACGTACACTTGATACGATAAGAACTGGTAAAGGCAAAATAATAATAAAAAATAGTTCTATTGGAAGAGAATAATACTTAATACTTAGGGAAAGGCTGACGATATTACTGATAAAGTCTGTGAGAGAAAAGATGTAGCAAAATAAATTGAGTTCGAAAAGTGTATAGGAACAATAGTTTATTTATTTGGTATTTGTAAAAGATCCATACCACCAGCTCATTACCCAAGTAACAAAGAAAAAGGAAAACGTAATCTCATATTTTAATTAATTTAATTGCAATGGAGCCCAGGCTCCGGTGGCAATTTCCCTACACACCCATCTTCCCCCTATCCTGCACCTACCAACATTTGCCCTCTACAAATTTTATCTTTAAATTCTTTCAAAGTTTTCGGTAAATTATTCATCATTTCTCTTGGTAACTCATTCTAATCCCTGACACCCTTACCTAAAAAAGAGAACCTTCCCACACCCTTGTGCCTGAAATCGAGTGCCAGCTTGTGGTCATGGTCATTTTTTCCCTTCCATGCATTACTTCTCATACCTATTGCAATATCTTTCCATGCCTCATCGCCAGTATATGCCCTGTACACTCCCATGACCCTCCTCATCCTCCTCCTGTCTTGCAATGAATCCCATTCCAGCTCCTTTATCATATCCGTCACTGATTGCATTCTGCGATAATTTCCATGTATTTATCTGTACGTATTTATCTCTCAAAAACTAATATCCAAATTGTATGTGATTACAAATTGGTAGAAAAAAATTTGTACTTTCTGGCAATGAATATTCATTTCATGCTTTCATTAAAATTTTTACATAGTATTACTACCTTGAAATACGCTGAGTAGCATATATTTCAACTATTTTTTAGATAATACCTTTTATCGAACTATGCTTTTTCGCACACGACACTTCATTAACTTATGTCAATAATGAACTGTATTTCAGAAAGTATTACTTTCTACGAAGGAAATATAATTATAAGCAAAACTAATGTCGCCAAAAGTATGGATTTTACATCCTCCATTTTTTCGTCATACTTTCTTCGTTAGTTTAACAACGTAACAAAAATGAATCATTTTTAAATAGCGTTAAGTATATTTAATATTAGGTACGTTAAAAAATATGTTTTTTGATGTCGTTGTTGGTATGGAAGCCCAGTTAAACAAAATACTTTAGGAAAGGACTGATAGTGTGTATAAAATTTCTTTTAGAAATTTAAGAAAAAAAACATAAGTTTAAAAATAATTGCGCTTCGAATCAATGAAAATTCCCGTGTGAGCATATTATATAGTACTCGGCGCAGGTTTTGCGGTGCAGCCCCTGCCAGGCGCGCTGACGCCTGCCCGCGGCACAGCTCAGGACAATGCGGCGTCAGGGACAAAAGAGGTAATCGGCTAACAATTAGCGGCCGGACGGCTGCAGCGTTAATTATGCAGTGTGGGTGGAAGAGGGTGGGGGGGGGGTGGGAGGGAGGGGCTCAGTGCGTGAGCTCGCGCCCCAGGGAGACAGCGAGAAGGGGAGTAGGTGTACCTGAGACAACGCAGCAACAGTGAGAGGTCAGAAGGAGACATCCCAATTCAACTGATACGGGGATGTGGTCCCCCCCCCCTCCATGGAATTATATATGAATAAGGTCAATGGGGAATATTTCATCAAATGTTTAATACTTGTTCACAGCATGGGTGATCCATCAGCAGCCAACCCATAACACAGTTGATATGGTAGTGTAGTATGGGGCCCTCATTTTACATATCAAATACAGGAGTTGGAGAGGGTGCAAAGAAGGGCTGCTAGATTTGTTTCTGGAAATTATCGCAGAATGCAATCACTGACGGATATGATAAAGGAGCTGGAATGGGATTCATTGCAAGACAGGAGGAGGATGAGGAGGGTCATGGGAGTGTACAGGGCATATACTGGTGATGAGGCATGGAAAGATATTGCAATAGGTATGAAAAGAAGTGCATGGAAGGGAAAAGATGACCATGACCACAAGCTGGCACTCGATTTCAGGCACAAGGGTGTGGGAAGATTCTCTTTTTTAGGTAAGGGTGTCAGGGATTGAAATGAGTTACCAAGAGAAATGATGAATAATTTACCGAAAACTTTGAAGGAATTTAAAGATAAAATTTGTAGAGGGCAAATGTAGGTGGGTGCAGGATAGGGGGAAGATGGGTGTGTAGGGAAATTGCCACCCGAGCCTGTGCTCCATTGCAATTAAATTAAATTAAAAAAAAAAAATCGTATAATGGTTCGGTAGTTCATTATGTCGTGTTTATGAGCACGCGGGAATACTACGACGTATTCTTTAATCAGAGAGAAAGGAAACTGATCAGTGTTTAAGGTGTATATATATATATATATATGAAAATGTTTCAAGCAACTCAATCAACAACAGTGGTCTACAAAATTACCCATTTTTTGCCAAAATTATTAAAAAACAGTTTCCTTTGTCTTATAAAACATCAAGAATATTCGTAAAAATATCTCTCGAGCGTTGAATACAAATATTTAAGTTGCAGTGCTGAATCGATTGATCGTAATGATTTTGAAACTTCAGTGATATAGGTGCGGCAAGTGAACGTCTATGTGCTTCCAGGATAGGGTAGGGTCCAGGTGTCTACGCATATGAAAAACATAATCTAGGCACAACCATAGATACCATGCGTCTAATCGCATATTGAATGCCTGTAGTTTGTAGTGAAAGTCATACGAAACATCGATTGTAGTCGTGTCTGATTTGATACTCCTTATCCAACATCATTTCCTTTTTTGAATCAGAGCAAATATTCTTACATAGAAGTATGAACGATGACTGCAACGAAGGCTCACTGTGGCGCTTCAAATTTTACGAAGTAATTCAGTCAAGCAGTACTTTTTTCAGAATTCATAGTGTGAAGAGTGGTCGATCTCTTCAATTTGGAGAATCGGCACAACAAATAAAGTGGATACTATTCAAGACATTCAACTTTATTCAGGTGGACTACTAATTTTCGTCCCAAAGTACACGTTTTACAATTAATTCAACAGAATGATTACATAGCAGAAAGATCCACACAATCGCTAACTTCACTTAGAATATTAGTCGATTGCTTTAATTTATCATACTTTAACTGAAAATATAGATCTCGTAAGCAAACAAAATGCTAATAATTACGGTCAAACAGACTTGTAAAACAATTACTCTGCACACTTACATTCGCTCTATATGTAGACAAATGTTAGGTTGCGAAATACAGGTAAAAAATTAAAGAGAAAGAAGCAGTATGCCACATCTTGCGTTTTTGTTTCGTTGTTAACTGATAAATTAAATTATGATAGATGCATTGGTAGCTCTAGATCAATTTCGTTATTTATAATACAAAATTACTACTGAGAAAGAAACGGGAAATCTGTATAAAGAAACTCAGCGTCATCAAAAAGATATATTTTGGTGGAGAAATCTTTATTAAGGACTGACATGGCGATAAACAAGAATTCTGTAAACCTGAAATGGAAGAATATATAAAGATTTCAGTCTGTGGATTTGTGGCAGGGTGGTAGAAATTAAATCGAGATAAAAAATTTAAATTGTACACGTTTATGAAAGAAATAAAAGAGAAGTAATTAGATGTTTGTGAAATAAACCTATACAAATTACAGACGAAATTGTGAGATAAATTTTGAGACCTACAGGAGTAATTAATTTTGAAGCTGAAAATTGCATGGAGAGAGAATTTAGGGTGTGGTTTCTGAAGATGAATACGCCTACACTGGCTAGGAAAAAATGAAGGAATAAATGAACATGACTGAAATAATGAAAACACAAGAGCTAACCGCAAGGAAAGGATAATCGTTCTTCAGTTTTAAGTCCATTCTTTTCTGTTTAGTGTCCAACCTAAAGTTTCTGTTTTGCATCCAAAAGTTTGTTTATTGTTTCCATTCTTTCCAGCGTGTCACGGAATAAAAATATCGAGGGCCCTGTTTCGGCCTTCGTCTAGGGAGAAACTGCGCAAAGATGTTTTTCACACGCTCTAACAAACACAAGTAAATTCTCATCTGGGACGTTCTGTGTTCTGGAAGGTTTGGTAGGTCCGACCAATCAGGAGGGCGCAGATGTCACGAGGTTGGGTGGCTTGGGGGGTGTCGCGGCAAGTCGTGCCTCCTGGGTGAGAGCCAGGTATCCTAGCCACTAGACCATACCGGAGTTGTACGGGAGAAGAAAGTCTGCCTTCCACACCGCAGCCTCCATCACCGGAAGAGCTATCGGAGACGGACATGTCCGTGGACTCCGTGGCCGCCTTCAGCGAAGACTCCCAGCCGCCGATAGAAATAGGCCCCGTGCGGCCTATTACAGTAATGTTCCAGGGCAACTGGACAAGCATCTGCGACGAACTGAGAAGCAAGACGGCATTCCCTTTCATGAGCTGGCCAGGAAGCAGCGGGGTGCGGCTTTGCCTGTCGTGCCCCAGCGACCTGAAAGCAGTAGAAGAACACCTGCGGAGCGCAAACATCGCGTCCCGCACAGACGAGCCTCGTCGTCAACGGAAACTGGTAGTTCGCGGACTGCCAGTTACCACGGATGAAGAAGCAGTGGCGGAAGAACTCGCCAAGCAAGGCGTGCAGACCAACGAGGTCCACCAGATGAGGCGGACAGGGACAGAAGAACGAATCCCGCTCTACACCTTCAAGACCACAGCGCCGCCAGAAACACTCAACAACATCAAAATCTTAGCGGGGAAACCCGTCAAGATTGAGAGGAAACATCCTACCCCTACAAGCTACATTCAATGCTTCAACTGCCAGGGTTACAATCACGTATCCTGGCAGTGTACTAGGGAGACAAGATGCGTGAGATGCGGCCAGGGACATCGTGTAGCCGAATGTCCACATCCAAGACACCACACAAGATGCTGCAACTGCAATCTGGGGCACCCAGCCTCGTACGGCGGATGTCCGTCAAGACTGCAGCTTACCACGACCAAACAGACGCAGCCGCATATGAGGCCCGCAACGGACGGGCGACACAAACAAAACCGACCGCAACCGGCCGCCAACACCAGTCGGCTAGCAGACGCTGCGGAGGGTGGATCCCGCAGTCACTCCGAGCCTCCCGCCGCTGACACGTCGGCCGCTGCCCTGCGTCAGCTGGCGCAAGCAGTGACCGACGCAATAAACAAGATCCCGGAAATGGTCGCGGCAGCGACGGCCCAAGCAGTTGCTGCTGCAACAACGCCATCACAACCCGACGATGCTCGGGAAAAGCCGTTATCAAACCGAGAAGAACCAACACCTACAACCAGCAACTGAAAAAAAAAAAAAAAAAAAAATAGGAACCATAAAGCTCCAAAAGAAAAGACAAATCCAAAAAAGCAACGACGCAAAAACAACAAAAAGCAAGAAGGAAGGTGATGCCAATAAGGCAAGTACTTCCAAAAAGGAATCTCTGAACCTAAGGGTGAGGGGAGAATGTTGGAGCCCTGCTGCGAGCCCTGCAAGTCGTGCCATGCGTCGTCAAGCTTCAGGCCGTTGTTGATGTTGTAACGTCGTTTAGCAATCTGTAAACCCTCTGTCACCACTGATATTCTTTTGAAAGAACTTATCAATATGACAGAAGTCCATACTGAATGACAGTAATTATCATATATTAGAGGTTATGAGTTTTATTTAGAACGATGTAAGCGGTTTTTCGCAACAATTCACGAAATTAGTTTTTGTATAGCAACAGATGTTTTAGTACTAAGTGTTTGTAAAAAGAGAATAATATGAATTAGAAAAGTTAGTAAATTATGCGTTTGTATTATTTTGGCAAGTAGTAGTTCCTGTGGTTGACAAGCAATCATTCGAGGCGTGCTTCCATTAGCGGCAATATTATTTATGGAGTGGGTAGTTAAACCTCGATTAAATAATCCAGAGCTTAGCAATTAGTACACGCCAATTAACTCGCATTAATTACAGCAGCCGCATTCGACGCTATTTTTGCTGCTAATCGCTGTGCTCGGGAGCAATTACTTGGGTATTTCGATCTACCATTTTAATTCTACATGGCACCAGCGCCTCAGTGATAATTTGTGATGTGCCATTTAGCTGAGCACCACATTGCTTTGACTGGCAATATACCTACGAGTTTATTTAATTACTTCTATCAGTTTCATCAAGATCAAAAACATAAAACCCATGAAGATATTGGGGACAAGGAGCCGGAAGGAATTCAGTCACCGCTGTTTGGAGGAGCTATTCCAGAAAGTTGTGAAAGCCGAAACCAGGATGGCAGAACCAAATACCGAACCACGTCCTGCCTAATGACTGCAGTGCTTAAGTCCCGTACGGCGAGTAATGACGAATTCTCAGCTCATATCTCTTATTGGATAACTATTTTACACGATGTTGAGCTGTTTCCGATGTTCAGCTTGCAAGAGAATATTATATTTCTCCTGTAGATTGTGGAACTTGTACAAAAATTGCCGTTTATCACTCATTTCGCTAGGAAGACCACTGTCTTTTAGACTTACACTATTCGCAGCGCTAACAAGTAGTGATATATTGAATTCACAGTGTCTGCTTGAAGCATAATTTTAACTTGATTTCCTTTTCTTTACCCTCCAGTCATCTTAATGACATTATGAAACATAGGGTACGCGGTTCATGTATTGTAATTACATGAGATTGCCTTGTAGGTGTTTGGTATTATGTGAAGCTGATATGATTGAGTGAGACGGACTTTGTAAGTGTGTTCAATTAATTTTGATTCCTAAAATTTTTAACAAAGCAACGTAATATGTTATGTTGTGTCAGCTACAATATTTGAGCGTGTTTTTTTGATGAATTGAAAGTGTTAAATTGTCCAATGCAATATCAAAAGCTTATAAGTTACTTCTAATTACATTTAATATTATTTCCATGTAGTTGTAAACAGTTTTAAGTGAGTTTCAATTGTTTTTAATGGTACTTGATTATTTAAACCATTCTTTTGCGTTACGAATATTTTCTATGGCTTATTAAATATTGCTCTAACACTTTACGGCAAAGTCACTCTGAATATATATAGAAGAAAAAACTACGCAGCTTTTTTGGAAAGTTCTGTAAAGACTGATTTTTATTCTTAAAGTGAAGTAAATGCATCTTATGCTTTCTCTTCTAGAGTAACCTTATTATGAGGGATGGAGAAGTTACTCACGTTAGTGTGGAATAATACTCACTTGGTCACCTGCTGAACCGGAAATTTTCAAGTATATGGAACCTCAAGCCAGTAATATTTCGAGTTAAATTATAAGATGGGAATGTGTACTTAGCACTACCATGATCTTCGAGAGCTAGCTGTGTTTGATCAGATGAAGAGTGCGAAGTGTCTGAAGTTGTTAGTGTGTATGTGTGTGTGTTAAAGAAACTGTGGGCGATATTGTCAATGCGATTGGCTGACAGGAAGTCTACTTTGAGACACTGCCGCCGGTTCGCTAGTGGACACCAGAGAGTAGTTCCTGCTGCATTACATCAAACGCGCGTGTGTGTATTTTCTTTTGTAATTTGAAAACTTTTTACATGGTCTTTGATTTTGAACAATCCGATGTTTTACTTATTTGAAGGCATTGGTGGTAGTTATCTCCAAGATAATCTGCTATTTATTTTCAAAACATATATGTTATGACGAAAAATAATTGTTCTGATTATCAGTGTAACTAACAGTAAAGTTTTAATGTTTAAGTCGTGGACATAAAAGACAGAGCAACCAGACAACTAAATATTTGAGGACGGAATACACACGCAATTCCGCTGTTGTGTTATCATTGCAAGTACTCAATCTTTCCCATTGTGCCTGTAGGATCAGGAAAATGAAATATTCTTCCCGCGCAAAACTTTGTATTTGAAACGGAATTTACTGTTGGTGAACACCGGAATGTTCATATCGCTAACTGTCTCTTAACTGTGTTTTTGATTGTGAAGCAACTGAGAATTTAATTTCCATAAGATTTTGAATGCATCGGAACCGCAATCAAGTGCCTTGTTCATTAGATTTAAACATTTCAACGTCTGATTTAATTAGCACTCAATGATTGAAATGTATTTTTATTTACTTTTTATTTAATAAGTCACATGCTTATTTTTAAGAAATAAAATATGAAATTTTATGCACATGAAAGTTATTTATACCTATCTTCTTTCTTTCCAGCATTGAGGCGATGTAAATTATTCTTGTTCATTCGTCATTCATCTACTCTGATCCAATTTAGATCCAATTTCTGCAATAAGCGATTGCAAGACACAGCATGCCGCTCCATTCAACTCTGATCACGAGTCAAGATTCTCGGAACCAATTTGATTGACTTTTCTTGTAACCCGATAATTTCCTTTCAATACGAAGTGAGTTCGGGTCGGAGAGTTGTCAATAACATCTATTTGGTTAATGACACTGTAAATACAGGGCGTTCGCCGGGAAACGCTACCCTCCCAGTCTGTTGCCGTCGGCAACTTGCTGGGACAGTGGTGCCAGCAACTCCCGCCACACGGCGCTTCGAATCACCGCACTGTTTAACACCTCCGCTGCCCCAACAGTGTTGTGAATAAATGTTTCTTTGCGGTTTGGCTGGTTTGGGGCTTCATACTCTTACTAATCTGTACCGTGTTTGAGTGTGAGTAAAATTATGGTACGTTACAGTTTGCAACAAAGAATATTTCTCTACGATACATATGTGAAGAAGAAGTCGTTTAAAAAGTGTCGCAGTAAATTTCGTCGCGAATATCCTGGCGCTTTACTGCCAGCTAAATCAACAATTCTGCGTCTGGTTAAAAAAGTAAGAGAAACGGGTTCATTTTTTAACAAAAAGAGACTGTCGGTCAACCGTATTCTCACAGAGGAGAAAATTGACGATATCGCTTTTCGACTAGAACAGTCACCCAAAAAATCATTAAGTCAGTTAGGGCAGCAGGCAGGCGAATCTAAGACGTCAGCTTGGAAAGTAACAAAGCTAGTTCACTTAAAGCCGTACAAAACAATTGTGGTGCATAAAATTACAGAAATAGACCAGGGGCCTAGGATTAGATTTTGCAACTGGTACCTGCAGGGTGTCCACGATGGCACTGTTGATCCGCAACTGACGTCACATTTAAATGCTTAGCACATAAAAAATTTTGAAGCGTAATTATTATGAAACAGTCCGCGGCCGACGGTCGAACAATGCCGGAAGCTGACCGCTCGCTCGCCGGGAGCAGTTTCTTCCTTGTAGCGCTAACAGTGGGTAGCGTTTCCCGGCGAACGCCCTGTAGTATCCAGAATGCTAACTGATCTTTCACTTCTAATACCACCATCGCTTGACTGTCACTTCTATTCCAAGGCTGCTGGGTGAATGGTTAACGATCAGGCATGGCTTTTGGCAGGACATGATTTCCGGTCTGCCCACCGGAAGTTTAACTTTTCCAATTTTTTTCCCGAAATCAGATGATTGCTTATCTCGATCGTTTATGAAGACCACGACCGATTTAATTCCCATTTCTGCGGTCTCCCCTCCCCCAATACTTTCTAACTCCAATGACCACGATGTCGATGAGCAATAAAATACTAATAATAATAACAAAAAAGAAACGAAACATAAAAATTCAAAATTCGTTACTCTAATTTTTCACTGCAATGTCATCTGTTTATACAGGAGACCAGTGGAACTACACAGACGGAAAAAAAAATCCCAACACCAAGAAAAAATTATTGTAGAGTAATGAAATTTGGACAATGCATTTGTCAAGTTAACATGTTTAATTGATTAAATTTTCAAGATCACAGGTTAATTTAAGCTCAAGAAAATGCATTTCAAATGTGAAATACTGTTAAATTAATAGCCGGTGTAACCTCCAGAATTTTGAATGCAAGCCTGCAAACGTGAATGCATTGTGTCATACAGGTTTCGAATGTCACTTTGTGGTATGGAGTTCCATGCTTGTTGTACTTGTGCTGTCAATACTGGGACGGTCAGTGCTGGCTGTGGATGATGCTGGAGTTGTCGTCCAATGATATCCCATACGTGTTCAATTGGAGACAGATCTGGTGATCTCGCAGGCCAAGGTAACATGTCGACACTCTGTAGAGCACGTTGCGAGACAACAGCGGTATGAGGGCGAGCGTTATCCTGTTGAAAAACTCCCCCTTGAATGCTGTTCATGAATGGCAGCACTACAGAAATTCGAGCTGCAGTTGGTACCACAGTGACACAACGAACTGTTAGAAATCGGTTACTTCAAGGACAGCTCCGAGCCAGGCGCCCTGTAGCGTGCATTCCACTGACTACAAGCCATCGCCGTTTGCGACTCCAGTGGTGTCAAGCCAGAGCTCATTGGAGGACGGAGTGGAGATCTGTTGTGTTTTCTGATGAAAGCAGGTTCTGCCTTGGTGCCAGTGATGGCCGAGTGTTGGTCAGAAGGAGGCCAGGGGAACGCCTGCAACCAAACTGTCTGCGGCCTAGACACACTGGACCTACACCTGGAGTCATGGTCTGGGGAGCAATTTCCTATGACAGCAGGAGCACTCTTGTGGTTATACCAAACACACTGACTGCAAATTTGTACGTCAGTCTGGTAATTCAACCTGTAGTGCTGCCATTCATGAACAGCATTCAAGGGGGAGTTTTTCAACAGGATAACGCTCGCCCTCATACCGCTGTTGTCTCGCAACGTGCTCTACAGAGTGTCGACATGTTACCTTGGCCTGCGAGATCACCAGATCTGTCTCCAATTGAACACGTATGGGATATCATTGGACGACAACTCCAGCATCATCCACAGCCAGCACTGACCGTCCCAGTATTGACAGCACAAGTACAACAAGCATGGAACTCCATACCACAAAGTGACATTCGAAACCTGTATGACACAATGCATTCACGTTTGCAGGCTTGCATTCAAAATTCTGGAGGTTACACCGGCTATTAATTTAACAGTATTTCACATTTGAAATGCATTTTCTTGAGCTTAAATTAACCTGTGATCTTGAAAATTTAATCAATTAAACATGTTAACTTGACAAATGCATTGTCCAAATTTCATTACTCTACAATAATTTTTTCTTGGTGTTGGGATTTTTTTTTCCGTCTGTGTATGAGCTGAGTCATAGGAGCGCTACCAGTATTAAGAAACCAGATTTGTGAGATTCGGAGCATTCACCCTACTGTAGGATTGTTTACATTGCCATATGTCTACGAAACTTGTACTTAAGTTATGTTAAAAAAAATGAAATCTCGTGTGATCTTGTGACCTGGTGACAGAGTTTTGGATTGCGAAGGCATTCAGCATCTGTTCTGTCGAGGTAAGACCTACAGTATAACAGAGAATTCGAACCACCTGTCGCGGGTAAATCATCAAGAACAACGCTTATAATTTTCTGGCGCTATTGGGATTTGAACCCTGGACTCCGAACTTTGAAAGCAAACACCTTAGCCATTAAACTACCAGACAACATGCATTCTGCATGATAAGTGTATTTTTGTTTGTAGAACGTGTAGTTCACAAGGCAGAGATTTGGGAACATCTCACCGAGCGGGGCGGTGTAACGTTTAGCGTTCTCGCCTCTCATTCGGGAGGACGGCGGTTCGAATCCCCGTCCGGGCATCCAGATTTGGGTTTTCCATGGTTTCCCCACATCACTCCAGGCAAATACCGGGATGCTTCCTTCAAAAAGGCCATGGCCGAATTCCTTCCCATTCCTTGCCCTCATCCTTGCCCCCCATCCTTTCCCGTCTCTAAAGACCTCGATGTTAAAAAAAAAGAGACGTAAAGCAGTTACAAAAAAAAAAAATAAAAAAAAAAATGGGACATCTCATTATCCAACTCGAAACCACCCAAAACAGTAGTCAGGACTCGAAGTTGGTCCCTTAACGCATGCAGTCACACAGGTGGGTCACCACCTGTATTTAGTTGTGCTATTTTTCCCATTTCGCATTAATAATACTCATATTTACGCAGTTGTTCCTTCATTTGTGCAATAGTGGTAGCCCTGGATTTCGAATCTATCATAGGAACGACACCAATACAAAATTGTCCAAAAGGATGATATGGGCTATTCAGAATAGTTAATTATCTGTTGATATGATCAAATGTGAACTAAAAAACTTATCACGAGATGTGAATCTTCATGCAAACAACTCGGCATTCCCTGTATGCACGAGCAAGTTGAGGATACCAGCTGTCCGGAAAAGTCGGTTGCAATGCGAGTTCAGTGTTACTATTTCACCAGAGGATCTGCACCAGCACTCAGGAGATTAATCATTAACCATCTGCAAAGCGCGCACTCAGCTCAGAACCATCCCGCTGGGTGCCCACACATACGGGGTCACCAGTAAGTTGTTCGTATCCAGTTGAATAACTTATGTTCCAATCTGAAACTTCGCTAGGGGTCAGACTTGCTTACTTGCGCAGCAGCTTTGTTAGGGTTGTGAAGTGTTGCATTCATCAGACTGCAAGAAATACGCGGGTTCAAAAAGTGGAATTTAAAATGGATTATTTTTTATTTTGTTTTTACGCTTTGTTGAAGACCATTTCATTAGAGCCGAGAAAGGAATAGGAACAAGGAACGGAAAGGAATTCGGCCATGGCCTTTTGAAGAAACCATCACGGCATTCAATTGGAGTGGTTGTGAGAAAGTTTAGAACACCGAAGATTGGATGTCCGGACGAGTATTTGAACACACGTCCTACAGAAGAAAAAATAAAAAAATAAAAAAGAAATAAAAAAAAGAAGCTTTTCTTAGTTAACTAATATTACCTCTTGTTGATTCTCTGTATCAGCAAAGTGTGGTGTGAAAGTATCATACATAGTATGTACAATTAAGTGAAAGTTTTATTTTGAACATCGTGAAAGAGATTCAGATATAATGTAATTATAGTTAAAAAAAAACTAAGCTTAAAATAATAGAGTCAATGACTAAAAATTTAACTTTAATGCAAAAAAAGCATGGGGTGCTGGATATCAGTTATCTTAAATTTTTTTAATGTTCGTAAATGTTAATTATAAATAAGTATAGAGCATACCACACTTTTTTTACATTTTGGTCAGTGACCTCTATTTATAAATTCAAGCTTATTCAAAAACGTTATACTGAATTGTGAGGCATCCTGGTGCTGTTGAACAAAATTTTTATATTTAACGATTATTTTTAACCTTTTTGTTCGCATTGCTACAAAAGCGTGTATTTTTAAACTATAATTTTGTTTCAACATTTTAGTTCACACTGATACAAAAGAGTGTTATTTTTAATGTATTAAAATTATAATTTTATTTTAGCATTCTAGTTCACACTGCTGACAGTTAAATTAAAATCATTTCATTCATATTTGCGTACCTACCCATTTCACCTAACGAGTCCACATTACATGGAACTGTTCCTTGGCGCATTCAAGCTCGTTAATCTGGATATCAGCTAATGCATTTACTTACTTATAGCTACATAAGGCAGTCCAACCGCCAAAAGAAGCGTTGCGAAATAAATAATCTAGAGCGCAGCCTTGCATTTTGTGCCAAACTGGTCTGCCACTGTCAAATACCCCGGAGTCAGTATGGACTCCCGGTTAACCTGGAAAAGCCACATCGAGGACATTCGACGAAAAGTCGCAGCTAGGCTCAAAGAACTGTACCCGATCCTCAATCGGGACAGCTCATTATCAGTCAGTACCGGAGTCAGTATATATTGCAGTCTAGTTCGCCCGATAATTGAATATGCCCGGAGTGGGGCTACGTATCAAAAACCATGTTGGGTAGACTGCAAAAAATGCAAAACAGAGCACTTCGGCGGGCACTACATGTCCCGAACCGGTTCCCTACAGCAGACCAGCATGAAGCCGCAGGTGTCCCGCTGCTCCAAGGAAGAATATTGGCGATCACCAAATCCTTCTACAGAGCTGCAAGAACGTCTACAAATCCACTAATTGCAAATCTCGGACAGTATAACAATGCACATGACAAACACGAAAGGCCATTGGCCATACTAACAAGAAATTAAAACAATGAAAAAGCAAAATTAAAGACATACCAATAACAAAAGACACCCAACCTGAAAGTCTGAAGGAAATGTCCAGAGACAAAACCTTCACCTAAACTGCTTGAGAATATAAAAGCAGAAATTGCTCTCGGGCGCTTGCATTTTGTGCCAAACTCAGGGTTAGCGGCAACATTCACCTTTCAGCCGTACCGTAGCTGGAAACTGTATCGCTATTGGTTTAACCATATGTTCACCATCTCGACCGAAATCGACATGAAATGATCGAATGTCCCCATCATACACTCCGTCATGTCGGAATGGTGTTCAGATAATTTTAGTGGTAGTATCAATTTTGTTATATAGTAGGTATTTGCCACGTCAGTATTCGATCTTAACATTACTTCAGCTTCCACCAAAATTTTCAGTGCCTTAGCAAGTCCTCCTGTCTTATTGTTGTCATCAGAAACAACAGAGTATACATTTTTGTCACATAGATCAATAAGTGTGTCTTGGGCTAAATATACAGGGTGAGGCATTTAAAACTGTTTGTCGGTATATTTCGCAAAGTACAAATCGGATTAAAAAAAAGTTGTAAAAAAGTTGTTCACCTCGAAGAGGGACATCCATTAACATACCGCTCGACCCCCCTGCACCACCCCCGAAGGCGGGAGAGGGGGAGGGGTGACTTTGAAATCTTAAATAGGAAACCCTATTTTTTATTGCAGAATTGGATTCTGCGTGAAAAATATGTATCTTTTGTATGAAACATTTTTTTCGCTTCATGATAGATGGCGCTGTAATCGGCAAAAATGAAATTGAATTTAAGATTGTTGCAAAACGGTAATATCTCAAATAAATACACATCAGATCAGGAACATCGAGGTACTTTTTTGATATTTTTGATAATGCCATCACGTGACACCTTCCACAGTCGAATAAGCACAGACTGTGATCATGCGTCTCAATCCGTAGTCAGACTGTGCATGTTACTTCAATGATTCGGACTGTACACATCTCATCGTAACTGTTCCACGATGTTAACGATTGCAGAGAGAGTCGATATCATTACCACGTACTCTGAGGCTCATAGAAATGTTGAAGAAGCTCGTCAAAGTTATGCTAATATGTTCCCTGATAGGCATGTGCCGTCTGCAACGACTTTTCGCAGTATTGTCCATTTATTTACTGAAACCCGAAGCGTTAAATGGCATCCATTTCATTTATCGCTGCATCAAGAACTGCAATATGACGATTTTCAAAACCGCCTGAATTTTTACAACTGGATACAGGAACAACTGTCAGTGAATAATAATTTCATTTCACAGATACTTTTCTCTGATGAATCAAATTTTATGAATCGTGGTGAAGTGAATCGACATAATATGCATTCATGATTAATTGACTTTCGGGTTATGCCGCGTTGTTTATTTCATTACCTGAGCTTTCGGTTGGTATCCTCCAGCCTTCGTCAGAGATATCTGACGAAGGTTGGAGGATACCAACCGAAAGCTCAGGCAATGAAATAAACAACGCGGCATCACCCGAAAGTCAATTAATCATGAACAAAGATGGCCGTGGAAGTCTGAGGAATCATAATATGCATTATTGGTCATTGGAGAATCCCCATTGGGTAAGGCAACTTGAACATCAACGCCCATGGAGTGTCCACGTTTGGTGCGGTATTTTAGGTACGCAGGTAATTGGCCCATACTTCATAGAAGGTAATCTGACTGGTCCAATGTACAGCGACATTGTAGATAATGTTTTACCCATACTAATGGAAGATGTTACACTTCAAACAAGAATGGATATGTGGTTTCAACACGATAGATGCCCAGCGCATTATTAACGAATATCTTGAGAAGTTTTGAATCGAAACTATCCGGGTAGATGGATTGGACGAGAAGGTCCTCAAACGTGGCCCACTTGTTCACCCGATTTTTTCCCTTGGGGATGGCTAGAAGAGAGAGTTTACATGGATGTACAAACAATCTCAGAAAATATGCGGCTGCGAATTATCAATGAATGTGAAAACATTAGCGCAGAGACACTTATAAATGTCGGATTGTCTTTCAGACAGAGAGTTGCAATGTGCATTAGAAACAACGGACATCATTTCGAACAACTGCTGCAATGAAACACTTGTGAGAAGCAAGGGGAATCACAGAATTTTTTTTTCTAAATTGTTTCTAATTTCCTAATCTGATGTGAATTTATTTGAGATATTACCGTTTTGCAACAGTCTTCAACTCAGTTTCATTTTTGCCGATTACAGCGCCATCTATCATGAAAAAAAAAGTTTCATACAAAAGATATTTTTCACGGAGAATCCAAATCAGCAATAAAAAAGGTGTTCATATTTAAGATTTCAAATTAAACCCCCCCCCCCCCGCCCCCGGGGGTGGTGCAGGCGGGATCGAGCGTTATGATAATGGATGTACTTCTTCGAGGTGAACAACTTTTATTACAATTTTTTTTAATCCGATTTGTATTTTACAAAAACACACCGACAAACAGATTTAAATGCCTCACCCTGTATATATTAGCCTCTTTAATTTGAAAATACCGTAGAACTTTCTGATTGTGCTTATCCACTTGATCATTTGTTGAGTAGATTCTTAATGACGTTTCAACTGAGAATTAATTGGCAGCATCTGTTTAAACTTTTCCAGAAGTATTGCTAGATGCTCAGATGTCAATTCTCCATATCGCAAGGCGTTTAGAATGGCAATAAACTTCGTGTTTCCTTGTTATTGCATTTCATAGTACAGCTTATTCGTTACCTATTGGAATGTTTTTGTGTTTATAGAATATAATTAATATAAAACAAAAAGTTCACTTTTAGTGTAGTCGTAGTGCCGGAAACTGATTTAGCCGTTTCGGAGTGACTGAGCAAGAAACAGAGTTAAAAGTATTAAATGAATATGAGCTGAGGATATGACTGCTATTTAAGACTTACAGACAGCTTTCCTCGGAGTCAAAATTCTTGTGAACCAAAACTGAAAGGTCTAGCAAAAGGTCTGACTTAAGCTCACCGCAAATTGGATAAAGCATTCGCTTCAGACATACTCAACTATCACCGCACAAAACTGGAACGTTGACCATTTTTCTGTTGTTACTGTATAAGTTATGTGAATTTCAGGACATTGATATGAAATTATTGTGTTGCCATCGGTTCTTAGAACGTGTGCAAGCATTCAAGTAGTTAGTATGTCTAGAAGTGGGTTAAAATTTAATTGTATAATTCCATTACATTCAACAACTTTTCTATTGTCACTGTCAAAGTAATGAAAATATTAGGACATAACGATGATATAATTGTATTGTCATCGGATCTTTATACGTGTGCAAAATTTCAAACAATTCCGACATCTGGAAGTGGGTGAAAATTGAATTGAATGATTCTGTTACATTCATACATACAGTGCGCGAATGATCCTACAACAGATGAAACTCTGCCGAAGTAAATCAGCGCATCGATTTTAATTGTGAAAGAAGAACAATTTCAGATAGCAAAAGGTGAACAGATACTGAAACCAGTTTCTCGGACAGAGAAAGATGATATGTTGCTGAAACAAATTTTCTGAGAAAATGCGGTTTAAATACCACTTGGATAAATATAAAAATATGGTCGGATGCGATAGTTAGTGAATTTTGCTACTTAGGAAGTAAAATTACAACCGATGACAGAAGCATAAATACCGTATAAAGTAGAATAGCGGTAGCGAAAAAGAGAAATTTTTTAGTTTCAAATGTTGATCTATGAATCAGAAAGAACTTCACAGTACTTTATGGTAGCGAAGCCTGGACTTCAGGAATACCAGACAGAAGGAAGATTGAAGCATTTGAAACGTGGTGCTGTATAAGGATGTTGTAAATTAAGTGGACGGATAAAGTACGGAATGATGGGCGAGGAAAGAAGTTTGTGGAAGAGTCTTACAGAAAGAAGAGACAGGTTGATAAGTCATATTTGGAGACATTCGGGATTGGTTAATTTGTTAGTGGAGGGAACAGTTGAAGGAAAGAATTGTAGAGGGAAGCAGGGATTAGAATATATGAAGCAGATAATTGAGGTCTTAGGTTGTAAGGGACATATAGACATGAAGACATAATCACAAAGTAGGAAAGGGTGGAGAACTGTATCAATTCAATCGAGAGATTGATGACGGCAAAAACAAATAAAAATCACCATACCAGTGTATTTCCAAGGTACCATGTAAGATATAACAATAACATATTGTTATGAATGATTTATTAATACTATATTTACAAACTACCTGCGAGAGAAACAAAGTGTTATGGAGCTGTTCACATAAGGAATGATACAGTATAACATACAGACATTTACCGCGCTAGTCGTATGTTCACAAAAACTAATAGATTGATTTTAATTATTATTTATTTTATTTTGCGTACGATGCCACATGACATTTACAACGCTCAACAACAATTATATTGTAATTATTATTGAACAACCTTGTTTCAAAATAAACACACGTATGCTACACATAGTTGAGCGGACGATGGCACTACTACAGGATCGCCAGCCATAACCACTACAACGTGACGTAGAGGCGCTCCAACCAGGCCACCGCCTCCGGCGGAACCAAATTTAAGTCCTCCAGACCACCAGATTTTAAAGAAACTGCACATAGTGAAAACATATAACATTGGTTTGGATATAGGATAATTATCTCCAAACTTCCCTATGACAGAAAAGCAAAACAGTACAAACAATAAATTCTGTAATTCTTGTCTCTCTTTCACCGCTACACACAAAAAATAACGAAGTGATAACTTATGTAATGGTTATGTAACAGGATACTTTTTATTCCGATTAGTAACGCACTTCCCGATGATATGGAGGCCAAAACAGTGAATTAGAAATTTTTGTTTCTGCCGGCGCAATACGCAAAAATTGATGAATGGATTTTAAGTAAACTTCACGTATTGATAGCTTATGTAACCAAGTAACATACACGGTACTTTTTTAGCTAATTTTGTAACGTAATATGGACAAAGCCGTAAATTTAGTAATTTTTGTCTGTCTTTACACGCATCTCGCAAAACCTAACGGACAGAATTCAACGAAACTTCCCGTAGCGATGCGGGAAACTTTTATCCAGATCAGTAAGGTAGTTACAGATACAGAGACGATACAGAGACCAAAACAGAAATTATGGAATCTTTGTACAGCGTGCCTCATACAAAAACGTATGGTTGAATATTAGTGTAACCGACACAGTTATTAGAAACATCTTTCGTCCACGATACAGAGGCCTAAAAGTTAGGGATTTCTGTATATGTAAGCTCGGGACTACATAATGATAGCTTACGTTATGTTTCGATGAGACAACGGCAGGATGTGAGATTATATAATGTACAGCTTATTCAGCGGGGCAGAATACATGCATTTATACACATACATCAAAAAGCAATCTGTTCGTACACACGCGTCGTCTGTGGGCCTATAGAGGAGCTATGAGAACAACATTGCAGCGCACGTGTGAATCATCCTGAGCCACAAAATCTTCCGCATTAGTTAGAATTTCGAGGGCTGATAGAAACGAACGATATGCCAAACGTGTTTAAAACGTTTTCGTGGAGCATAAATTTAGAAGGAGAGGATGATATGCAAGAAAAAGAGAGAGAAAAAAATAATGAAAATTATGATTTCGAGAAGTAATTATCTCAAATAGACCTGATGAAGACTACCGAGCAGGTTGTTGAAACGTCGTAATTCTATGACTCCATCCGGCTGGACAACGGTGAAGAATTCATTGAATAAAAAACAAGGATTTGCACCTGCTTTTTCTTACGTAGGACATATCTCTAAGAGTTTACCTGTTAACTGAGAGCACCAATCTTAAATTTCGGGTGGACGAAGTCACGGGGACTGCTAGTAATTTTACGGTTGCAGAACTCCTGACCCACGAGTTGAGAGAGATCGTTGTGGCACCACGCCTAACGCTAGATTGGTCGGTTTGGGCCTCTCACGTGGAGATTTAACCTTTCGGAACTTGGCCAGTGGGGTGAGTGTGATTTGTGGTGGTGCGAGTTTCCCGAACATTAGATTATACAGTACATCAAAGCCTGGGTTAAATTCCTCAGCCGCTACGCTTTACATATGGAGTAAGGACAACATGTCCCTCGTCTGTCTTTCAGAAGAGTTGGCCTCTAACCAGTCTAACCCTCTTGCTTATTTCATTTATCATTCACAACACATACACCCATATACACATATGTACTGTACAGTGCAGTACATCACAGTCATCAGTCATTCATACAATTTTTTTAAACTGCTTAACGTCTCTTAACAGCGAGGTCTTTAGAGACGGTAAAGGCTGGGGGGCAAGGAATGGAAAGGAACTCGGCTATGGCCTTGTGAAGGAAGCATCCCAGCATTCACCTGGAGTGATTTGGGGAAACCAAGGAAAACCCAAATCTGGATGCCCGGACGCGGATTCGAACCGCCGTTCTCCCGAATACGAGGCCAAAACGCTAACCGTTACACCACCATCCTCGGTTCCACACAAATAACAACACATACACTTCCACAGTCTGAAATCAAGGGAAGCAATAGTAATTAATTTTACCATGAGTTGTCCTTCATGACTCCTGTATATCTACCAATGTTGCCTGGATCATTATCATATCGTTCTGTTTGAAATGTATTCTGCAAGTTTAGAGGAATTAGACGTTACAAGCCAAAGTTGTAGATGGGCCAAGGTATCTAATCAGCACAGCCGCTCTATGTAAAAGTCAGTTACGTGATAATCGATAGCGGGAATCTGCTCAACTCCAGGTCACAATCATTGCTGTGTGCTGGTGATCGAACTAGCGTCACAGCGACTTCAGCAGTGTTCATAGCATGTCCGAAAAATGTTTCGTCTTCACAATATTAGGAAGTTCAGAGTTACAGAAATTCTTTGACACGCTTGTAACCAATTAATATAGTGGAATTTAATTTTCACACACACACATACACACACACACACATATATATATATAATTCCGCAAGTAGCGATTTTATAGGAATTTTTGATGTATCACGTAAAAACAACCGAACCGAATACAAACCGATTTAAAAAACTGTGGAATGTCTTTTCACTACTTGAACCGTAGACGGAGCAATGAATCAGAATTTCTTCGTAGAACAGATAGTCTCAAAAGATTCAACAACATCAGATTAAGAAAGTAGTATTTTGCCATTGAACTGAAACCCACCAAAGATCAACTTCTAATCGCTTTACGCCTCGTTGACGTCATATCGTTAGGGGCCAAATATCACTAAACAAAGCAGTCTTTGGATTCTGTTAATATTTTTGTTGAATACGTAATTTGGTGATTTATTTCTTCAATTTTACATATAGTACTTAAAAAAACACGGAAAATGTAAATCAAACGTTTCATACCATCTTCTGAGTCTACTACAGGTCAGTTATGAAGATGGTTTCGCCTTTTATGCCTTTCTAAATCCCAGGATTGTTCCTCTCTCTACCTGTTCAGCTTTAATTTTAATTCATTTTTTACTTAGGGCTTTACGCTTCGTTCACGTCGTGATCATTAGAAGCGGTGCAGTATTGGTCAAAAATATTGGGGAGGAATTCGTTTATAACCAGGAGTGATTTAGGGAAACCATGGAAACTGAAACCACGACTGACGGACATTATCGATCATCCACCGAGCTCGGTAGTTAATTCAGTACTCTTTGATTCTTCACATTTGATGTTACCATTCGTACATTTACTTTTTAAAGGTTTCCATAGTACTTGTAATATCCACCTGCTGGTCCATCAGACTGTAACAAGCCGTAGGATATAATAAACTCGTCTCGAATGATTCTGTTCTATTTCTTTACTCATGTGATACAACTCACAGTTAGTCCTTACTGCAAGGTAGGAATTTCCGTGGTGTTGTAGAAACAGACTCAGTAATTTATCTGATTTTCATTAAAGTATGTCCTGAATAGTTTCCAATTTTTTATGGTGTTAATTTGCTTTAATATATGTGTCCATTGATCTGCAGGAGAAAACATGCTCTGTAGGTTTTTATATCAGCTAACTAGCTCCATAATGTAATTATAAATAATAAATTTTGGTCAAATAATATTTTTATCGTGAATTTTGAGAATTCTTACATCTTTGATGGAATATTTTAAAGCATAAATCATTGCTGTGACGTATGTTAACATGTCACTGTAGTTCATGTGATCTAACTAAAAATGTCACGTGGATATCGGTATATAGATTATTATTGAGGTTTTTTTTTTTTTTTTTTTTTTTTTTTACGGTATTGATTTTTAGTGAAAATATCATCTAAATTGCCACTTCATGAATACAAGATAACCATTTGCTATGTGCAACCCCGTGATTTATTTGTTTACAAATATGCAATTAATAAAAATTGCTATACCTCTCAGTAAATGTTTTGTTATTTTGTTGTCTAGCCTAGTTTGTCCGGCTTTTGGCAACTGATTGTGTAATAATCCATAAAAGCCATAGAGATTACGATAATACACTCAGTTAGCTTTTCAATTAGCTAAGGCACTAAATCTGCAGCGCGATCTGTTTCGTTTCCAAGGGACTCAGATTTATTCTTCGAGAAATATTCTTCAGATAGTAACGTTAGTCGTTGGTTGATTATTTACGAGCACGTTGTGTAAAAACTAATATTTAATAAACTGATTGCACGAAAACTGCCACAGTCCTTCGGTCATTTATTTATGGATAAGAATTTAAGGAAGACTACCGTATATATTCATTGTTCTTTAATATTCCATAAGACGTTAAAAAAATAGCGTGTAAAAACGTTGCGAACACGAGTAGTCCATTATTCGGTCCATCAAACTGAGGTGCCTTCTTGTCTTAAATAGACTTTCTCCCTTGGTACGATTTAACCGTCTGCGAGTTGACGATGAAGTCACTACACAAGTTGCTCGCTTACTGTTAACTAGCTTTTGCCGGCAGCTAGAGGTTTGGTCGAATGAGGGTACGATAGCTGTTTGGATTTGCGAGTGGCAGTATTAGCAGAGAATGTGCTTATGTTGGAATGTAGCGTGGAGCATAATGAGAAATAACATTTTGTATTACAGCATAAGGCACAATTTAGTTTTAATAATTTAACCTGCCTTTGAGAGTGTCAGGTTACTGATTTCATTAATATTGCCCGCGGCTTTGCCCGCGTTATAAATCCACAGAAGCAAAGACATCACGTAATAAGATTCATCGGAACTACGGTGTCCGCTGGGGAACCCTTAACGCTAAGGCCTGTCATCTACGAGGAGATCAGTTCAAATTACCGTCAGGCTATCCGGATTTGGTTTTCCATACTTTTACGAAATCACTCAAGGCGAATACCTGGATGGTTACATCAAAAGGCTATAGCCGAATTCCTTCCCGTTGCTTGCCTCCGTCCCCATCCTCTCCGCCTCTAATAACCTAGATGTTGGTGAGGCGTAAAGCAAGAAGTCGGTCTCGATCGGAACGTAGATAGGAAAAAAGTACAGTAGAACTCATTTTTTTTTTAGATTTCCAGAAAGCCTTTGACTCTGTGCCACACAACCGCCTTTTAGCGAAGCTTCAAGCGTACTGTATATCGGATCAGCTTTGTGAATGGATAAAGGATTTTCTAACGGGTCGGTCACAGTATGTCGTCGTTGAAGGAGAAAGTTCTTCTAGTCTAGATGTTACATCGGGGGTACCTCAAGGAAGTGTAAAAGGACCACTTCTTTTCTTAATTTTTATAAACGATCTCGGAGACAAAGTGAAAAGCCTATTTAGATTGTTTGCTGATGATGCGGTTATTTATAGGGAAGTAAGAAATTTGGCCGAGTAGAGCAAATTCTAGGCTGCGATTAATAGGTCGAATCTTGAAAAATTGTAATGAACAAACAAAGGAGATAGCGTACAAATCTCTTGTTCGTCCACATTTGGATTATTGTTGTGTCATTTGGGACCCGTTCGTAAGGGGTTGATCGAAAGTATAGAGAAAGTACAGAGAAGAGCCGCTCGATTCGTGACCGCTTGCTACAGTCCTTATGAAAGCGTCACAGAACTGATTAGTAGATTAGGTTGGGAGTCTCTGGTAGATAGATGACACTCGTTTCGTTTAAACTTATTGGTAAACATGCGTACTCCCACTTTCACTTACGAGTGTAGTGAAATACTTCTTCCACCAACCTATTTGAGTCGGAAGGACAGGAAAGATAAAATTAGAGAAATAAGGTGCCGGACTGATTCTTATATGAATTCTTTTT